>CM050172.1:39810649-40341356 GCA_027410445.1 Discoglossus pictus | reverse complement strand
GTCACTTCCCCCCCCCCCCCCCTCTGTCACTGCTCCCCCCCTCCCCTCTGTCACTTGCCCCCCCCCTCCCCTCTGTCACTTCCCCTCCCTCCTCCCCTCTGTCACTTCCCCTCCCTCCTCCACTCTGTCACTTCCCCTCCCTCCTCCACTCTGTCACTTCCCCTCCCTCCTCCCCTCTGTCACTTCCCTCCCTCCTCCCCTCTGTCACTTCCCCTCCCTCCTCCCCTCTGTCACTTCCCCTCCCTCCTCCCCTCTGTCACTTCCTCACCTCCTCCCCTCTGTCACTTCCTCACCTCCTCCCCTCTGTCACTTCCTCACCTCCTCCCCTCTGTCACTTCCTCACCTCCTCCCCTCTGTCACTTCCTCACCTCCTCCCCTCTGTCACTTCCTCCCCCCTCTCCTCCCCTCTGTCACTCCCCCCCCCTCTCCTCCCCTCTGTCTCTTCCCCGCCCTCTCCTCCCCTCTGTCTCTTCCCCGCCCTCTCCTCCCCTGTGTCACTTCCCCCGCCCTCTCCTCCCCTGTTTCACTTCCCCCGCCCTCTCCTCCCCTGTTTCACTTCCCCCGCCCTCTCCTCCCCTGTGTCACTTCCCCCGCCCTCTCCTCCCCTGTGTCACTTCCCCCCCCCCCTCTCCTCCCCTGTGTCACTTCCCCCCCCCCCCTCTCCTCCCCTGTGTCACTTCCCCCCCCCTCTCCTCCCCTGTGTCACTCCCCCCCCCTCTCCTCCCCTGTCACTCCCCCCCCCACCTCTCTTCCCCTGTGTCACTCCCCCCCCCCACCTCTCTTCCCCTGTGTCACTCCCCCCCCCACCTCTCTTCCCCTGTGTCACTCCCCCCCACCTCTCCTCCCCTGTGTCTCTTTCCCTGTCCCCTCCCTAGGATCAGTACTATCTGCAAGATGCAAAAGAAACCTTTAGACCAGTGGTGGGCTGCTGAGAGTCCATGGGGTCCTCAGACCTTTCCCTTGTAGCCCCCCCAGCTCGTTCTCTAGAGTAGTAGTGCATGTCCTTGTAAATGAATGAGCTTTCAAATAGTCCTAACAAAAGCGCTGTCAGTTTTAGTTGTCATAGTTTCATTGTCAAGATAGATGTTACCTGTGCTTTCAAAGTCTCCTCCCACATCAGGAAGTATTAACTATTATGGCAGCTGCCACTACAGTATAATTGCATATAAAAGGTAATGCCTTATAGGCGTTTTTCCCTCTCCTGTGTCACTTCCCCCCCCCCCCCTCTCCTGTGTCACTTCCCCCCCCTCTCCTATCTCACTTCCCCCCCCTCTCCTGTTTCACTTCCCCCCCCCTCCCCTCTGTCACTTCCCCCCCCCTCCCCTCTGTCACTTCCCCCCCCTCCCCTCTGTCACTTCCCCCGCCTCCCCTCTGTCACTTCCCCCCCCCTCCCCTCTGTCACTTCCCCCCCCTCCCCTCTGTCACTTCCCCCCCCCTCCCCTCTGTCACTTCCCCCCCCCCTCCCCTCTGTCACTTCCCCCCCCCCCTCCCCTCTGTCACTTCCCCCCCCCTCCCCTCTGTCACTTCCCCCCCCCCTCCCCTCTGTCACTTCCCCCCCCCTCCCCTCTGTCACTTCCCCCCCCCTCCCCTCTGTCACTTCCCCTCCCTCCTCCCCTCTGTCACTTCCCCTCCCTCCTCCCCTCTGTCACTTCCCCTCCCTCCTCCCCTCTGTCACTTCCCCTCCCTCCTCCCCTCTGTCACTTCCCCCGCCTCCCCTCTGTCACTTCCCCTCCCTCCTCCCCTCTGTCACTTCCCCTCCCTCCTCCCCTCTGTCACTTCCCCTCCCTCCTCCCCTCTGTCACTTCCTCACCTCCTCCCCTCTGTCACTTCCCCTTCCTCCTCCCCTCTGTCACTTCCCCTCCCTCCTCCCCTCTGTCACTTCCCCTCCCTCCTCCCCTCTGTCACTTCCCCTCCCTCCTCCCCTCTGTCACTTCCCCTCCCTCCTCCCCTCTGTCACTTCCCCTCCCTCCTCCCCTCTGTCACTTCCCCTCCCTCCTCCCCTCTGTCACTTCCCCTCCCTCCTCCCCTCTGTCACTTCCCCCCCCTCCTCCCCTCTGTCACTTCCCCTCCCTCCTCCCCTCTGTCACTTCCCCTCCCTCCTCCCCTCTGTCACTTCCCCTCCCTCCTCCCCTCTGTCACTTCCTCACCTCCTCCCCTCTGTCACTTCCTCACCTCCTCCCCTCTGTCACTTCCTCACCTCCTCCCCTCTGTCACTTCCTCACCTCCTCCCCTCTGTCACTTCCTCACCTCCTCCCCTCTGTCACTTCCTCACCTCCTCCCCTCTGTCACTTCCTCACCTCCTCCCCTCTGTCACTTCCTCACCTCCTCCCCTCTGTCACTTCCTCACCTCCTCCCCTCTGTCACTTCCTCACCTCCTCCCCTCTGTCACTTCCTCACCTCCTCCCCTCTGTCACTTTCTCCCCCCTCTCCTCCCCCCCTCTGTCACTTCCCCCCCTCTCCTCCCCTCTGTCTCTTCCCCCCCCTCTCCTCCCCTCTGTCTCTTCCCCCCCTCTCCTCCCCTCTGTCACTCCCCCCCCTCTCCTCCCCTCTGTCACTCCCCCCCTCTCCTCCCCTGTGTCACTTCCCCCGCCCTCTCCTCCCCTGTGTCACTTCCCCCGCCCTCTCCTCCCCTGTGTCACTTCCCCCGCCCTCTCCTCCCCTGTGTCACTTCCCCCGCCCTCTCCTCCCCTGTGTCACTTCCCCCGCCCTCTCCTCCCCTGTGTCACTTCCCCCGCCCTCTCCTCCCCTGTGTCACTTCCCCCCCGCCCTCTCCTCCCCTGTGTCACTTCCCCCCGCCCTCTCCTCCCCTGTGTCACTTCCCCCCGCCCTCTCCTCCCCTGTGTCACTTCCCCCCCCTCTCCTCCCCTGTGTCACTTCTCCCCCGCCCTCTCCTCCCCTGTGTCACTTCCCCACCGCCCTCTCCTCCCCTCTGTCACTTCTCCCCCGCCCTCTCCTCCCCTCTGTCACTCCCCCCCCCCACCTCTCCTCCCCTCTGTCACTTACCCCTCTCCTCCCCTCTGTCACTTACCCCTCTCCTCCCCTCTGTCACTCCCCCCCCCTTCTCCCCTGTGTCTCTTTCCCTGTCCCCTCCCTAGGATCAGTACTATCTGCAAGATGCAAAAGAAACCTTTAGACCAGTGGTGGGCTGCTGAGAGTCCATGGGGTCCTCAGACCTTTCCCTTGTAGCCCCCCCAGCTCGTTCTCTAGAGTAGTAGTGCATGTCCTTGTAAATGAATGAGCTTTCAAATAGTCCTAACAAAAGCGCTGTCAGTTTTAGTTGGCATAGTTTCATTGTTAAGATAGATGTTACCTGTGCTTTCAAAGTCTCCTCCCACATCAGGAAGTATTAACTATTATGGCAGCTGCCACTACAGTATAATTGCATATAAAAGGTAATGCGTTATAGGCGTTTTTTTTTTTTTACAGTCTAAATCAGTCACTGACACATTTATCTTGAATTTAAGAAGGCAGGGTATGGATTATTTACAGAAATGCATGGAAAATATGTATAGTAACTAAAAAGTTAGGAGCCAGCAGTAAAATTATAGGCACCCTGGATTCTGGGATTTGGCTTATTATTCTGGGATATGGCTTATTATCAAGTGAAATTCTTCACATTTTATACGACTACTACAATATATACCACTGCAGTATAATATGATGCTAATATAGAGTTTTTTCCTGACAGTTTAGTAAGTACATAAAGCAAACTCTTGTCAGAGATGCTACTGTAAAGTGATTTCAAATATTTCTGGACACAAAACAAGAATCCTTTACATAAATAGTGCAAGAGGATATAATTTTATAGCCAGTGTGTTGGTGGGCCGGAATTAAAATAATAATAATAATAATAATAATAATAATAATAAAAAATGTATGTATGTGTATGTATGTATGTATGTATGTATGTATGTATATATATATATATATATATATATATATATATATATATATAAAAGGTTTTTATGGCAAAGATACTGGAGTCGGTTGCCAGTTCCTTCTCCAGGGAACTGCAATTTGTCTGACCTCTCTGCTGTGACCTGCCCATCTTGGGTGAAGCTACATGGTATAGCTCACAGTTTCATTGATGTACCCAAGCCCCTTCACCGTGACAAGGTAGCGGTCCAGAAGGGGAGAGACCGGTTACCATTTAACTAAAAGCTTACTTAAAGATACGGAAGCTTTCGAAGGTTATATATATAAAATGTAACAATGATGTGGAGGTCAGGAACAAGAAGTCAGATGGTCCTGATTTGGACCCAGGTTTGTGTATTGAATACGTCTTATCCACATCTTGACTGCCTTACGGAGAAGAACTGTTTTCTTTGCCAGAGATGAAATCGTATTTATTCTTAGCTCTGCATAAAACAGGAACACAAGTCGGTACCAAATGTTCTCTATATGTAACATGTCTCCTGCTAAACAGCCCAAGTGCAGGGGCAGTCAACCTATCCAACTTAAAGGGCCTTCTATGTTATTTTCTTTCTTTACTGGTTATTCAGTGGAGGGTATTTCTATCCCCTTTCTACCCACCATTACATACTTTGTGTCACATCAGTCCATGTCCGAGAGACCCTGGAAGTGCCATAAATCTGTATTATCACAGTACTACATGCAACATTTTTAAAGATGACTGTGCTATATACAAACTAAAAAACATGTTCCATGATTTGTATATTTAACCACTGATAATCCTCATTTGAGTTTATGCATCTTCTGTCGTTTTTATTGTTAAGTGTCTTGTCCTTAGACGTGATATATGCCCATTGTCATAATGTATCTTGTGATTTCAGGCTTGGATTGGCGGCATTGGTGCAGCTTCATCTTCTTCCAGTGGGAACAACATTACGTGTGGGCGGCGTCTGATTGCATATAGCACAGACAGTGCAGGTAGGATAATACATGGGACTTCTTCACCTGTAATACTTCCTATGTGTCTTAGTCCCTTTATACAGGCAGTATATTGTATGTCTGAGTGGGAGGGTGGGATATATATATATATATATATATATATATATATATATATATATATATATATATATATATATAGTGGATATAAAAAGTCTACACACCCCTGTAAAAATGTCAGGTTTCTGTGCTGTAAAAAAAAAGAGACAAAGATAAATCATTTCATAACTTTTTCCACCTTTAATGTGACCTATAAACTGTACAACTCAATTGAAAAACAAACTGAAATCTTTTAGGTAGAGGGAAGAAAAAATATAAAAATAAAATAATATGGTTGCATAAGTATGCACACCCTTAAACTAATACTTTGTTGAAGCACCTTTTTGATTGTATTACAGCACTCAGCCTTTTTGGGTATGAGTCTATCAGCATGGCACATTTTGACTTGGCAAGATTTGCCCACTCTTCTTTGCATAAACACTCCAAATCTGTCAGATTGCGAGGGCATCTCCTGTGCACAGCCCTCTTCAGATCACCCCACAGATTTTCATCGGATTCAGGTCTGGGCTCTGGCTGGGCCATTCCAAAACTTTAATCTTCTTCTGGTGAAGCCATTCCTTTGTTGATTTGGATGTATGCTTTGGGTCGTTGTCATGCTGAAAGATGAAGTTCCTCTTCATGTTCAGCTTTCTAGCAGAAGCCTGAAGGTTTTGTGCCAATATTGACTGGTATTTGGAACTGTTCATAATTCCCTCTATCTTAACTAAGGCCCCAGTTCCAGCTGAAAAAAAACAGCCCCAAAGCATGATGCTGCCACCACCATGCTTCACTGTGGGTATGGTGTTCTTTTGGTGATGTGCAGTGTTGTTTTTGCACCAAAAATATCTTTTGGAATTATGGCCAAAAAGTTCAACCTTGGTTTAATCAGACCATAACACATTTTCCCACATGCTTTTGGGAGACTTCAGATGTGTTTTTGCAAAATGTAGTCTGGCTTGGATGTTTTTCTTTGTAAGAAAAGGCTTTCGTCTTGCCACTCTACCCCATAGCCAAACATATGAAGAATACAGGAGATTGTTGTCACATGTACCACACAGCCAGTACTGGCCAGATATTCCTGCAGCTCCTTTAATGTTGCTGTAGGCCTCTTGGTAGCCTCCCAGACCAGTTTTCTTCTCGTCTTTTCATCAATTTTGGAGGGAGCTCCAGTTCTTGGTATTGTCACTGTTGTGCCATATTTTCTCCACTTGATGATGACTGTCTTCACTGTGTTCCTTGGTATATCTAATGCCTTGGAAATTATTTTGTACCCTTCTCCTGACTGATACCTTTTAACAATGAGATCCCTCTGATGCTTTGGAAGCTGTCTGTGGACCATGGCTTTTGCTGTGGGATGCGACTAAGAACATTTCAGGAAAGACCAACTAGAGCAGCTGAACTTTATTTGGGGTTAATCAGAGGCACTTTAAATGATGGCAGGTGTATGCTGACTCCTATTTAACATGATTTGGAATGTGATTGCTTAATTCTGAACACAGCTACATCCCCAGTTATAAGAGTGTGTGCATACTTATGCAACCACATTATTTTTCTTTCTTTTATTTCTTCCCTCCACCTAAAATATTTCAGTTTGTTTTTCAATTGAGTTGTACAGTTTATAGGTCACATTAAAGGTGGAAAAAGTTCTGAAATGATTTATCTTTGTCTCATTTTTTTACAGCACAGAAACCTGACATTTTAAGACTTTTTATATCCACATATATATAATATATATATATATATATATGCAGGAGCATTATTAGCACTATTCTGTATTAATATATGGAGACACTGAATATATATATATATATATATATATATATATATATATATATATATATATATATATATATATATATATATATATATATATATATATATATATATATATTGTGGTGAAAAAGTACATGATCCCCTTCTGATTTTGAACGTTGTCCACTGATAAAGAAATGACCAGTCTATAATTTTTATGGTAGGTGTATTTTAACAGTGAGAGACAGAATAATAAAAAACAAACAAACAAGAAAAATGCATGTCAAAAGAGTTATAAATTGATTTGCAGGTCAATGAGGGAAATAAGTATTTGACCCCTTCAACTTAGTACTTGGTGTCAAAATCCTTGTTGGTAATCACCGAGGTCAGGCATTTCTTGTAGTTGGCCACCAGGTTTGCACACATCTCAGGAGGGATTTTGTCCCACTCCTCTTTGTAGATCCTCTCCAAGTCCATTAAGGTTTTGAGGCTGGTGTTTGGCAACTTGAACCTTCAGCTCCCTCCACAGATTATTTATGGGATTAAGGTCTGGAGACTGGCTAGGCCACTCCAGAACATGAATGTGCTTCTTCTTGAGCCACTGCTTTGTTGCCTTGACTGTGTGTTTTGGGTCATTGTCATGTTGGGTTACCCATCCACGACCCATTTTCAATGCCCTGGCTAAGGGAAGGAGGTTCTCACCCAAGATTTGACAGTACATGGCCCCGTCCATTATCCCTTTGATGCGGTGCAGTTGTCCTGTCCCCTTAGCAGAAAAACACCCCCAAAGCATAATGTTTCCACCTCCATGTTTGATGGTGGGGATGGTGTTCTTGGGGTCTTTGGCAGCATTTCTCCTCCTCCAAACACAGCGAGTTGATTTGATGCCAAAGAGCTCGATTTGGGTCTCATCTGACCACAACACTTTCACCCAGTTCTTCTCTGAAGATTGCCAATGAACATCCAAATGATTCAGACGGGCCTGTACATGTGCTTTCTTGAGCAGGGGTAGTGTGTTACCAATTGTTTTCTTGGTGACTAAGGTCCCAGCTGCCTTAAGATCATTAACAAGATCCTCCCGTCTAGTTATGGGCTGATTCCTCACCGTTCTCATGATCATTGAAACTCCACAAGGTGAGATCTTACATGGAGCATCAGACCGAGGGAGACTGGCAGTTATTTTGTGTTTCTTCCATTTGCGAACAATCGCACCAATCGTTGTCACCTTCTCACCAAGCTGTTGGCGATTGTCTTGTAGCCCATTCCAGCCTTGTGTGGGTCTACAATCTTGTCCCTGACATCCTTGGACAGCTCTTTGGTCCTGGCCATGGTGGAGAGTTTGGAATCTGATTGATTGCTCTGGTGGAGAGGTTTCTTTTATACAGGTAACGGGCGGAGATTAGGAGCACTCTCTTTAAGAGAGTGCTCCTAATCTCAGCTCGTTACCTGTATAAAAGACACCTGGGAGCCAGAAATCTTGCTGATCAATAGGGGATCAAATACTTATTTCCCTCACTGACCTGCAAATCAATTTATAACTTGTTCTTGTTTTTTGTTTTGTTATTCTTCTCTCACTGTTAAAATACACCTATCATTAAAATTATAGACTGATCATTTCTTTGTCCGTGGACAAACGTTCAAAATCAGCAGGGGATCAAATACTTTTTTCCCACACTGTGAGGTAGCCGTGAATGTCCAGTAATCCAGTTGAATAATCAGAGTATTGCAGTGAATAGTGATTCCTTTTTTATTGGACAAACGTATTCATAATATAGCGACAAGCTTTCGAGAGATAATGCCTCTCTTTATCAGGTATTGGTTTTTGATTTGATAAAGAGAGGCATTATCCCTCGAAAGCTCGTCGCTATATTATGAATATGTTTGTCCAATAAAAAAGGTATCTCTATTCACTGCAATTCTCCAATTTTATATATATATATATATATATATATATATATATATATATATATAATTTTTTTTTTTTTTTAATTTTTTAATTTAATACATACAAAAAGTGGCAATTATGTTCTGTTTCTGATTATGAGAAGGGCAGAACATGCTTGTGCTCCCAAATACCAGGGAAATGTGAAATTCAAGAAACCAGAGTGAGAGACACACACTTGTGGATGGGCAGCCATTAAGTAGATGGTGCCCACCCTGGCTATAGTCAAGTTGTTGCCCAAGTGTGCCATTAAAGAGAAGGAGAAATCTCTTGTAACACCTAAGTCTATATCTACCCATAAGGACAGACCAGCAATGAAATGCCAGGCAGGTGCTCTATGTAAAAGAGAAATGGCCAACCCCAGATGTTCATTTCAGTCTGTCTTTTTTAGTCTGTGGAAAGCTGTGGATCTTCCTAAGCAAAGTGAGTTTGGAGCCTATATCTGGATTACAATTTATCCTTAGAATAACTTTAAGAGAGTTGCATAATAAAAAAAACAGGAGTGAGACGCACAAGGTGCAAAGTGTAGTTCAGTCTGGAGTTATATTTATGAAGGAGGCAGCTTCAGGAATCATAAATATTGGTTGATTCCAGCAATGACAGGTGGCATGAGCGTGGGTTTATGTAAATGTTTTTAGGCTGGTACAACCAGTTTATAATAAATGATATTATATCTTCTACTGTATCTGGCTACTAATGATTGTGCTAGAGTTTCAGGGCCAGGATTTTACATTTTTTCTGGAGGTTATGGGCAGCCAGTGGAGTGACTGACAGAGAGGAGCTGCATACACTCAGTGTTGGGTATTGTAGATGAGTCTAGCAGAGGCGTTCATTATAGTTTGGAGTGGTGATAAACGGGTGATGGTGAGGGCAGTAAGGAGTGAGTTGCAGTAGTAGAGACCAGATATGATGAGAAAATTAATTAGAATTTTAGTAGTGTTTTGTGTTAGATTTTGAAGATATTTTTTAAATGAAATCGACAATATTTGGTCAGTGAATATATATGAAGAATAAAAGAGAGGACAGGATCAAGAAGATGCCTAAGTCCACGGTCTTGGGAGGAGGGAGTGATAATTGCAACAGTGAGAGATATTGGAGCAATGGATGCTGTAGTAGAGGGTAGTAAAATAAGGAGCTGTGAACAAGTCATAAGTAACTTTTGTGAGAGTGATTGGGTCAGAAACTGGATTGAAAGTTTTTGAAAAGAGAATTGGAGGTAATAAATCGGGTAAGCCGATTTTATAGACAAGCCGCTCAAGCAGTTTTGAAGCCAGTGGAAGTAGACATATAGGACAATAATTAGATGCATTAGCTGGACCAGAAGAGTTTTTTTTTTAAGAGTGGGTGTAATTATAGCATGTTTTAGAGGTGATGGAAGCCTTCCAGTGTTTAGGGAATTGTTGAATATATTTGTGAGAGCAGGGGTACGTGTGGAAGAGAGGGGAGGGAGTAACTGTGATGGAATAAGATCTTGTGGACAGGTTGGAAGGCGTGAGGTTGATAAGATTGGAGATTTCATCCTGCATTACAAGGTTATAGGAGTCCATAGGATATGTGGGATTGAGGAATGCTGAGTGTTGTTGGTTGGTTGAGAGGAGGAAGTGTGTGAGCTGGGTTGAGAGGAGAACTTCTTACAAATGTTTTTAATCTTATCTTTAAAGTGATTGGCAGATTCCTCGGCTGTGAGACGAGGGTGCAGGAGGGAGGAGGAGAGTGTTAAATGTGGTGAACCAACGTTTAGGGTTGTAGGATAGATGTTGAGAAGTATTGTTTTTTGGCAACGTTTAGGGCAGAGAAGTAGTAGCGCAATATAAACTTGTAATGGAAAAATCTGCTGAAGTCCAATATTTCCTCCATAGACGTTAAGCAGTGCGGGATCACCTCTGGATGTAGTGTGTTTGTTTAGTGTGCCAACGTTGTGGATGTGGGGCCATTTGCAAGAGGTTACGGGGGCAAGAGATGCAAGGGTTGAAGTAAGAGTTGAGTGGTAATATGAGGTGTCAGGGCAGGTGAGGTTGGTAATGGGGCTGAGAAGGGGTTGTAGCACAATGGAGAGCTGTCGTGAGTCAAGAGCTTTTAGGTTTCTGTAGGTGATTGTGGTCGAGGATGAAGAAGGGTAGTGAGAGCTAGGTGTTGTGAGGTTGAAGGTGAGGTGGTGGTGGTCAGAGGCAGTGTCTGATGAAGAGAGCCAGGTTTCAGTGATAGCCAAAAGATTGAGGAAATTGGAAATTAATAGGACCTTAATGAAAGTAAGTTTATTGCATATAAACCTTGAATTCCAGAGTTCACAGGAGAAGGGCAAGGTGGATGGTTTGTGACAGGAGATATTTATTCAATTATGGGGGTTTTGAGTGTTTGTTATCCTTGGGCCTGAGCGTGGCTGAAAGCGGGAGGAAATGAATGTGGGGCCTGGATTGGGAGATATATCTCCTGCAGCTAGTAGAAGAATGAGAGAGGCGAGATGGGAGTGGGAGCGGAGGTAGTGATTGGAGAAGGAGCTCATGGGATCATAAAAGAGGAGAGAAGGGAAGGAGAATTGGCTAAGTTTCAAACATGTTGTGGAGAAGAGCCCGAGAAAAAGGCAGGAGCTTATGAGGAAGTAGAAAGCATGGGGAAACATTATGAGGCCTATTGTAATGTAAGGGAATAATTAGGAATAGTTATCAGGACTTGCTAATTAATCAGGTGAATGTAATTTGTAAAAGTCAATAAAGTAACAGTAAACGGGTGGATGGGAGAGGGGCAGGTAGGGAGGGGATTATTATTATTATTAACCTTTATTTGTAATGCGCCAACAAATTCCGTAGTGCTAAACAGGGTAAATACGTCAAAAACAAATAACAAATTCATGTTATTGAGTTTAAAATCAAGCAAATTGCTTTCTCTAAAGCACCTAATAATAAGATTGAAAACTCGCAAAATTACAGTCTAAAGGGTATGGGTGAGGTATAGAAAGGAGAGGTACAATAATTTGCACAAATTAAGGTGATAAGCTTCTTTAAATAGGTGGTCTTTAGTGAGATTTTGAAGGATTTGAGGCAGGAGGATAGTCTAGTAGAGCGAGGTCAGGAGTTACATAGAGTATGGGCAGCACATTAAATATCCTGATGGCAGGAAAGAGAGGAGGTGACAAGAGAGGAGGTAAGAAGAAGGTCATTATCAGAGAAAAGAGGACGGTTGGCAGAGTATTTAGAGACAAGAGCAGAGATATGAGGGTGTGCTATTGTTGATGGCTTTGTTAGGGTCAGGATTTTAAAATGTTATTCTGGAGGCCTTGGAAAGCCAGTGGAGTGACTGACACAGAGGTGCTGCAGACATCGAGCAAAGAGTATGGTAGATGATTCTAGTGGAGGCATTCATTATAGATTGAAGTGGAGAGAGATGGGTGATGGGGAGGCCAGCAAGGAGAGAGTTGAAGTAGTCAATGCGAGATATGATAAGAGAGTGTATTAGAATTTTGGTTGTGTCTTGTGAGAGAAAGTGACGTATTTTGGAAACCTTTTGTAGGTAAAAATCACTATTTAGTGATGGATTGTATGTGAGAAATTAAAGAGGGGGCAGGATCCAGTAGAACCCCAAAACAACGGGCCTGAGAGGTGGGAGTGATGATGGTGTTGTCAACAGTGAGAGATATGTGAGGAGTGGAAGCTGTGGAAGAGGGTGGGAAGATTAGGAGCTCAGTCTTTGACATGTTGAGTTTGAGTTGACGGGCAGACATCCAGGAAGATATGCTAGAGAGGCAGTTGGCAGGATGAGCTAGTAAAGAACGGTATTGTTCTGGTGCAGAGAGGTCGATTTGGGTGTCATCTGCAAATAGATGGTTTTGAAATCCAAAATAATTTATTAGGGTACCATGTGAGGAAGTATAGATGGAGAAAGAGAGGGTACCTAGGAAAGAACCTTGAGGTACATCAACAGTCAGAGGGCGAGACAATGAAGAGGAGCCAGAGAAGGAAGTACTAAATGTAAAATTTTCTAAATATGATGTGAACCAATAGAGAGCAGTGTCACATTCCAAGAGAATGGAGAATTTGTATAAGAAGAGGGTGGTCAACTGTGTCAAAGGCAGCTGAGACATCCAGGAGAATAAGGACAGAGAAGTGGCCCTTTGATTTGGCAGTTAGCAAGTCATTAGTGACTTTAGTGAGAGCTGTCTCTGTGGCATGTTGGGACCGGTAGCCTGATTGGAAGGGGTCAAGGAGCGAGTTGGAGGAAATAAATTGGGAAAGGTGATTATAGATCATACTTTCAAGTAGTTTAGAAACCAGTGGAAGTAGAGAGATAGGGCGGTAGTTAGATGGAAAAGATGGATCAGATAAGGTTTTTTTTAAGAATGGGTGTAATAATGGTGTGCTTTAAAGGTGATGGAAACTTTACAGTGTTGAGGTAAAGTTTGAAAAGACATGTGAGAGCTGGGATAAGTGTGGTAGAGAGGGGCGGGGGCCTGGGTTAGGAGATATATCTCCTGCAGCCAGCAAAATAAGCAGAGAAAGTGGTAATCGCATAAGATGGAGGCGATAGTGACTGGAGGAAGGAGAGGAGCTTGTGGGATAAAAGAAGAGGGAAAGAGAGCAAGGGAGGTGAGATGGTTAAGCTGCTGGAGACATGATAAGGAAAAAATGAGGAGGAGAGTCTGAGAAACAGGCAGGAGATAATAAGGAAGAAGAAAGAAAGGTAACTTTGTGACAGAGCAAGAAATCTTAGAGGAATAATTAGGAATAGTAAGCAGGTAAAGATAATTATGTAGCTCTGTCTTATGAAGAGCTATGGATCGAAGTGGACCTGGATTTACATATTTAAGAAAAAAATTCCCAAGGTTCAGTTATGCAAAGATCAGAGGGGATCTTTGTAGGACCTTAAATAAGACAACTGATTAAATATGAGAACTTTCATAGTCATTTGAACCAGACTAAAAAGGCTGTATGGAAATCTTTCAAGAGTGTTTGACAGAACTTCTTAGGGAATAATAAGACAGACCATTGCAAAGACAACGTGGATGATCTTTCGCAATCTTACAAGACCATGGAATGTATCATGTCATTCTTGGATTTGCACCTGGATTCCTTCCCAGCAAATCTTGAGGTAGTCAGCAATGAACATGGTGAACGATTCCACAAGGACATTTCCAAAATGGAAAAGTGGTACCAGGGCAAGTGGAGTTCAGCAATGCTTGCTGATTACTGCTGGACCCTTAAGAGGGATGTTCCTGAGAAAAAATACAGGAGAAAATCCTATACTTCAACCTTTTTAGGGGAGTTTGTCCTTTTACTATGTACGTACTAGGAAACTGCCCATCAAAAATGACAGGAATAAAATTGTAAGCCTGGAAATGTTGTTTGCCACACAATGTGAGGCTATGGGCCCTCTGAGCACCTTCGACGCTCATCGCGAGCCCTGTGCTGAGCGCCTTTGTCGTTTTAGGGGCTTTGCAATGAGTGTTACTGCCTTGGGTTAATTGTTACTGGCTTGGGTTAAGTGTTACTGGCTTTGGGCTCTTTTTTTTTACTCCCTTCGGCCTCGTTTTCATCCTTTTACTTTTTTTTGTCCGCCATTTTTTTTTTTATGTTGATCTATAAGGAGCTTCATAAAGCTCATGTTCTAGAGTGGTGTTTCCTAAATGTCTTACTCTCTGTGTATCCTTCCTAGGGGTGCTGGGTATCACCTCATTGGAGATTGGACAAGAAGAAAAGAGGAAGGTTTCCCCGCTGCACTGCCACTCAGGTAACATGGGTTTGTATATATGTAATAGTAACCTGCTGGATATACTGCTCCCCTTCTGTGTCTGTGACTTTCTCTGTCTTAAAATCTTCCTTCACTTCAATTATTTTTATATAATATTCTAAACTTTCAATGTAGAACATTTGACCCCCCCCCCCCCCCCCCATCTCCTCAGAAGATACACGCTGGTTTTCCAGTTGCCATCTTATATTTTCTAGTATCTAGTATTGTATCAAAGGTAATGTAGATAATCCACGGACATTAGTATTTTATACCTGTATTTATGTCTTGTAATAAAACATTTTAGGAAAGACACAGCAGATATTCCAATTAATTAAAAAGTATAAGTAATAACAAATATCTAAGGGTATTGTCTTGAGCACAGTCACCTTCCCAAGAAAAGACTAGGTATACTCACACTATAAACAATGGCTCCAGTGCCTCAATATTAATGGCCATAATCTCTTATTAACAATAGATATGGATCTGTTTGTGGGTCAATCAAAAGCATGACATAATCTTCAATGTAAATGTAATGTAGTAAAATAACACTGAATTGATAAAGTATTTGGTATTACCTGTAGTTTTAAATTATACCATATTTGGAACATCTACGTTGTCACTTTATCTATTAACCACAATTTGTTTATATATATTATGATGGTAATTTTACTGTTTACTTGTTTGTTATGTTTACTAAAAGTGTGAACAATTATTGACCATAAAATCCTTAATTTGTCTTTGTTTTACTGCACGTTGTCCCTCCTGTTGTACAGAAATCTCTTCTCTATCCTCTTCCCACCTTAAACCCTCTCCCCCTTTACTTCACATTTGTCTCCCTCCCACGTCCCTTTCTGCTTCACTGTAGGATCTGCACAGAAATAGAAAGTGTGAATTTCCATATAGAGAAGTGAATGAATCATTATGGCGCAAACAGTGATTTTATTTTACATTTATTCATTCGCTAATGGGTTAGTGTAGTCTAACAACAGATAAGAAACAAAAAGGCCCATCTGATCTGCCCATTCTATCTATCTATCTATCTATCTATCTATCTATCTATCTATCTATCTATATATCAGGCTGACTTAATTAAACCTAAGTTTGTGTGTGTGTTTGCATTGCTCAGTTGTGTCTGACTCTCCGTGACCTCATGGACTGCCTCACACCATGCTGATCCACTTGGTATTCATGGCATAGATACTGGAGTGGGTTGCCAGTTCCTTCTCCAGTGGGCCACAGCATACAGCTCCTGGTATTCCTAGGTGGTCTCTCCTCCAAGTACTGCCCAGGCCCAACCCTGCTCGACTTTAGGGAGGTGTGACCTCTTGGTTCCCTGACTGGAATCAACCCAGATCACAGCAGTGAAAGCACTGAATCCTAACCACTGGACCACCAGGCAAGACAAGCCTTAGTAAAGTCTTATGCTAATCCCTGGCATGCTTAAATTCCCTTCTACTGGAAGGTTGTTCCTTCATCTACTGCTCTATCTGAGGAATACTTTATACCTTACAGACTGTTTTTGAATAAAAAAAAAAATATAATTTAAGAAAATGTTCTCTAAATCACATTAAAACAGATTAAAAAAAGGCATGTGATGTAATTTGAGATAAATTGAAAGAAATTAAAAACAATAACTCATAGTAGTGTTAATTCTGTTTTCTTATCTGATTTACATTATAATATAGTGCAGGCATCCACAAGGCTACCAGTCCTGTTTCCTGCAACATGTCAGGACGGAGGAGGAGAAAACAATTCCTCTCGGTCTGTCCCACATTTTATTCTATATGGTCTTTTGATATTGAGCATATTTTTCTTGGAAAATAAATAATCTCAGCGATAAATATTTGATGACATCAGTAATTTAATGAGTTTATTACACTATGTTGTTGTTGTTGTTGTTGTTGTTGTTTAGTTGTTCAGTCGCATCCGACTCTGTGTGATTACATGGACC
This sequence comes from Discoglossus pictus, assembly GCA_027410445.1. NCBI lineage: Eukaryota > Metazoa > Chordata > Amphibia > Anura > Alytidae > Discoglossus > Discoglossus pictus. The sequence continues at coordinate 40,325,043 of CM050172.1, read as the reverse complement.
ACAACACGCCAGTCACTGCCCCTCTGAGCTCCATCAAGTTCATGTTCATTGCTTCAGTGACCTCATCTATCCATCTCCACCTCTGTCGTCCCCTTCTTGTGCCAACTCTCTTTCCTACCATCATTTCTAGGGAATCCTGCTGTCTCGTAATATGGCCAAAATACTTGAGCCTCAGCCTCACGATCATACCTTCTAGTGAACAGTTTGTCTTAATTTCCTGAAGTATTGATTTATTGGCTATTCTTGCAGTCCAAGGAACTCCAAGTAGTTTTTGCCAACACCACAATTCAAAGGTGTCAATTCTACGGTGCTCAGACTTCTTTATGGTCCAGCTCTCACATTTCTACACTATAGACCAGTATAAGAAGCTTTCTGTAATATTTACAATGTGAACTTTTAAATGCTTAATAGAATATGTTTCAACTACAGTAGCCCTTTAATTTCCTTCTATTTTTACAGCCATCTGTTCTACATTTATCTAAAAAAAAAACATCCCCTCAGAGCACACTGACAAAATTGTATTAACCTTTTACTTCCCAGCACTCTTTTGACCACAGTAAAATGTCAGCCTAGGCATTTAGACAATATAGGCAGCTGCCTGGGGTTCCGGGCTTTAAAAAAAAAGTGCAGACAGAGTGTTTTTTCTTGATTTAAAAATATACTAATAGGTTATATTGTTTAAAAAAATGTTTATTAGTGAAATGTCACAATTATTTATTTCTAAAGGCTTGGCCACACAGCCAATGAGCTGCTGCCATTGGGCAACGTCAGGTTCAAATTTAAGTCTTTGATGTAGTAAAGAGCTATATGGTTAATGATATATATATATATATATATATATATATATATATATATATATATATATATATATATATATATATATATATATAATCACTTTAACCCTAATTTAAAAATGCAGCACTATTATTGAGAGAATTTAGAGGGTTAACATTTGAAACAAAATGGCACTCCTTGGTGGTCCATTGGTTGTGACCTGGGTTTGATGCCAGTCAGGGCCACACCACCCTAAAGCCATGCAAGGTTGGCACTGGTCAGTACATGGATGGGAGACTATCTAGGAATACCAGGAGTTGTATGATGTGGCCCACTGGAGAAGGCAATGGCAACCCACTCCAGTATCTCTGCCATGAATACGAAGTGGATCAGCATAGCTTGTTGCGGTCCATGAGGTCACAGAGAGTCGGACACAACTCCCAAGACCTATCTGTTTTTAACTAATCTATAGCATCAGATAACAGGAGAAATCTGACACCTACCTGTTGTGGTAACCACCAAATCCAACAATTAGAAGGTGGTAAACAAATAATGCTTCCCTGGTGGTCTAGTGGTTAGAATTCGGGGCTTTCACCGATGGGACCTGTGTTTGATTCCAGTCAGGGAACCAAGAGGTCACACCACCCCGAAGCTGAGCAGGGTTGGGCCTGGTCAGTACATGGATGGGAGACCACCTAGGAATACCAGGAGATGTATTATGTGACCCACTGGAGCAGGAAATAGCAACTCACTCCAATATCTATTCCATTAATACGAAATGTCTCAGAGAGTCGGACACAACTGAGCGACGCAAACACAAACCCAAACAAAAAATAGGAAAATATTTTCTTCTAAAGTACTTTACCTCTGTTTTTCCTCTAAAAGGCTTTAATATTTTTTTGTATCACGCTTTGGGGTTTTGTGGAGGAATACAAAGTATTACCCCACAACAGGGGCATCAGACTAGCTATGCCATCCAGGTACAAGGATCCCATTGAGGACACAGGCTTTTCTCTACCTATATCTTTCTCCTTTGCCTACTGGTGTTTTGGTAAAAGTTTTTTTTTAAATTGTTGTGTTTAAGAAATTAAAAAAAGTTTCCTTATTTTGTAATTATATCATAATAACGGGTGTTGAGCACCAAGGAGGTAGTCTGGCTTATTAGGAGATATTAACCATTTATTTGAATGAGACTTTATAACAGACTTCACTGGCTCTTTCTGGGAATTTCAAATAAACAAACTATTTGGACCGAGCGTCTCTGTCAGCAATAAATTCTGTATTCTGCATCATTCATAATTGTAATTGCCCAAATTAGGCTGTAATAAAGTTGTCTTTCTCTCTCTTTTTATTTGTGCCTCCCCCTCCCACTCTCTTCTCTCTCACTTTGTGACCACTCTCTAACAATGAACTTCTCCTCTCCCAGATCTGGTGACAGACTTTGCATTTTCCCCTTTTGATGATGATCTTCTGGTGACTGGATCTGCCGACCAAACCGTGAGTATGGATCGAGTATCTTCTGTAGTGATAAAACATCACCTGCTGCTAACCTGTTTGGCTAGATAGGTCAACTATTTCTCAATAAAGCTACATGGAGCCTGTCTGGCTCCTATAAAATCTTCCTGGCTCCTAAGATCCTAAATGCATTGTGTGTTTGTGTAATGTATGTATATATGTACAGTTGTGCTTAAAAGTTTGCATACCCTGGCAGAAATTATGACATTTTGGCATTTATTTTTAAAATATGACTGATCCTGCAAAAGCAAGTATTTTATTGAAGGATAGAGATTATATGAAGCGATTTATTATCACATAGGGGTTTGGCCCCTTTTTAAATCCTGATGATAACAGAAATCATACAAATGGTTCTGATCAAAAGTTTACATACCCTTGAATGTTTGGCCTGGTTACAGACACACAAGGTGACACACACAGGTTAAAATGGCAATTAAAGGTTAATTTCCAACACCTGTGTTTTTTTTTAAATTGCACTTAGTGTATAAATCGTCAATGAGTTTGCTAGTACCTAGCGTGCTCAGTGCATCCACGTGAGAGCTGAGTCACGGGGAGCAGAAAAGAACTGTCAAAAGACCTGCGTAACAAGGTAATAGAACTTCATAAAGATGGAAAAGGATATAAAAAGATATCCAAAGCCTTGAAAATCAGTCTGTACTGTTCAATCACTTAATAAGAAGTGGAACATTTTGGGACAACTCTTGATAATATCTTAGATCCCAAATTTAAGTATAAATCCGTCCATTTCAGTCCCACCTTTTGTATTCTTCTCTTGTTGTTTTTGAAGTACTTTGTCAGAAAACCTGAGTTCAAAGCGCAAGTTCATCTCATAGAGGAGAATCAGTAGTGTATAAAACATTTTGTTTCATAAAAAATCGCCAAAAAACAGTAATAAATTTACCCTTAGACTCAGTTTTCAGGCAGTTCAATTTGAGAAGAAACGCCCCTGAAAATCCAAGCTAAATTAGCATAATTTTGGCCAACATTGTATCTATTTCCATCTCACTGGCTGAGACGAAGCTGTTCGGGAGGTAGCTGTGATACTGGCAGCTGATTCGCTAGGACATAGCTCCTGCATAGCTCATTGGCTAGGACGCTCGGCCTACATAGGCACCATGGGGGAGTAGCTTACACTAGAAATTACAAATATAGAGAATACTCAATAAAATGATTTGATATGAGACGTGTCTAATCGGACAAAATAAAAAGCATGATATTCCACAAGCTTTCGTATACCTTTAATATAACAAAAAAACGTGCAGTGGTGGCTGGTTGTATAGCTCTGTAATATATCTGGTAATTAGGAGTTACATGCACTGTAATTAAGTGTATAACATATACAATATTTTAAAATGCATGACCGAAAAAGTGTTAATTCAATAATTTTGTAATTATCTGCTGAATCCGTTTTTATTTCAGTCTATTTTAATAAAGCCCTAAATACATGTTCAGGAGCACTAAATCCCATGCTGTGCCCAGAATACTCTTTACAAAGTGGTGTAGGGTCTTGAAAGCTCATAATTTTACGCCAATAACCATTAAACAAGTTTTTCAGTTATTCAATCTATTTCTTCATTATATGAGGTAGATATAGAATGCATCATGTTTTGCAGGTGAAGTTATGGCGTATATCAGAATCTGGAGATTCGGGCTCCCACACAGGGACGCTAACGGGACATGGAGGGCAGGTGCGGGCACTGCAGCTTCACCCATCTGCCGAATCCCTTCTGGTCACAGCAGCTGCGAGGACCGCCCAAATATGGGATATCTCTCGTGAGGCCACTCTGACAGGTAACTGGTGATGAGCTATGGAAGATGCGTTATGTACCGTATAAGCCGACCCGAGTATAAGCCGAGGCACCGATTTTACCACAAAATACTGGGTAAAATAAGTGACTCGAGTATAAGCCGAGGGTGGGAAATGTTCTGCCCTCTGTGCCCCTTTCTTGTGTACCCCCTCTCCCTCCCCTCTGTCTCTTCCCCTCCTCTCTGTGTGCCACTGCGCTGGGGCTCTCTGTGTGCCACTGCGCTGGGGCTCTCTGTGTGCCACTGCGCTGGGGTTCTCTGGGTGCCAGGCTCTGTGTGCCGTTGTGCTGGGGCTCTCTGGGTGCCAGGCTCTGTGTGCCTCTGTGCTGGGGCTCTCTGGGTGCCAGGCTCTGTGTGCCTCTGTGCTGGGGCTCTCTGGGTGCCAGGCTCTGTGTGCCACTGTGCTGGGGCTCTCTGGGTGCCAGGCTCTGTGTGCCACTGTGCTGGGGCTCTCTGGGTGCCAGACTCTGTGTGCCACTGTGCTGGGGCTCTCTGGGTGCAAGGCTCTGTGTGCCACTGTGCTGGGGCTCTCTGGGTGCCAGGCTCTGTGTGCCACTGTGCTGGGGTTCTCTGGGTGCCAGGCTCTGTGTGCCGTTGTGCTGGGGCTCTCTGGGTGCCAGGCTCTGTGTGCCTCTGTGCTGGGGCTCTCTGGGTGCCAGGCTCTGTGTGCCACTGTGCTGGGGCTCTCTGGGTGCCAGGCTCTGTGTGCCACTGTGCTGGGGCTCTCTGGGTGCAAGGCTCTGTGTGCCTCTGTGCTGGGGCTCTCTGGGTGCCAGGCTCTGTGTGCCTCTGTGCTGGGGCTCTCTGGGTGCCAGGCTCTGTGTGCCACTGTGCTGGGGCTCTCTGGGTGCCAGGCTCTGTGTGCCACTGTGCTGGGGCTCTCTGGGTGCCAGGCTCTGTGTGCCACTGTGCTGGGGCTCTCTGGGTGCCAGGCTCTGTGTGCCGTTGTGCTGGGGCTCTCTGGGTGCCAGGCTCTGTGTGCCTCTGTGCTGGGGCTCTCTGGGTGCCAGGCTCTGTGTGCCACTGTGCTGGGGCTCTCTGGGTGCCAGGCTCTGTGTGCCACTGTGCTGGGGTTCTCTGGGTGCCAGGCTCTGTGTGCCTCTGTGCTGGGGCTCTCTGGGTGCCAGACTCTGTGTGCCACTGTGCTGTGGCTCTCTGGGTGCAAGGCTCTGTGTGCCTCTGTGCTGGGGCTCTCTGGGTGCCAGGCTCTGTGTGCCACTGCGCTGGGGCTCTCTGGGTGCCAGGCTCTGTGTGCCGCTGCGCTGGGGCACTCTGGGTGCCAGGCTCTGTGTGCCGCTGCGCTGGGGCACTCTGGGTGCCAGACTCTGTGTGCCGCTGTGCTGTGGCTCTCTGGGTGCCACTTCCTCCGGTCACTCACTTTAGAGAGCCGGGAAGCAAGAGATCGAATCTAGTGTCCCATCGAATCTAATGCGCACTCCTAATTTTGGACCCAATTTTCGATGAAAAAGGTGCGCATTAGATTATCGTAAATACGGTATATGTGTGTGTATTATTTTGCAGACAGTCCGGGTGCAATGTATGGAACCCTTTTAGTCAGCAAGCAATAGATTTTTCAGATGCCATAATGTAGTGTAGGTGGGTGTATAAATATAGAAACAAAAAGTATGGACACCCTTTGATAGCGTTCCCTGTGGGATAATGCCCATTCAGAGCGTAGACTCTGGAGTTATTTCCTCACTTTACTTAGAGAGATCAGTAAGAGCTTACTGATGAAACCTAGTTATGGCTGAGGGTTGTTTATTCTCCAGTGCAGGGGAGACTTAACTGGCATCTCATTTTTGGTCTCTCTTTAAATAATGCCACAGTCTGCTGTTGTTTAGGAGGAGTCAGGGCTTATTGTAATGTCATTACACTTTGTCCTCAGGGCAGCAACACTCAAACTGTATATTGTATGCTGCCGGAAAATAAAAACAGATTGTTAGCTCCTCAGGCAATTGATTGCTTGATATATTACTTACAAATAGGTAAAGTATATTAATTTATTAAGTAACTAATTAATTCATTATTAGTTAACAAAATATTGATAAATATATATCTGTCTTTGTGATGACTGCGAAGGTGCTCAGAGGAGCAAAAGTACACGAGAGGAGAGGCTTGCAATGAGCGCCAAATGTCCTCAGAATACAAAAAGCTTTACATTGTGTGTGTCAAACAGCATTGCCATGGCTTCAAATTTTAGTGCTGCGTCATTTTTGACGGGCAAGTTGCTAGTCACTAACATAGTTTGTAAAGTGTGCGTAACTCTCAAGGGGAGTGCATACACACTTTACAAACTAGTTGTATGGAATTCCGGACATCACGCAGTGCGCACCACGCGGCCCCAGCAGAGGGGGAAGGGGGAAAGAGACACATGAGAGGGGGGGAAGAGACACATGAGAGGAAGAGGGGGGAAGAGACACATGAGAGGGGGGAAGAGACACATGAGAGGGGGGAAGAGACACATGAGAGGGGGGAAGAGACACATGAGAGGGGGGAAGAGACACATGAGAGGGGGGAAGAGACACATGAGAGGGGGGAAGAGACACATGAGAGGGGGGGAAGAGACACATGAGAGGGGGGGAAGAGACACATGAGAGGGGGGGAAGAGACACATGAGAGGGGGGGAAGAGACACATGAGAGGGGGGGAAGAGACACATGAGAGGGGGGGAAGAGACACATGGGAGGGGGGAAGAGACACATGGGAGGGGGAAGAGACACATGGGAGGGGGAAGAGACACATGGGAGGGGGGAAGAGACACATGGGAGGGGGAAGAGACACATGGGAGGGGGGAAGAGACACATGGGAGGGGGGAAGAGACACATGGGAGGGGGGAAGAGACACATGGGAGGGGGGAAGAGACACATGGGAGGGGGGAAGAGACACATGGGAGGGGGGAAGAGACACATGGGAGGGGGGAAGAGACACATGGGAGGGAGAGGGGGGAAGAGACACATGAGAGGGAGAGGGGGGAAGAGACACATGAGAGGGAGAGGGGGGAAGAGACACATGAGAGGGAGAGGGGGGAAGAGACACATGAGAGGGGGGAAGAGACACATGAGAGGGAGAGGGGGGAGAGACACATGAGAGGGAGAGGGGGGAAGAGACACATGAGAGGGAGAGGGGGGAAGAGACACATGAGAGGGAGAGGGGGGAAGAGACGCATGAGAGGGAGAGGGGGGAAGAGACGCATGAGAGGGAGAGGGGGGAAGAGACGCATGAGAGGGAGAGGGGGGAAGAGACGCATGAGAGGGAGAGGGGGGAAGAGACGCATGAGAGGGAGAGGGGGGGAGAGACGCATGAGAGGGAGAGGGGGGGAGAGACGCATGAGAGGGAGAGGGGGGGAGAGACGCATGAGAGGGAGAGACACATGGGGGGGAGACGCATGAGAGGGAGAGACACATGGGGGGGAGAGACACATGGGGGGGAGAGACACATGGGAGGGGGGAAGAGACACATGGGAGGGGGGAAGAGACACATGGGAGGGGGGAAGAGACACATGGGAGGGGGGAAGAGACACATGGGAGGGGGGAAGAGACACATGAGAGGGAGAGGGGGGAAGAGACACATGAGAGGGAGAGGGGGGAAGAGACACATGAGAGGGAGAGGGGGGAAGAGACACATGAGAGGGAGAGGGGGGAAGAGACACATGGGAGGGGGGAAGAGACACATGGGAGGGGGGAAGAGACACATGGGAGGGGGGAAGAGACACATGGGAGGGGGGAAGAGACACATGGGAGGGGGGGAGAGACACATGGGAGGTAGATGGGGGGTGGGAAGAGACACGGGAGAGGGAGATGGGGGGGAGAGACACATGAGAGGTAGATGGGGGGTGGGAAGAGACACGGGAGAGGGAGATGGGGGGTGGGAAGAGACACGGGATATGGGGAGGAAAGAGACACGGGAGAGGGAGATGGGGGGTGGGAAGAGACACGGGATATGGGGAGGAAAGAGACACAGGAGAGGGAGATGGGGGGTGGGAAGAGACACGGGATATGGGGAGGAAAGAGACACAGGAGAGGGAGATGGGGGGTGGGAAGAGACACGGGATATGGGGAGGAAAGAGACACGGGAGAGGGAGATGGGGGGTGGGAAGAGACACGGGATATGGGGAGGAAAGAGACACGGGAGAGGGAGATGGGGGGTGGGAAGAGACACGGGAGAGGGAGATGGGGGGTGGGAAGAGACACGGGAGAGGGAGATGGGGGGTGGGAAGAGACACGGGAGAGGGAGATGGGGGGTGGGAAGAGACACATGAGATGGGGGGTGGGAAGAGACACGGGAGAGGGAGATGGGGGGTGGGAAGAGACACGGGAGAGGGAGATGGGGGGAGGAAAGAGACACGGGAGAGGGAGATGGGGGGTGGGAAGAGACACGGGATATGGGGAGGAAAGAGACACGGGAGAGAGAGATGGGGGTGGGAAGAGACACGGGAGAGGGAGATGGGGGGTGGGAAGAGACACGGGAGAGGGAGATGGGGGGAGGAAAGAGACACGGGAGATGGGGAGGAAAGAGACACGGGAGAGGGAGATATGGGGTGGGAAGAGACACGGGATATGGGGTGGGAAGAGACACGGGAGATGGGGGGTGGGAAGAGACACGGGAGAGGGAGATGGGGGGAGGAAAGAGACACGGGAGATGGGGAGGAAAGAGACACGGGAAAGAGAGATGGGGGGTGGGAAGAGACACGGGATATGGGGAGGAAAGAGACACGGGAGAGGGAGATGGGGGGTGGGAAGAGACACGGGAGAGGGAGATGGGGAGGAAAAAGACACAGGGGAGGCAGAGGATGTGGGAAAGAGACACGGGGGAGGAAAGAGACACGGGGGAGGCAGAGGGGGAGGAAAGAATATTATCCCGTCATTTATGACGGGCAAACGACTAGTGGTAAAATATATTTGGAACGGTCTGAGAGTGATAGAAAATAAATACTAGAGAAGGTATACTAGAGAAGGTATAATTTATTACCACCCTTGTTTTATCTCCTCCATAATACTTAACGGTTTGTTTGTGAGATCTGGCCCATATACCAGCCAAGGTAACACCCTAATTCCTCTTCTACAGCTTTGGATGCTCATGGTGATCTGGTGCAGAGCGTGTGCTGGAGTCGGGATGGTGTCCTGGTGGCGACGTCCTGCAGGGTGAGTACACGGCACGCTCTCTGCTCTTGTATGTGCAAAAGTAAATTTTGGTGTTTAAATACTCATGAAAAAAATAAAGGAAATGTTTAATCTGAGGTCTTGCCCCTGTAAGCCAGCAAGCACCAACATAGCTGTATGAGGCATACTTATCTGCCAGTTAAATCTAGACACATGTTTACTATGTGCATTTCCTGTATATGTGGAAAATCTGAATGGATAGTGTCCAGGTGGTGGCGCTGTCTGCACGTTATGGGGAGCTAAATTCACCAATTATTAATAATCCTCATTATTACAGGAGATGAGCTGGCAGGAGATGTTGGGGGAAAAAAACAGACCGCTACAACTTCCCTATTTTTGGGGGGTTTACAGTATGCTTTGAACTGATGGTGTTGTTTCTTGATACAAAATCTTAAAACTAAACCGACATAAATAAAAAAAAAACAAAAAAAACAATAATTAGATCAAATAAAATAGAATTTAACTTCACGTTAACTGTACTGAGAGGACTTGAGGGCCCAATGAGATGATGGTGTTTTAGAGGAGGAAGGGGAGTCCTCTTACATTAGAACATCAGGCACTTGCACATGGGGATTTTTCTCTCTTATGAATTTTAACATCACTGAACCCTGCTGGAAACTGATGTAGGGAGTTCCAATAGAAACCTATTGAGAGATACTTCCTTCTGCCTATGTTTCTGAAGTGAGACATTGTCTGATCATTACACAAGCCCAAGTCCACATGTTGGCATGCTTGAGCTTTGTCAGAGGTGATACTTTTTCTAAACATGCTGTAATTCAAATAATTTAGCACACATTTCTTTAATCAGGGGAGTAGGTGCTTCCTCCCTTCCCTCCTCTTCACCTGTAGAAATTACTTCACCCATTATCTGTTGTTGCTCCCTTTGCAGTTCCTGTAGCTCCTTGTCTGTGCTCCTCCACTAACTCTTCAATGTCTTCATTACTCACCTCCAGGCCCATGGACTTGCCCAGAGACACAATGTTCTCAACTGTTGGATTAGGTTCATCCTCCAAGTTCTCGGAGTTACAGCTTCTGGCTGCAGTTTCCTCCAGCCATAGTTCATGATCTTGTGAGAGAGAGTGCACTCCAGCCCTTATCTATCAGAGTGACACAATGGAGCATATTGAAATGGTCCTACCAGAACCCTCAGTGTTAACTCTGTATCCAAGTTCACCTCAAAGCACCTCTGGAAGAAGGCTTTTTACTATAAAGTTTCATAAAGTCTAAGATGACCTTCTGGTCCATGGGCTGGATCAGATGAGTTTTGTTAGGGGGCAAGAACTTAAGTTATAAAATTAAAGTTATCCAGCAAATTGTCCTCCAAGCCTGAAGAGTGAGCAGGAGCATTGTTAATTAACAGAGCCCTCCAAGACAAATATTTTTTGACATTTGGGCCAAACACTTGGGTCATCCATTCAAACTTCCTGGTTACCTAGACTTTTCTGATGCTTCTCCACATGACACTTAACTTGCTTTTTATCACATTTTCTCTCTTGAAAACTCTAGGATTCTCACTGTAATAGACTATTAGACACCAGCAGAGTTAGCCGGTCCTTCATTGCCTCGTGCCCTGGCAGTGACTTCTCTTCTTGGTTGATGTAGGTTCTGGTATTTGCTTCCAAAATAAACCAGTCTCGTCACAGTTGAAGACTTGTTGGGGAACAAAAGCCTTGTTTTCTACATACTGTCTAAACTCCCTGACAGAGGCATCACTAGCCTTCTTCAAACTCATGATGTAAGCACAGGATATACTTTGGTTCTTATATGCACAGGCTATGCCTTTATTTATGGTGCACTTTGGTTCTTGTAGGCATGGTCTACCCATTGGTTCTTATAGGCTCGGGCTTCACTTTGATTCTTATAGGCACAGGCTGCACGTGGTTCTTGTTAGCACAAACTATACAGCACCGAAGTACAGTCATTACTATATTAAACTTCCTGGAGAGACAGGATGTGGGGTGGCGAGAACCGAGGATGTGTTCTGAGCCATTTTTTTCTCAGTCAGCGGTTTCGTGTACTGAAAACAACGAGTTCTGAAATAGTCAAATACCGAGGGTCCACTGTATTTCATTATTAAATGACCTCTGCTCAGAAAGATGCAAAAAAATGGTTTCTAGAATGGAAAGTATTTTTGTATATATTTAATATATCTGCTATTTTGTTTTCTGCTGATCAACTTCCGAAGGTTGGAGGAAACTTTGGATACCTCTACAGTGAGAAAGTGAAATCCACTCTTGCTATTGCATGTATTAGGTCTAATGGAATGCTCATTCATTTACAGAGACATCCTGCCGAGAAAGTAAAGTGGTCCTTTAAATGTATTATGCAAATACATTTTCTCTCTCTATATATCTATCTATCATACATACACATTAGACTCTAAGTTGACCGGAACTCAAGCAACGAAAATAAATTGAATACTGTACTTTTTAAATAAAAATTAATATATACAGGGCTCAACAAATGCCAGGAACCAGGTTGTCATGCCACATAATGCTTACAGGCACCTAGATTTAACCTACTGTAGATTCAGTTTTACCTGGAAGCAGACAGGCATGGGTGACTGAGCCAGTGCAGTGTTGGCGTTACATTCCCTGGGTTCAGCACCACACCCTCCAGCCAAACGTACCCGTGTGTAAGTGAGGAGTGAAAGCTGCTGCTGCTAGAACAGCCTCACTAAGAAATATACCTATCAGAGCATCCTATGTGCAGCTAACCTAGGACTCTTTTAATAGTGACTCTCAGGAAATCAGAAACAACATTTTCCGGCATCTACTAATCCCCGTGGGTGCCTGATAACTAAGAGTCTACTGTATAAACAGTGTAAATTTGCTGACCCCTTAAAATAACTCAACACACAGTAATTAATGTCTAAACTGTTGGCAACAAAAGTGAGTACACCCCTAATTGGAAATGTCCAAATTGGGCCCAAAGTGTCAATATTTTGTGTGGCCACCATTATTTTCCAGCACTGCCTTAACCCTCATGGGCATGGAGTTCACCAAAGCTTCACAGGTTGCCACTGGAGTCCTCTTCCACTCCTCCATGATGACAACCCAACGTCCGTTTGAGGATGCCCCACAGATGCTCAATAGGGTTTAGGTCTCGTGACATGCTTGGCCAGTCCATCACCTTTACCTTCAGCATATTTAGCAAGGCAATGATTTATCACTCACTCACACTGGACCCTCCATACTAAACTACCTCGGAGCTCGTCTGTTTCGGTACTTGACGCGTCTGAATGAGAAAAAATTGGTTCAGAACGCAACACTTCCATTGTTCGCGCTACTCTGCATCCTGTCTCACCAGGAAGTTAAAGAAAGTTCTGTGTAATAGTGTAGCCTGTGCCTACAAGAACCCAAGTGTGGCCTGTGCCTACAAGTGCCCAAGTGAAGCTTCTACATCGCCCCTATCCCATTGGGCCCTTAAGTCCAGTACAGTTAAAGAATATCTGTAGTTTTAAAAAAACAAGACCATCAGTTCAAACTAAAATGTGAAATTTCTGGGATCCTGCATGGATTATTTCAATTTATGTCGCTATGGGAAATGTTGGTTTGGAACTCAATGTTTTTGGTACTCAAGGTATCCCTGTATACAGTGGGGTGGGGTGGGGAAGTATTTGATCCCCTGCTGATTTTGAGCGTTTGTCCAATGACAAAGAAATGACCAGTCTATAATTTTTATGGTAGGTGTATTTTTACAGTGAGAGACAGAATAACAAAAAACAAACAAACAAGAAAAACGCATGTCAAAAGAGTTATAGATTGATTTGCAAGTCAATGAGGGAAATAAGTATTTGACCCCTTTGACTTCGTACTTGGTGGCAAAACTCTTGTTGGCAATCACAGAGGTCAGACATTTCTTGTAGTTGGCCACCAGGTTTGCACACATCTTAGGAGGGATTTTGTCCCACTCCTCTTTGTAGATCCTCTCCAAGTCATTAAAACCTCGAGGCTGATGTTTGGCAACTTGAACTTTCAGCTTCCTCCACAGATTATCTATGGGATTAAGGTCTGGATACTGGCTAGGCCACTCCAGGACCTTAATGTGCTTCTTCTTGAGACACTCCTTTGTTGCCTTGACTGTGTGTTTTGGGTCATTGTCATGTTGGGATACCCATCCACGACCCATTTTTAATTCCCTGGCTAAGGGAAGGAGGTTTAGCAGAAATAACACCCCCCAAAGCATACTGTTTCCACCTCCATGTTTGACGGTGGGGATGGTGTTCTTGGGGTCATAGGCAGCATTCAGTTGAGTTGATGCCAAAGAGCTCAATTTGTGGTCTCATCTGATCACAACACTTTCACCCAGTTCTCCTCTGAATCATTCAGATGTTCATTGGCAATCTTCAGACGGGCCTGTACATGTGCTTTCTTGAGCAGGCGACCTTTTAGGCGCTGCAGGATTTCAGTCGTTCACAGGGTAGTGTGTTACCAATTGTTTTCTTGGTGACTATGGTCCCAGCTGCCTTGAGATCATTAACAAGATCCTCCCATGTGGTTCTGGGCTGATTCCTCACCGTTCTCATGGTCATTGAAACTCCACAAGGTGAGATCTTACATGGAGCATCAGACCGAGGGAGACTGGCAGTTATTTTGTGTTTCTTCCATTGTCACCTTCTAAACCAACCTGCTTGGCGATAGTCTTGTAGCCCATTCCAGCCTTGTGTACGTCTACAATCTTTTCCCTGACATCCTTGGACAGCTCTTTGGTCTTGGCCATGGTGGAGAGTTTGGAATCTGATTGATTGCTTTTGTGGATAGGTGTCTTTTATACAGGTAACAGGCGGAGATTAGGAGCACTCCCTTTAAGAGATTGCTCATAATCTCAGCTCGTTACCTGTGTAAAAGACACCTGGGAGCCAGAAATCTTGCTGATCAATAGGGGATCAAATACTTATTTCCCTCACTGATCAATTTCTAACTTTTTTGACATGCATTTTTTGTGTTCGTTTTTTTTTTTTTTTTTTGTTATTCTGTCTCTCTCTGTTAAAATACACCTACCATTAAATTATAGACTGGTCATTTCTTTGTCATTGGACAAACGTTCAAAATCAGCAGGGGATCAAATACTTTTTCTTCTACTGTATATATATTTATATGAAATATTCAGAGTATTACAGTATGTAGTGATACTTTTAGTATTGGACAAACTTATTCATAATATAGCGACAAGCTTTTGAGAGATAACCTCTCTTTATCAAGCTATATATATATATCCCAGTGATATAGTGATATCCCATTAGCAAATTAAGATGATGCTAATGGAGCTTGATTTCACTGTGACCCAGCGATGCCTAATGTTTGAGCAAAGGTTACATTTTAATTTTTTGCTCTTTACCAGTTTATTGTAGTTTTCTGACATCATTTAGTCTCCCAAAAAGTTATTCACTTGAAATAAAACAGGGTTTCAATAACTTCCCTTTTTACGTTTCCTATTATCAGGGCAACAACCCTATATAAATGTCAGTATTGCATATACTTATGATATTGAGATGGTTTTCTATGGTTGCTTGTGATACTGGACATAATCAATAATGGGAGAGATTTCTCCTCTATAATTCCCATGTTGTTCTGCAGAATCTCTGTCCTATTATTAGGCTTTATAGAATAACATGGGAAACGGCCCAAGGTGAGATATCTTAGCATGGTGGATATAGCTGGCTATCTCTCTAGTTCTCATTTTGTTTTCTTTCTGCCGCCAGGACAAGAGGCTGAGGATCTTTGATGTTCGGAAGAGCCCAGGAGCCAGCCAGGTACATACAAAGACTGACGGCCTGTCTTCTGGAGTGACATACCGTAATGCAGAGTAACATGCTATGGCAGACAAGAGCGGGCATTCACTTACAGGGACACGTCATGACATGTTATGACAGATCTGAGTACATCAACATCTCACGACATGTTGGGACAAGTCTGAACACGCAGGGGCACTTCATAATGTGATAGCTCGGAACACACATGGACGTGTCATGACATGTTATGACATGTCTGTATACACAGGTACTCGTCATGACATGATGTGACAGACCCGAACATGCTGGGAGATTTCATGACGTGTTGTGACACGTCACAACACGCCATGACAGGTCGTGGTACACAAGGACACCTTATGACATGGTCTGAACACATTGGGGCACCTTATGGCATGCTATGACCGGTCTGAACACACGTGATGTGACACAGTGGTGCCGCTCATACATAAAATAACATGTCAACTGAGAATAATGATAATGCACTGACCCACCTGACTCCAACACGTTTACCTCAGAGGGTGGATCTGTCCGTTAATTTATACATAAAATAACTCTTTTATATGAATTCTAAGGCACTTCCTCTTGTGTGCGTTTGCATTATTCAGTCGTATCCGACTCTCCATGACCTCATGGACCATAACCGACTATGCTGATCCACTTGGTATTCATGGTAGAGATACTGGAGTGGGTTGCTAGTTCCTTCTCCAGCGGTCCACAGCATACAGCTCCTGAAACTCCTAGGTGGTCTCCCATCAAAGTACTCACCAGGCCCAAACCTTCATGGCTTTAGGATGGTGTGACCGCTTGGTTCCCTGACTGGAATTGAACGTGGTCGCATCGGTTAAAGCCCCAAATCCTAACCACTGATCCACAAGGGAACCTGCCACTTCCTCTTACAATGTTTTTTATTTACTTGTACTTTTTATTTCTGTTGTAAATGTGGCCTTTTCTGTGTCCCTTTCATGATGTAGTAATCGCCTATAATAGAGTGAGGGAGGCAGGGGGAGAGTGAGGGAGGCAGGGGGAGAGTGAGGGAGGCAGGGGGAGAGTGAGGGAGGCAGGGGGAGAGTGAGGGAGGCAGGGGGGAGAGTGAGGGAGGCAGGGGGAGAGTGAGGGAGGCAGGGGGAGAGTGGGGGAGAGTGGGGGAGGCAGGGGGAGAGTGGGGGAGGCAGGGGGAGAGTGGGGGAGGCAGGGGGAGAGTGGGGGAGGCAGGGGGAGAGTGGGGGAGGCAGGGGGAGAGTGAGAGAGTGGGGGAGGCAGAGGGGGAAGGGGAGATGGATGGGGACAGAGGGAGCACACAGAGAGAGGGCACACAGAAAAAGACAGAGCAGACAATTGAACATAACTTGTTATCCCGTCCTTTGTGACGGGCAAGTTCCTAGTACTATATCATTGTTCAGTATATGCGTCTGTTCTAATTCTCTCCAGTCTCAGTCCTGTAATGTGCAGTTCTGAGCACTAGGTGGAGCCAGCACTCAGCTTTCACAAAGCTAAACTTCCTTTATTCAATCTATCTGACCTCTCTGCTCTGTCCCTTTAACTTCAAACCCAATCTGTGCCAATGTAGAAATTCACTCCACACGCACAAACACTGACATAACGGGTGACACCCTGTTTAAAACAACTATCCACATCCTCTGCCTGCTTTATACATTGTAGTTGATCCCTCTCCTACACCCACATACCATATATATATATATATATATATATATATATATATATATATATATATATATATACACCAGATGCTTCATTACAAAAACCTCAAATATAGATGTAATGAAATCCAGACCGGGACTGAAGCAGCACTTGGCGGCCGTGTGTTGGAATATAAATATGTTTTAATAAAATATAAATTAATAAAGTAATTAGGACTTTAGCAATTGTAGTGTATCTGTGTAATAGCCTATCAGCAATTATTGATAATAAGACAGAGATCCCAGTTGTTTTATTTTCTTAAGTAAGCAGTTGTTTATGTACTTCCACTCAGGTTGTTGTCTATCACACTGAGATATCCCTTTGCTGTGACCCGATATACATGTATCCAAAATGGCTGTGGCTCACTGGAGAAGGAACTGGCAACCCACTGCAGTATCTCTGCCATGAATATAAAGGGGATTAGCATGGTGCATATGGGCCATGAGGTCATGGAGAGTGGGACACGACTGAACGACTCACACGTGTATGGTCAGTCTTGTCAAGAGATTGACTTTGTCTCTACCTTGTAAATATATAATCTTCCAATTTAAAGGGCCAGTTCCACTTAAAATTAGGTTTCTTTTTTTTAAGGATCACTGAAAGAGAAGATAGTCCATGTAAAAGTTATGGACCTTACTTAGGTCGCCAGTTACTCCTCCATGTCAAGTGCTTAAAAGCTCTATTTTTACTCCCTGACATCTTCCAAATAATCCCTACAAAGGTCTGCCCCCCCAACTCATGCATACATTGTCTCTGTATTTCTAGATGTACTAACCAATCACACATTGTCTGAGCAGCATTTGAAAACACATTGTTGAGAAACCATCTTTGATTGGTTAGTACATCCAATACCAATAGAAACACTGTGCGCAATAGCTTCTGGGAGCAGAGCTTTGCAGGGACTATTTGGAAGAGACACACAGGACTGGGGGGAAGAGTTATGGGGGAAAGAGACACAGGGGAGGGAGGAGAGGTGGCGGAAGAGAGACACGGGAGGTAGGAGGGGTGCAGAGACACAGTGGGGGAGACACAAGAGAGGAGGGAAGAGAGATGGGGGAAAGAGATACAGGGAAGGGGGAAGAGACAGAGGGCGGAAAGGAGGGAAGAGTCACAGGGGAGGGAGAGAAGGGAAAGAGATGTGGGGGAAAAATATATATTATCCTGTCATTTATGACGGGCAAACAACTAGTAATAATAATAAGGGACATATTGGCAGCTTCCTGGTGATGAGATCAGGATTCAGTCATCTGACCCCATCATTTTAGAGTTAATGTCCCCCAGTAACTAATAAGGAACTAGATCGCCCCCTGGTGTCTGCATCACTGAAGCTGTCATGGTAGTACTTAATTGTAGGACTTAATACTTGTGTGTGTTTGCATTGTTCATTCAGGTTCGACTCTCTGTGACCTTGTGTACTGTAACACATCAGGCACATCTTTATGTCCATGGTCCTGCTGATCCACTTGGTATTCATGGCAGAGATACTGGGGTGGGTTGCCAGTTCCTTCTCCAGTGGGCCACAGCATACAGCTCCTGGTAAACCTAGGTGGTCTCCCATCCAAGCACTGAACGGGCCCAACCCAGGGTGGTGTGACCTCTTGGTTCAATGACTGGAATTGAACCCCGGTCGCAGCGGTGAAAGCACTGCATCCTAACTACCAGGGAACCCTACCTAATAAAGTAGAATAAGTATCTGTAATTTTAAATAAGCCCTTACATTTTTATTCTATAAGTATTTCATGATATCCCTTCTGGATTGCTACCTTGATGTGATGAAGGAGCTTGTGGACCTCAATGAAGCTGTGAGCTATACCATGTATGGTCACCCATGATGGGCAGGTCTTAGAAGAGAGGTCAAACAAATTGTGGTCCACTGGAGAAGGAACTGGCAACCCACTCTAGTATCTTTGCCAAGAAAACCGTATGGATAAGCACAACCAGAAACACAGATAAAGTCTATGTGGTCACTGGAAGTCAGACACAACTGAATGACTCAACAACAACAATTTAATTTACAATTTTTCTTACATCGTTTTTTGAATAATTAAACTTGATAACGGCAAAATGTTTTACAAAGCAAAAAAAAATAATTAATACACATTTTTAGCTTTTTTTACACAGTCTGGTTTCATTTTCTGCTATGACTTTGTCTGCTGATGTCCTGCTAGACGGATATGCTTCCCATTATGCGGATAGAAGCTTCCTCTGCATTCAAAGTCTCCTCCCACCTCATGAATATAATCAATAGAGGCCAAAGTGGTAAATTTCACAGCAGTAAAATCAATAATATAGTTTCTAAAGTGTACGTAAAGCTCGAGGGGAGCTCATGCGCACTTTACAAACTCTTTGTACGGATTTCTGTACATGCACGCTGCGCCAGTCGCACATGCAAGATGGGGGGTTAAAGTGGGAAAGAGACACAGGGGTAAAGTGGGAAAGAGACACAGGTGGAAATGGGGAAGGAGACACAGGGGAGGGGGGAAGGAGACACAGGGGAGGGGGGAAGGAGACACAGGGGAGGGGGGGAAGGAGACACAGGGGAGGGGGGGAAGGAGACACAGGGGAGGGGAGAAGAAGACACAGGGGAAAGGAGTTAACAGACAGAGGGGGAAAGAGACACAGGGGGAAAGGGACACTGGGGGAGTACACAGGGGAGGGAGGGGGGGGAGAGACACACGAGGGAGAGGGGAGGTGGGAAGAGACACGGGAGGGAGAGGGGGGGGAAGAGACACGGGAGGGAGAGGGGGGGAAGAGACACATGAGGGAGAAGGGGGGGGGGAAGAGACACAGGAGGGAGAGGGAAGAGACACGGGAGGGAGAGGGAAGAGACACGGGAGGGAGAGGGGGGGGGCAAGAGACACAGGGGAGGGAGAGGAGGAGGAAGAGACACAGGGGTGGGAAAGGGGGGAAAAGAGTCACAGGGGAGGAGTGGGCAGGAAAGAGACACATGTAATATTATACCGTCATGTATGACGGGTAAACGACTAGTTACATATAAATAGTAATAAATTAGTGTCTGTATATTCTGGATATGTCACCTATTCAAGTGGAGTTATTTAACAGACCATATAGAACAATTCTTCCCACAATGGTCCTTTAAATAAGTTTGTAGTATTTTCTATAAAAATCGTGGCGATGACTTGTGAAGCTTCTAATGCAGTTTATTCCATACTTCACAAACATGTGACGTTTTTCCCAAACTAAATTGATTATTATTCTTATTTATCTGTAGCTCTATACAGGGGTAAGTACAAGGCAAAACATGTAACACATTACAAAAGAATGGAGATTTAAAGGGGAAGTATCGTCTTAAGACAAGTTGCTCTTATATAAAAGCGTTCACGTGTAGAAGTTCAAATATTTTTTTCCATTGTTCAGTCGTTTCCGACTCCCCGTGACCTCATGAACTATAACGCACCAGGCACATCTTTATATCTATCATCATGTTGATCCACTTGGTTTTTCATGGCAGATATACTGGAGTGGATTGCCACTTCCTTCTCCAGTGGGCCACAGCATATTCCTAGGTGGTCTCCCATCCAAGTACTGGCCAGGCCCAACCCTATTTGACTTCAGGGTGGTATGACCTCTTGGTTCCCTGACTGGAATCGAACCCATGTTGCATGGGTGAAAGCACTGAATCCTAACCACTGGACCACCAGGGTACACCGTTCAAATCTACTGAATGTGTAAAGAGTTTTAGCTCTCCTTATTGCGCTAAGACTGTAGCTTTGGTGTGAGCTGCTGAAGAAAACTAGTAACCGCGATAGTATAAAACTTGACTGCAGTATCAGCGGCTTTTGAGCTGGCTCTTGAACTTTTGACTTAATTTGCTCAATAACAAAAATAATCCTAGTTCGTTTCTCTCCACAAACATGAAGAAGTAACTGACAAACTAGACAACATTCATACCTTTTACAAGTAGGTAATCTTCTTTTGTAAGTTAGATTTTATATTTAAGAAATGTTAAGCCCTTTAAGCTTTTATATACTAATGGAGAAATATAATTATTGTATGTGCTTTTCTTTAATAGATAGGGGAATGGGTTCAGTAGTTGGGCCATGGGCTCAGTAGTTGGGCCAATAGGCTATCAAAATATATAATTTACAGCTTTTAGCAGAAGCTCCCTCAGGAGCCCCCATGCAGTCACCATCCTACACACAGGCTGGAGCAGTATCTGCATTATGAGCTCTCAACTATAAATGATTCAAGATGTTATCACCCCCCCCCCCCCCATCCCTCCCCATCATATTAGAACATAGCACCTGCCCCCATTGTCTGTTTGTGGGGTCTGTGAATGGGGGACATGTTTGAGTACAGCCCCCCCAATTAGCTGGCATCATTTGCAGTGCCACATGTTGCAGGAGAAGACGGGCAGCCTCCTCCCTGTGTGTGTGGGTGACTTGGCCACAGAAACCTCTTCCAGATGTTGCAGGGCGGCCCAGCATCCTTCAGCACTCGGGGCGGACAGGAGGGGAGGGAGGAGACACATTCTTTCCTTTAGTATCATGAAATTCCTGCTAACCCCCACAACCCCCCCCCCCCATCACTCTGTCCAAATAAATTCAATTTCCTTCTCTTGATGAAATGGTCTGCAGGTCTGGAGCGTGAAAGGGAAAATGATTACCTCTCATGAAATATGGCAGCTCTGTGAGGTTAGCAATGAGGAGGTGAGAGGGAGGTGAGGTGCAATGATCTGCAGGATCCTGCTAGGCAGGGGTTAATGTGGAGGTGATGTGATATTCTATGGGAGTAGCCCCTCTTTGGTATGGAAAACATAATTTGGACAGTATTAGTGTGATGGTTTGCAGCTCCTTAGAGTTGCGTAAGAGGAGTGATGGTCTGCAGCTCCTCAGAACTGTGTGAGTTAGGACTATTATAGTCTTCAGTTCTGTAGCATAGTTTTAATAAGATGAGTGATGGTCTGCAGATCCTCAGAACAGTATGAGTAGGACTGTTATATTGTTCAGGTCTGTAGAGTAGAGATGGTCTGCAGAACTGGCGGGTCGATGTTCTGCTGGTCTGTAATACAGAGGTTGTTAGTGGAATAATGTTCTGCATGTGAGCTCTACCTAATCTGCGGAAGGAGTGATATTCTGCACAGTTGCATTGGAGGGAAGGGTTTAATTGCAGTGTAATTGTGCTGCTTGGCATCATATTCTAGTGAGCACATGGCTTCCATTAGCCCCTCAAGCCAGCTTCTCATGAGAAAAACCTCAAACAGCAGAGACTAGAAAACTCACCCCCCCCCCCCGAAGAGTGGGATCTAAATCATCAATAATACAAAGAAATCACCCCCCCCCCCCATAACACCCCTAATACACAGTTATCAGGACGTGCACCTCTAACACCCCAACACACAGCAACTCGTAATACACAGGATCACGCATGTACCACTCACTCCCACATACATAGGGGGATCCAAACCAACAATGCCCAGGGTACACATCACCCCTAATACAGAGACATCGGACATATACCCCTCACCCTCCACAACATAGAGAGGGATCCATACCTCCTACTAATATGTCAGGACCTGTACCTCCTACACCCTGCAACACACCACATCCCTAACATGTACAGGCATCGGGTCATACACCACCCCTAATGTACAGGTATCATGTCATACACCACCCCTAATGTACAGGTATCAGGTCATACACCACCCCTAATGTACAGGCATCAGGTCATACACCACCCCTAATGTACAGGCATCGGGTCATACACCATCCCTAATGTACAGGCATCGGGTCATACACCATCCCTAATGTACAGGTATCAGGTCATACACCACATCCCTAATGTACAGGCATCAGGTCATACACCACCCCTAATGTACAGGCATCAGGTCATACACCACCCCTAATGTACAGGTATCAGGTCATACACCACCCCTAATGTACAGGTATCAGGACATACACCACCCCTAATGTACAGGTATCATGTCATACACCACCCTAATGTACAGGCATCTGGTCATACACCACCCCTAATGTACAGGTATCAGGACATACACCACCCCTAATGTACAGGTATCAGGTCATACACCACCCCTAATGTACAGGTATCAGGTCATACACCACCCCTAATGTACAGGTATCATGTCATACACCACCCTAATGTACAGGCATCTGGTCATACACCACCCCTAATGTACAGGTATCAGGTCATACACCACCCCTAATGTACAGGCATCAGGTCATACACCACCCCTAATGTACAGGTATCATGTCATACACCACCCCTAATGTACAGGTATCAGGACATACACCACCCCTAATGTACAGGTATCAGGTCATACACCACCCCTAATGTACAGGTATCAGGACATACACCACCCCTAATGTACAGGTATCAGGTCATACACCACCCCTAATGTACAGGCATCAGGTCATACACCACCCTAATGTACAGGCATCAGGTCATACACCACCCTAATGTACAGGCATCGGGTCATACACCACCCCTAATGTACAGGTATCAGGTCATACACCACCCCTAATGTACAGGTATCAGGTCATACACCACCCCTAATGTACAGGCATCGGGTCATACACCACCCCTAATGTACAGGCATCCGGTCATACACCACCCCTAATGTACAGGTACCAGGTCATACACCACCCCTAATGTACAGGTATCGGGTCATACACCACCCCTAATGTACAGGTATCGGGTCATACACCACCCCTAATGTACAGGCATCAGGACATACACCACCCCTAATGTACAGGCATCAGGTCATACACCACCCCTAATGTACAAGTATCCGGTCATACACCACCCTAATGTACAGGCATCAGGACATACACCACCCCTAATGTACAAGTATCCGGTCATACACCACCCTAATGTACAGGCATCAGGACATACACCACCCCTAATGTACAGGTACCAGGTCATACACCACCCCTAATGTACAGGTATCGGGTCATACACCACCCCTAATGTACAGGTATCGGGTCATACACCACCCCTAATGTACAGGTACCAGGTCATACACCACCCCCAATGTACAGGCATCAGGTCATACACCACCCCTAATGTACAGGCATCAGGACATACACCACCCCTAATGTACAGGCATCGGGTCATACACCACCCCTAATGTACAGGCATCAAGTCATACACCACCCTAATGTACAGGTATCAGGTCATACACCACCCCTAATGTACAGGCATCAGGTCATACACCACCCCTAATGTACAGGCATCAGGTCATACACCACCCCTAATGTACAGGTATCGGGTCATACACCACCCCTAATGTACAGGCATCGGGTCATACACCACCCCTAATGTACAGGCATCGGGTCATACACCACCCCTAATGTACAGGTATCAGGTCATACACCACCCCTAATGTACAGGCATCGGGTCATACACCACCCCTAATGTACAGGTATCAGGTCATACACCACCCCTAATGTACAGGTATCACGTCATACACCACCCCTAATGTACAGGCATCGGGTCATACACCACCCCTAATGTACAGGTATCGGGTCATACACCACCCCTAATGTACAGGTATCAGGTCATACACCACCCCTAATGTACAGGCATCAGGTCATACACCACCCCTAATGTACAGGCATCAAGTCATACACCACCCTAATGTACAGGTATCAGGACATACACCACCCCTAATGTACAGGCATCTGGTCATACACCACCCCTAATGTACAGGTATCAGGACATACACCACCCCTAATGTACAGGTATCAGGTCATACACCACCCCTAATGTACAGGCATCGGGTCATACACCACCCCTAATGTACAGGCATCAGGACATACACCACCCCTAATGTACAGGCATCGGGTCATACACCACCCCTAATGTACAGGCATCAGGTCATACACCACCCCTAATGTACAGGCATCAGGACATACACCACCCTAATGTACAGGCATCGGGTCATACACCACCCCTAATGTACAGGCATCTGGTCATACACCACCCTAATGTACAGGCATCGGGTCATACACCACCCCTAATGTACAGGCATCTGGTCATACACCACCCCTAATGTACAGGTATCAGGTCATACACCACCCCTAATGTACAGGCATCGGGTCATACACCACCCCTAATGTACAGGTATCGGGTCATACACCACCCCTAATGTACAGGTATCAGGTCATACACCACCCCTAATGTACAGGCATCGGGTCATACACCACCCCTAATGTACAGGTATCAGGACATACACCACCCCTAATGTACAGGTATCAGGTCATACACCACCCCTAATGTACAGGCATCGGGTCATACACCACCCCTAATGTACAGGTATCAGGTCATACACCACCCCTAATGTACAGGTATCGGGTCATACACCACCCCTAATGTACAGGCATCGGGTCATACACCACCCCTAATGTACAGGTATCAGGTCATACACCACCCCTAATGTACAGGCATCGGGTCATACACCACCCCTAATGTACAGGTATCAGGACATACACCACCCCTAATGTACAGGCATCTGGTCATACACCACCCCTAATGTACAGGCATCAGGTCATACACCACCCCTAATGTACAGGTATCGGGTCATACACCACCCCTAATGTACAGGTATCAGGTCATACAACACCCCTAATGTACAGGTATCAGGTCATACACCACCCTAATGTACAGGCATCGGGTCATACACCACCCCTAATGTACAGGTATCAGGTCATACACCACCCCTAATGTACAGGCATCGGGTCATACACCACCCTAATGTACAGGCATCGGGTCATACACCACCCTAATGTACAGGCATCAGGTCATACACCACCCCTAATGTACAGGCATCGGGTCATACACCACCCCTAATGTACAGGTATCAGGTCATACACCACCCCTAATGTACAGGTATCATGTCATACACCACCCCTAATGTACAGGCACCAGGTCATACACCACCCCTAATGTACAGGTATCAGGTCATACACCACCCCTAATGTACAGGCATCATGTCATACACCACCCCTAATGTACAGGCACCAGGTCATACACCACCCCTAATGTACAGGTATCAGGACATACACCACCCCTAATGTACAGGTATCAGGTCATACACCACCCCTAATGTACAGGCATCAGGTCATACACCACCCCTAATGTACAGGTATCAGGTCATACACCACCCCTAATGTACAGGTATCATGTCATACACCACCCCTAATGTACAGGCACCAGGTCATACACCACCCCTAATGTACAGGTATCAGGTCATACACCACCCTAATGTACAGGCATCAGGTCATACACCACCCCTAATGTACAGGCACCAGGTCATACACCACCCCTAATGTACAGGTATCAGGACATACACCACCCCTAATGTACAGGTATCATGTCATACACCACCCCTAATGTACAGGCATCAGGACATACACCACCCCTAATGTACAGGTATCAGGACATACACCACCCCTAATGTACAGGTATCATGTCATACACCACCCCTAATGTACAGGCATCAGGTCATACACCACCCTAATGTACAGGCATCAGGTCATACACCACCCTAATGTACAGGTATCAGGACATACACCACCCCTAATGTACAGGCATCAGGTCATACACCACCCCTAATGTACAGGCATCGGGTCATACACCACCCCTAATGTACAGGTATCACGTCATACACCACCCCTAATGTACAGGCATCAGGTCATACACCACCCTTAATATACAGGTATCAGGTCATACACCACCCCTAATGTACAGGCATCAGGACATACACCACCCCTAATGTACAGGCATCAGGACATACACCACCCCTAATGTACAGGTATCAGGTCATACACCACCCCTAATGTACAGGTATCACGTCATACACCACCCCTAATGTACAGGTATCAGGTCATACACCACCCCTAATGTACAGGCATCAGGTCATACAACACCCCTAATGTACAGGCATCAGGACATACACCACCCCTAATGTACAGGTATCGGGTCATACACCACCCCTAATGTACAGGCATCGGGTCATACACCACCCCTAATGTACAGGTATCAGGTCATACACCACCCCTAATGTACAGGCATCAGGTCATACAACACCCCTAATGTACAGGCATCAGGTCATACACCACCCCTAATGTACAGGCATCAGGTCATACACCACCCCTAATGTACAGGCATCAGGTCATACACCACCCCTAATGTACAGGCATCAGGACATACACCACCCCTAATGTACAGGTATCAGGTCATACACCACCCCTAATGTACAGGCATCAGGACATACACCACCCCTAATGTACAGGCACCGGGTCATACACCACCCCTAATGTACAGGCACCGGGTCATACACCACCCCTAATGTACAGGCATCGGGTCATACACCACCCCTAATGTACAGGTATCGGGTCATACACCACCCCTAATGTACAGGCATCGGGTCATACACCACCCCTCAGGTCATAATCTCTTATCTCCACAAGTTAGAGGGACATACCACCTGTAATACATAGACATCAGGACCTAGACCTCTCCCCTCTTCCTAATACACGGGCATCGGGACCCGCACCTCTCCCCTCTTCCTAATACACGGGCATCGGGATCCGCACCTCTCCCCTCTTCCTAATACACGGGCATCGGGACCCGCACCTCTCCCCTCTTCCTAATACACGGGCATCGGGACCCGCACCTCTCACCTCCTCCTAATACACGGGCATCGGGACCCGCACCTCTCCCCTCCTCCTAATACACGGGCTTCGGGACCCGCACCTCTCCCTTTCTCCTAATACACGGGCTTCGGGACCCGCACCTCTCCCCTCTTCCTAATACACGGGCATCGGGACCCGGGCCTCTCCCCTCTTCCTAATACACTGGCATCTTGACCCGCACCTCTCCCCTCCTCCTAATACACGGGCTTCGGGACCCGCACCTCTCCCTTCCTCCTAATACACGGGCATCGGGACCCGCACCTCTCCCCTCCTCCTAATACACGGGCATCGGGACCCGCACCTCTCCCCTCCTCCTAATACACGGGCTTCGGGACCCGCACCTCTCCCTTCCTCCTAATACACGGGCTTCGGGACCCGCACCTCTCCCCTCTTCCTAATACACGGGCATCGGGACCCGGGCCTCTCCCCTCTTCCTAATACACTGGCATCTTGACCCGCACCTCTCCCCTCCTCCTATTACACGGGCATCGGGACCCGCGCCTCTCCCCTCCCCCTAATACACGGGCATCGGGACCCGGGCCTCTCCCCTCTTCCTAATACACTGGCATCGGGACCCGAACCTCTCCCCTCCCCCTAATACACGGGCATCGGGAGCCGCACCTCTCCCCTCCCCCTAATACACGGGCATCGGGACCCGCACCTCTCCCCCTCCTCCTAATACACGGGCATCTGGACCCGCACCTCTCCCCCTCCTCCTAATACACGGGCATCGGGACCCGCACCTCTCCCCCTCCTCCTAATACACGGGCTTCGGGACCCGCACCTCTCCCCTCCTCCTAATACACAGGCATCGGGATCCGCACCTCTCCCCTCTTCCTAATGCACAGGCATCGGGACCCGCACCTCTCCCCCTCCTCCTAATACACGGGCTTCGGGACCCGCACCTCTCCCCTCCTCCTAATACACGGGCTTCGGGACCCGCACCTCTCCCCTCCTCCTAATACACGGGCTTCGGGACCCGCACCTCTCCCCTCCTCCTAATACACGGGCATCGGGACCCGCACCTCTCCCCTCCTCCTAATACACGGGCATCGGGACCCGCACCTCTCCCCCTCCACCTAATACACGGGCTTCGGGACCCGCACCTCTCCCCTCCTCCTAATACACGGGCATCGGGACCCGCACCTCTCCTCTCCTCCTAATACACGGGCATCGGGACCCGCACCTCTCCCCTCCTCCTAATACACGGGCATCGGGACCCGCACCTCTCCCCTCCTCCTAATACACGGGCATCGGGACCCGCACCTCTCCCCTCCTCCTAATACACTGGCATCGGGATCTAGACCTCTCCCCTCTCCCTAATACACGGGGATCTGGACCCGCACCTCTCCCCTCTTCCTAATACACTGGGATCGGGACCCGCACCTCTCCCCTCTTCCTAATACACGGGCATCGGGACCCCCACCTCTCCCCTCTTCCTAATACACGGGCATCGGGACCCGCACCTCTCCCCTCCTCCTAATACACGGGCATCGGGACCCGCACCTCTCCCCTCCTCCTAATACACGGGCATCTGGACCCGCACCTCTCCCCTCCTTCCTAATACACGGGCATCGGGACCCGCACCTCTCCCCTCTTCCTAATACACGGGCATCGGGACCCGCACCTCTCCCCTCCTCCTAATACACGGGCATCGGGACCCGCACCTCTCCCCTCCTCCTAATACACGGGCATCTGGACCCGCACCTCTCCCCTCCTTCCTAATACACGGGCATCTGGACCCGCACCTCTCCCCTCTTCCTAATACACGGGCATCGGGACCCGCACCTCTCCCCTCCTCCTAATACACGGGCATCGGGACCCGCACCTCTCCCCTCCTCCTAATACACGGGCATCGGGACCCGCACCTCTCCCCTCCTTCCTAATACACGGGCATCTGGACCCGCACCTCTCCCCTCCTTCCTAATACACAGGTCTCTCTCAGTCACTTTGCAGCCTCACACAGGATAGATATACACTAGCTGCAGCCCCTTTGATTCCTGTGACTGATCGGAGCCAAAGTTTAAAGCCATTGTTGTTCTTAGTGCAGTTCTGGTGGTTTTGCTCCTCTGAATGAATCATTATTTTCTGACATTCCCGAGAGGTCCAGGACTGTTGGGCGATTTCACAATTGCAGACACGACAATTCAGAGCGTTGTGAGTCCGTCCCACAGAGCAGACAGAGACAAAACAAGTTATTTTTTGTAGGGTCAGATCTGGTGTCCTTAGATTCAGCCACTGTTAACTGTTTTACTACCAGATCTTGGTCCTTCAGACTGCAGGAATTAAATTGGATCATTCACCTAAACACAAGATGTTCTTATATGAAAGATTTCACTTATATAAGTTCAAATATACTTACATGTTTAGCACTTGCCTTTTATTTCTGCATGTTGGGTGATGTGAGCCGCTGAAGAACATAGAAACATGAATGATCTGACACCGCTAGGAGCTCTGCTGCCGTTTGATTGGCACTTGAATACTCAACTTTCTAAGTGCCATTGAGAAAAATTTAATTTTAAAAATGGCAGCTTCCACTCATGGAGAAGTAACTGGCAAACCAGATCCGTTTTATAATGGAGCAAATCTAGGGGTAGCCGAAATTGAAAGGGATTTGGGAGTGCTTGTGGACAACCACCTAGGTAACAGTGCTCAATGCCAAGCAGCAGCTGCAAAGGCAAATAAAATATTAGCATGTATTAAGAAGGGTATAGAAGCAAGGGAGGCAAATATAATTCTGCCGCTATACAAATTAAGAGGAGATATGATTACCTTATATAAATATATCCAGGGTCAGTATAAAGCTTTGTCAAGAGATTTTCAGCTGACAAGTGGACATCTTTTGAGATTAGAAGTAAAAAGATTTCGCCTTAAAGAAAGAAAAGGGTTCTTCACAGTAAGGGTGGTTAATCTGTGGAATTCTCCACCGAAGGAGAAGGTGACAGCGGATTTGATAGATAACTTTAAAAAGGGAGTGGATACATTTTTAAATAAAAAGGGCATTCAGGGCTATCCTGGATAATTAGTGAGGCAGTATTGATCCAGGGAGGAATCCGATCGCCAGTATCTGGGGTCAGGAAGGAATTTTATTTTTTGCCCTTTTGAGACAAATAGCAAAGTTTCACTAGGGTTTTTTTTCTTTTTGTTTGCCTTCCTCTGGATCAATTAATTTACATAATACAAGGATATGAGTATATCTATAATGGTTGAACTTGATGGACTAAAAGTATTTTGTCAACCTTGATTACTATGTAACTATACATAATCTTCTCTGGACGTGAGCTTTAACATAAAAATTTATTTTAGGTGGAACTTGCCCTTCAAAGGACACTGACCTGTCCGGTTTATAATATGCAGTGTTGAAGAAAGTGATAATGTTGTAGAAACTTAAAAAAAAATAACTACATGGATTAATTTGACGCTATCATACTTCATTTTCCTTTGAGACTCACACAGCCCTACTAAATTCTTCCAACTTGTAGCCCGTAACGGAGCCCGCTAGACTTTGGGCTATTAAATTGGCCTCTACAGCTACCCGCAAACTACCCGCGGGTTACAGGCGGAAAAACCCTACGGGACGTCAAAATCTGAACTCTATTGCCTCAAAGTCTTTGATTTGTCAAGCCCGTAACTGTTACATTCGCAAATCGCTATTAAATTGCTACAAATCCACTGGTGTTCAAACCCGTAAACGGCAAATAAAGCCAAAAATCCTACGGGTACTTGCGAGGACCCGCAAGGGGGTTAAGGTCCTGTCCATGGCACTGTAAATGCAAATATAAACACACTACTGTACTTTGAAAAATCAGGATGAGTTTGTAAATATTTATTTTGGTATTTTTTTTTATGCAAAAATACAGATTTTCCTCTATCGGATGCATTCATAACCCAGGACACTTAGATATGCCTTTAAAGGAAAATTTAATATAATAGTTAAAAAATTGAAGGCTGCATTTATTTACTATAAATATGGTTCTTGTATGCCCACAATATCTGGCTTTGGTGTCCCTTTAAGGAAACTTCTCTCTAGAATAAGTTAAATAATAATGACATTTTTCTGTGTTTTATTTTTCTTCTTTTTTTTTACACATTTTGTTCTTTTTTACTCTGTGAATGTAAAATTCCAGAACTACAATTTATAAACAGACATTTTTATTCTTGTCACCTTTTATAGCAACTTTTTCCATGCCAAGATTTTACAGCAGAGTTAATGTTTTTTTTTTGCTGTAAAATGTACAGTTATTGCTAAAAAAAACAAAGATTGTTAAATGTTGGCCTAAATACATTATAATACCTTTCTGTGGGCCCCAGAGCTGGGCCTCCTGAACTGTATTTATTCCATTAATAAATATTGGAAGCCTCGCCATATCGCCCCTCGTCCTTCTTCCCTCCCAGCTATTTATATTATTGTCATAAAGTCTTTCCTTGCGCAGTTTTTATGCTTTTACTCACTTTAATATAAATGTGTCCGTCTTGTTTGGCTCGCTGTGACATCTTAACTTGTTTGTAGATATAAAGAAAAAGTAAGGGGAATTTTTGTCACTACTGAGACAGACAAGAAGACTGCAGTCCTAAATAGCATAACAAATCAGCTCAGTAATATGCAATGGCCCTCATTTGTATATAAATACAGCAGGACTGATTTACTTTAGAAAAAAATGGACAACGCAAGATATAGCCTGTGTTGCATGCTCTTTTACATAGTTACATCGTTTTAGGTTGAAAAAAGACCTTTTGGCCATCAAGTTCAACCTTTTTAGATCTCCTCTGATCTGCAATGTGCTAATTAATTGTTAATTGATCCAGAGGAAGGCAAACAGAAAAAAAAAACAGTGGAACTTTGCCAATTGTCTCAAAAGTTGGAAAAGATATAAAATTCCATCCTGAACCCAGATACTGGCGATCGGATTCCTCCCTGGATCAATACTCCCTCTCTAATTATCCAGGATAGCCCTGAATGCCCTTTTTATTTTAGAAATATATCCAATCCCTTTTTAAAGTTATCTATCAAATCCGCTGTCACCACCTCCTTTGGTAGAGAATTCCACAGATTAACCACCCTAACTGTGAAGAACTCTTATCTTTCTTTAAGGTGGAATCTTTTTACTTCTAACCTCAAGAGATGTCCTCTTGTCAGTTGAAAACCTCTTGGCACAAAAAGCTCACCTGACAAATCTTTATACTGACCCTGGATGTATTTATATAACGTAATCATATCACCTCTTAGATGGCTTTTTTCTAGAGAAAATAAGTTTAATTTGGTTAGTCTTTATAACTTAGCCCCTCCATTCCCCTTATTAGTTTTGTTGCCCTTCTCTGTACTTTTTCCAGATCTAAAATGACCTTTTTTTTAGTAGTGTTGCCAAAAACTGTACTCTTTAAGAATAATCTAAAAAAACAACAACTTGATTTTCGGCTAAACTTGACATTTTCTCTAAAAATGTTTTATGCTCATATCTTATACAACTAACGTTTTTAGTTTGTTACATACTTTACAAACATGTACAGTCTATCAAACTTGCAATAGATCTTCAGACATCTTGCAGCTCACCTGCCCCAACCAGATTTCTTTTGAAGTAGAGGGATAATAGCTCAAGATGATCATTACCTTGGCTTCACAATGAAGCCAAGTTATTTTAAGCTGACAGTCTCTTGAATAGTGCATTTTTAAGCAATTTTCACCTGACTCAGGTAAAACAGCATAAAACTATGTTGTGAAGAATGAATTGTCCGTCATCTCTTTGTATTGGTGTGTGACAATAAGGTACTCAGTGCTTCCTTGCCAATTGTATTGTGCTATTAAGCGGCTCTGTGTGTCAACTGGGTGTTTCTAGTTTGCTAATAAAGCCTACAGAAGGGTGAGTGTGTTTGTGCACTTTATTAGTTTCCTGGTAATGTCCTGTAGGTTGGCTGACCGTCTCTTTGTTCATTTTCTATTTGTCCTATTTAAAGGACCACTGGACAATTAATAAATATATGTGTCTGAAAATGTTGAGTCCGACTAAAAGCATAGTAAGGCAGAGAAAAGTAATAAAAGGAGAAAAGAAAATGCTGATGCCTCTGCTGGAATATGGAGGCATTCATGATAGTTTGGTGGGAGTTGTGAGAGGGGAGTTTATATTACTTAAGGAGCAATGCTTGTATCTGTTGATGCAAGCGGCCTACTTCTGGGCCTGTGATGGGGTAAGGGAGTTTGGTATCAAATTCAGTGGGAACCAATTTTGTAACTAACCTTTTTCAACTTTGTCTCTTCCCTCCTCCTCCACGCTACTTCCAACAATACATATAAAATACACCCCTCATGCTCTAGCTCTCAGGAGGTGGTGAAACAAAAGACAATGATTTTCTACACCTCAACAACATCTTCCAAGATTCATTTTTTTCCTATTAAAATTTGTTTATGTTCACAGCTTACAGCTTTTATGATGTATTCCTTACTCTTGTACATGTAAGATTTGGGCTATTAAGGGTGTGCTTTCTTTCTTCTGGCTCACTGCTGTAACAAGCATGAGCAGTTTTTCTTGAACTACTGTTGTCCTTTAAGAAGACAGTTGATGTGTCCTATGGCTGGATGACGGCAACCACATCCTTTTGGTTTCTATGCTTAAGGTATTAGGTTGGTGGGTCTCTGTACCACTGACCCCTTTTTAATATGTTATTGTTTTTTGGGGGATGTGTTTATTTTAGGGGGGACGTGGCAGTCACAGCTGTGTCCTAGTTGGTAATTCCCAAGAGCCTCATATTTGCCTGGAGATGTCCCCAAGGAGAATGTGGGATAAAGGGTCTCCGTTGCCATGACAGAGTCAACAGTGGGGTCAGCGTATAAAATGAAGAGGGGATTGTACGCTGGGATGGCATTCTCCAAATAGACACCATTAATAGCCCATTATCTGTATGTAAAACACAGGGGTCAGACTGTAGTGTATATTGATATAGAGGATACCTTTTCAGCATGTGTGTAGATCTTTTGTGTGAATACTTATAGTACGTGAGGGGGTCTCTTCTACTATTTATTGGGCTTAAGGAGGTCCATCCTATGACTATTTCCATAAATATAAAGCCGTTATTTCCAAATATAGATGCAAGTAGTCGCCTCTGTTTCTATATACAGATAGAAGTGATGAACTATATAAATCCCTAGTACGCCCTCATATGGGATATGGAGTACAATTTTGGTCACCACTTCATACAAAGCTGGAAAAAGTACAGAGAAGGGCAACAAAACTAATAAGGGGAATGGAGGGGCTAAGTTAAGAAGACTAACCAAATGAAACTTATTTTCTCTAGGAAAAAGGCATAGAAGTGGGGATATGATTATCTTATATAAATATCTCCAGGGCCAATACAAGGCTTTGGCAAGTGAACTTTTGTGCCAAGAGGTTTGCAACTGGCAAGAGGACATCCTTTACGGTGGAATCTTTTCTCTTCTAACCTCGGAAAAGGAAAGGAATGGAAACGTTAAAATGTGGAATTATCTACCAAAGGAGGTGGTAACAGTGAATTTGATAGATAAAAATGGATTAGATGTGTATTTTTGAATAAAACTTCACAAGACCTGTTCTATCTATGCATAAGATCTGATGAAAACACTTCTGTCTGTGTATGGGATCTGAGGAGGCCTCTTCTGTTTTTTGATGGCCACAACTGAAGAGGAAAGGGCCTTAGAAGTTATGAGATAGGTTGTGCTGAAGAGGAATTAATAGCAGAATAGCAGGTACTAATGTTACTAAATTGGTTGCTAGTCAGACCTCACTTGATACAGTGCCTAGTTCTCTGGGTACTGGTGGACTCCTCTATCTGGGCAGAGTACCTCCTGACTTTGTCCACTGGGAGGATGTATGAGTTCATCTCCAAATAGGCTTTAGGGTTCCTTGGTGGTCCAGTGGTTAGGATTTAGTGCTTTCACACTGAGACCTCCAAGAGGTCCAATAGGTCACACCACCCTGAAGCCATGCAGGGTTGGGCCTGGTCAGTACTTGGATGGGAGACCACCTAGGAATACCAGGAGTGGTCTGCTGTGGCCCACTGGAGAAGGAACTGTCAACTCAGTCCAGTATCTCTGCCATGAATACCAAGTGGATCAGCATGGTGTGTTGCTGTCCATGAGGTCACGGAGAGTCGGAGACGAATGAGCAATGCAAACACACAGGCTGTAAATGCACTACTCTGCTCAGTATCCCCCCATTTCAACTCCCATATCCTTGTTTAGGTTTTTATTTTATGTTTCAGTTTTTCTAAATACACTTTGACTTTTTCCCCCCTGCTAACACACCGGGTTCTGATTTCACCAATTGTGACTGGCCCTTTAAAAGACCAGTCATGTCAAACCTCCTTAATACAGAGGGGACCCCCTCTCTCTGTCGGAAGGATCTGAGGGGACCCCTTCTCTCCGTACGTAGGATTGAAGCTGATTTAGGTGTAATGTGTGAAATTACTGTAGGTAGGATCTAAGGGGACCCCTTCTCTCTGTAGTAGGATCAGGGGGGACCCCTTCTCTTTGTAGGTAGGATCTAAGGGGACCCCTTCTCTCTGTAGTAGGATCAGGGGGGACCCCTTCTCTCTGTAGGTAGGATCAGATGGGACCCCTTCTCTCTGTAGGTAGGATGTGAGGGGACCCCTTCTCTCTGTAGGTAGGATCTGAGGGGACCCCTTCTCTCTGTAGGTAGGATCAGAGGGGACCCCTTCTCTCTGTAGTAGGATCAGAGGGGACCCCTTCTCTCTGTAGGTAGGATCTGAGGGGACCCCTTCTCTCTGTAGGTAGGATCTGAGGGGACCCCTTCTCTCTGTAGGTAGGATCTCAGGGGACCCCTTCTCTCTGTAGGTAGGATCAGAGGCGACCCCTTCTCTCTGTAGTAGGATCAGGGGGGACCCCTTCTCTCTGTAGGTAGGATCTGAGGGGACCCCTTCTCTCTGTAGGTAGGATCTGAGGGGACCCCTTCTCTCTGTAGTAGGATCAGAGGGGACCCCTTCTCTCTGTAGGTAGGATCTGAGGGGACCCCTTCTCTCTGTAGGTAGGATCTGAGGGGACCCCTTCTCTCTGTAGGTAGGATCTCAGGGGACCCCTTCTCTCTGTAGGTAGGATCAGAGGCGACCCCTTCTCTCTGTAGTAGGATCAGGGGGGACCCCTTCTCTCTGTAGGTAGGATCTGAGGGGACCCCTTCTCTCTGTAGGTAGGATCTGAGGGGACCCCTTCTCTCTGTAGGTAGGATCTCAGGGGACCCCTTCTCTCTGTAGGTAGGATCTCAGGGGACCCCTTCTCGCTGTAGGTAGGATCTCAGGGGACCCCTTCTCTCTGTAGGTAGGATCAGGGGGGACCCCTTCTCTCTGTAGGTAGGATCAGGGGGGACCCCTTCTCTCTGTAGGTAGGATCAGAGGGGACCCCTTCTCTCTGTAGGTAGGATCAGGGGGGACCCCTTCTCTCTGTAGGTAGGATCAGGGGGGACCCCTTCTCTCTGTAGGTAGGATCAGGGGGGACCCCTTCTCTCTGTAGGTAGGATCAGAGGGGACCCCTTCTCTCTGTAGGTAGGATCAGGGGGGACCCCTTCTCTCTGTAGGTAGGATCAGGGGGGACCCCTTCTCTCTGTAGGTAGGATCAGGGGGGACCCCTTCTCTCTGTAGGTAGGATCAGGGGGGACCCCTTCTCTCTGTAGGTAGGATGTGAGGGGACCCCTTCTCTCTGTAGGTAGGATCAGAGGGGACCCCTTCTCTCTGTAGGTAGGATCAGGGGGGACCCCTTCTCTCTGTAGGTAGGATCAGGGGGGACCCCTTCTCTCTGTAGGTAGGATGTGAGGGGGCCCCCCCTCTCTCTGTAGGTAGGATCAGAGGGAACCCCTTCTCTCTGTAGGTAGGATGTGAGGGGACCCCCACTCTCTGTACGTAGAATCAGAGGGAACCCCCCTCTCTCTGTAGGTAGGATCAGAGGGGACCCCTTCTCTCTGTAGGTAGGATAAGGGGGTACCCCTTCTCTCTGTAGGTAGGATCAGGGGGGACCCCTTCTCTCTGTAGGTAGGATGTGAGGGGGACCCCTTCTCTCTGTAGGTAGGATCAGAGGGAACCCCTTCTCTCTGTAGGTAGGATGTGAGGGGACCCCCACTCTCTGTACGTAGGATCAGGGGGGACCCCTTCTCTCTGTAGTATGAGTAGGGGGGGGGCTTCTCTCTGTAGGTAGGATGTGAGGGGGCCCCCCTCTCTCTGTAGGTAGGATCAGAGGGAACCCCTTCTCTCTGTAGGTAGGATGTGAGGGGACCCCCACTCTCTGTACGTAGGATCAGGGGGGACCCCTTCTCTCTGTAGATAGGATCTGAGGGGACCCCTTCTCTCTGTAGGTAGGATGTGAGGCCCCCCCCCTCTCTCTGTAGGTAGGATCAGATGGGACCCCTTCTCTCTGTACATAGGACCCCCCCCCCCCTCCATGTAGGATCAGAGAGCACCCCTTCTTTCTTTGTATAAGGTCAGAGGAGACCTCACTTATTTGTGATTATATTCTCTTTGTGACCCCTCTTCTCTTTTTAGTCTTTATCCTACACTAGTTGGGATTTGCTCTTGTCCATATATACATGTACAGTATCTTGTATCTCCCCCTTTCTCCCTCCCCCCGAAGCTCCAGGAAATGTGTGGGACTGTAAGGGTTTGGGGTCGTGGGAAGTGAGGGCTGTTAGGAGGTGATTCCTAATAATAGTAACATACAGATCCCATCCCAGCCCCCACCAGCGAGTGTGAACTGTATATAGCAATACCTACAAACTATATATATTTATATTAAATGTGTTATTCATTTCCCATTGTGCTCATTCAAATTCACACACATATCCTGCAGCAAAGAAAATGTAAATATAATAATAAAATAATTATAATGACACATAAAAAATCCCATGTATTGAATGAATGAAAAGTACACCTAAAAATATACATAATTGCAATTGGTTGTAATTTAGAAAAATATTAGTGGAAGTGCCTTAAAAGTGATATAGTATTTAGGTTTTATTAAATCTATACATTTTCTGAAAGATTTACCATGGGAGTTAATCGGCAGAAATTAAAATTAACAATGAGGGGTGATGAAGAAGATAAGCATGTCCATTTGGTTAATTTTTGGAGGACATCTCTATTGCAATTACCATTTTTGAACTGGGCATGCTTGTCTTCTTCATCACCCTCCATTATAATCTTAATTAATTGCTGTTGATAAAACTTTTCAGTTAATGTATACGTAAAATAAGTCAAATTTATATATCAATTTAAGGCACTTCCACTTACAATTTTTAATTACAAACACTTTTTTTTCGTTTTTATGTATACTTTAAATTTTTCTCAATAAACGGCTAAAGCAAGATAATTAGGGAAAATAACGAACGACCTATTCTACCTTTCTGCTGACCCCTGCACTATGTGAGCAGCTGGGTTTATTCGGGAATTACACACAGCATCTCCCATAGAGACCCTAACAAATCCCGTCCAGTCCCAAGATAGAAAGTGTACTTGGCTGCTCATCTTGCACACAGATGTGTGTGTGTGTGTGTATATATATATATATATATATATATAATATAAGTATATATATAATCTTTATAGTGTTTATTTATATACCCAAATACCATTCATACGCATGTATCCGTGTATACAAAAAAGTATGTATATTGAATTATTTCTTTTAGCACCTACAATTCACACACTGGTGTGTAAATATTTATATACATATATACACCTTCAGTTTGTGTTGGTTTTAGGTAAAGCTATAAGCAAACACATATGTGGGTAGAGTGGCTCTGTAAACCTTTTAATGCACAGCAATGTTACATGAGGCAGAGATAGTAATACACTGACATTGTGATACAGTGGGAGAGCTGGCATCATCCATGGTCACCGTGATATAGTGGGAGAGATGGCATTATCCATGGTCACCGTGATATAGTGGTAGAGCTGGCATTATCCATGGTCACCGTGATATAGTGGGAGAGATGGCATCATCCATGGTCACCATGATATAGTGGGAGAGTTGGCATATCCATGGTCACCGTGATATAGTGGAAGAGTAGGCATACCCATGGTCACCGTGATATAGTGGGAGAGCTGGCATCATCCATGGTCACCGTGATATAGTGGGAGAGATGGCATCATCCATGGTCACCGTGATATAGTGGAAGAGATGGCATTATCCATGGTCACTGTGATACAGTGGGAGAGCTGGCATTATCCATGGTCACCGTGATATAGTGGGAGAGATGGCATCATCCATGGTCACCGTGATATAGTGGAAGAGTAGGCATACCCATGGTCACCGTGATATAGTGGGAGAGATGGCATTATCCATGGTCACCGTGATATAGTGGAAGAGTAGGCATACCCATGGTCACCGTGATATAGTGGGAGAGCTGGCATTATCCATGGTCACTGTGATATAGTGGGAGAGATGGCATCATCCATGGTCACCGTGATATAGTGGGAGAGCTGGCGTTATCCATGGTCACCGTGATATAGTGGGAGAGCTGGCATCATCCATGGTCACTGTGATATAGTGGGAGAGCTGGCATTATCCATGGTCACCGAGATATAGTGGGAGAGATGGCATTATCCATGGTGACAGTGAGAAAGTTGTAGAGCTGGCAATATACGTGGTCACCGTGATATAGTGGGAAAGCTGGCATTATCCATGGTCACTGTGATATAGTGGGAGAGTTGGCATTATCCATGGTCACAGTGATATAGTTGGAGAGTTGGCATATCCATAGTCACAGTGATATAGTTGGAGAGCTTGCAATATACGTGGTCACTGTGAAATAGTGGAAGAGCTGGCATTATCCATGGTCACAGTGATACACTGGCAGAGTTGAAGCTATCCAGGGTTATGGTAATACTTTATCATTATGACAGTTCTTCCTGTAAGCCAGGATAATGCCAGCTAGCCACTTTATCACTGTAACCCTGGATAATGCCAGCGGGACACTGTATCACTGTAACCATGGATAATGCCAGCTCTGTTACTGTACCACCATGATTCTTTATTATGTCAGTCCTGTTACTGTACAGAGCTGGCATTATCCATAGTTACAGTGATACAGTGGCCCGCTGGCATTATCCATGGTTACAGTGATACAGTGGCCCGCTGGCATTATCCATGGTTACAGTGATACAGTGGCCCGCTGGCATTATCCATGGTTACAGTGATACAGTGGCCCGCTGGCATTATCCATGGTTACAGTGATACAGTGGCCCGCTGGCATTATCCATAGTTACAGTGATACAGTGGCCCGCTGGCATTATCCATGGTTACAGTGATACAGTGGCCCGCTGGCATTATCCATGGTTACAGTGATACAGTGGCCCGCTGGCATTATCCATGGTTACAGTGATACAGTGGCCCGCTGGCATTATCCATAGTTACAGTGATACAGTGGCCCGCTGGCATTATCCATGGTTACAGTGATACAGTGGCCCGCTGGCATTATCCATAGTTACAGTGATACAGTGGCCTGCTGGCATTATCCATGGTTACAGTGATACAGTGGCCCGCTGGCATTATCCAGGGTTAAAGTGATACAAAGCTGGCATTATCCAAGGCCACCGTGATATAGTGGGAGAGCTGGCATCATCCATGGTCACCGAGATATAGTGGGAGAGATGGCATTATCCATGGTCACCGCGATAAAGTGGGAGAGGTGGCATTAGCCATGGTCACCGTGATATAGTGGGAGAGCTGACATCATCCGTGGTCACCGTGATATAGTGGGAGAGCTGACATCATCCGTGGTCACCGTGATATAGTGGGAGAGCTGACATCATCCGTGGTCACCGTGATATAGTGGGAGAGCTGACATCATCCATGGTCACTGTGATATAGTGGGAGAGATGGCACCGTGATATAGTGGGAGAGCTGGCATTATCCATGGTCACAGTGATATAATGGGAGAGCTGGCATTATCCAATGGTCACTGTGATATAGTGGGAGAGTTGGCATTATCCATGGTCACTGTGATATAGTGGGAGAGCTGGCATTATCCATGGTCACAGTGATATAATGGGAGAGTTGGCATTATCCATGGTCACTGTGATATAGTGGGAGAGCTGGCATTATCCATGGTCACCGTGATATAGTTGGAGAGATGGCAATATACGTGGTCACCGTGATATAGTGGGAGAGCTGACATTATCCGTGGTCACCGGGATAAAGTGGGAGAGGTGGCATTATCCATGGTCACTGTGATATAGTGGGAGAGTTGGCATTATCCATGGTCACCGAAATATAGTGGGAGAGCTGGCATTATCCATGGTCACTGTGATATAGTGGGAGAGTTGGCATTATCCATGGTCACCGAGATATAGTGGGAGAGTTGGCATTATCCATGGTCACCGAGATATAGTGGGAGAGCTGGCATTATCCATGGTCACTGTGATATATTGGGAGAGCTGGCATTATCCATGGTCACCAAGATATAGTGGGAGAGCTGGCATTATCCATGGTCACCGTGATATAGTGGGAGAGCTGGCATCATCCATGGTCACCGTGATATAGTGGGAGAGATGGCATCATCCATGGTCACCGTGATATAGTGGAAGAGATGGCATTATCCATGGTCACTGTGATACAGTGGGAGAGCTGGCATTATCCATGGTCACCGTGATATAGTGGGAGAGATGGCATCATCCATGGTCACCGTGATATAGTGGAAGAGTAGGCATACCCATGGTCACCGTGATATAGTGGGAGAGATGGCATTATCCATGGTCACCGTGATATAGTGGAAGAGTAGGCATACCCATGGTCACCGTGATATAGTGGGAGAGCTGGCATTATCCATGGTCACTGTGATATAGTGGGAGAGATGGCATCATCCATGGTCACCGTGATATAGTGGGAGAGCTGGCGTTATCCATGGTCACCGTGATATAGTGGGAGAGCTGGCATCATCCATGGTCACTGTGATATAGTGGGAGAGCTGGCATTATCCATGGTCACCGAGATATAGTGGGAGAGATGGCATTATCCATGGTGACAGTGAGAAAGTTGTAGAGCTGGCAATATACGTGGTCACCGTGATATAGTGGGAAAGCTGGCATTATCCATGGTCACTGTGATATAGTGGGAGAGTTGGCATTATCCATGGTCACTGTGATATAGTGGGAGAGATGGCATTATCCATGGTCACTGTGATATAGTGGGAGAGTTGGCATTATCCATGGTCACAGTGATATAGTTGGAGAGTTGGCATTATCCATGGTCACAGTGATATAGTTGGAGAGTTGGCATTATCCATGGTCACAGTGATATAGTTGGAGAGTTGGCATATCCATAGTCACAGTGATATAGTTGGAGAGCTTGCAATATACGTGGTCACTGTGAAATAGTGGAAGAGCTGGCATTATCCATGGTCACATTGATACACTGGCAGAGTTGAAGCTATCCAGGGTTATGGTAATACTTTATCATTATGACAGTTCTTCCTGTAAGCCAGGATAATGCCAGCTAGCCACTTTATCACTGTAACCCTGGATAATGCCAGCGGGCCACTGTATCACTGTAACCATGGATAATGCCAGCTCTGTTACTGTACCACCATGATTCTTTATTATGTCAGTCCTGTTACTGTACAGAGCTGGCATTATCCATAGTTACAGTGATACAGTGGCCCGCTGGCATTATCCATGGTTACAGTGATACAGTGGCCCGCTGGCATTATCCATGGTTACAGTGATACAGTGGCCCGCTGGCATTATCCATGGTTACAGTGATACAGTGGCCCGATGGCATTATCCATGGTTACAGTGATACAGTGGCCCGCTGGCATTATCCATAGTTACAGTGATACAGTGGCCCGCTGGCATTATCCATGGTTACAGTGATACAGTGGCCCGCTGGCATTATCCATAGTTACAGTGATACAGTGGCCCGCTGGCATTATCCATGGTTACAGTGATACAGTGGCCCGCTGGCATTATCCATAGTTACAGTGATACAGTGGCCTGCTGGCATTATCCATGGTTACAGTGATACAGTGGCCCGCTGGCATTATCCAGGGTTAAAGTGATACAAAGCTGGCATTATCCAAGGCCACCGTGATATAGTGGGAGAGCTGGCATCATCCATGGTCACCGAGATATAGTGGGAGAGATGGCATTAGCCATGGTCACCGTGATATAGTGGGAGAGCTGACATCATCCGTGGTCACCGTGATATAGTGGGAGAGCTGACATCATCCGTGGTCACCGTGATATAGTGGGAGAGCTGACATCATCCGTGGTCACCGTGATATAGTGGGAGAGCTGACATCATCCATGGTCACTGTGATATAGTGGGAGAGATGGCACCGTGATATAGTGGGAGAGCTGGCATTATCCATGGTCACAGTGATATAATGGGAGAGCTGGCATTATCCAATGGTCACTGTGATATAGTGGGAGAGTTGGCATTATCCATGGTCACTGTGATATAGTGGGAGAGCTGGCATTATCCAATGGTCACTGTGATATAGTGGGAGAGTT
The DNA here is from genome assembly GCA_027410445.1 of Discoglossus pictus. Taxonomy (NCBI): domain Eukaryota; kingdom Metazoa; phylum Chordata; class Amphibia; order Anura; family Alytidae; genus Discoglossus; species Discoglossus pictus. The sequence continues at coordinate 40,281,185 of CM050172.1, read as the reverse complement.
GGCATTATCCATGGTCACTGTGATATAGTGGGAGAGCTGGCATTATCCATGGTCACCGTGATATAGTGAGAGAGTTGGCATTATACATGGTCACCGTGATATAGTGGGAGAGCTGACATTATCCGTGGTCACCGGGATAAAGTGGGAGAGGTGGCATTATCCATGGTCACTGTGATATAGTGGGAGAGTTGGCATTATCCATGGTCACCGAGATATAGTGGGAGAGCTGGCATTATCCATGGTCACTGTGATATAGTGGGAGAGTTGGCATTATCCATGGTCACCGAGATATAGTGGGAGAGCTGGCATTATCCATGGTCACTGTGATATATTGGGAGAGCTGGCATTATCCATGGTCACCAAGATATAGTGGGAGAGCTGGCATTATCCATGGTCACCTTGATATAGTGGGAGAGCTGGCATTATCCATGGTCACTGTGATATATTGGGAGAGCTGGCATTATCCGTGGTCACTGTGATATAGTGGAAGAGCTGGCATTATCCGTGGTCACATTGATACACTGGCAGAGTTGACGCTATCCAGGGTCATGGTAATACTTTATCATTATGCCAGTTCTTCCTGTAACCCTGGATAATGCCAGCTAGCCACTGTATCACTGTAACCATGGATAATGTCAGCGCTATTACTGTACAGAGCTGGCATTATCCATGGTTACAGTGATACAGTGGCCCGCTGGCATTATCCAGGGTTAAAGTGATACAAAGCTGGCATTATCCAAGGACACCTTGTTATAGTGGCAGAGCTGGCATCATCCAGGGTTACAGTGATACAGTGAGAGAGCTGGCATTATCCAAGGGTACATTGTTATAGTGGCAGAGCTGGCATCATCCAGGGTTACAGTGATACAGTGAGAGAGCTGGCATTATCCAAGGGTACATTGTTATAGTGGCAGAACTGGCATTATTCAGTGTGACCGTGAGGCAGAGCTGATATTCTGTAGGAACCTAGGGGTGAAGATGCAAATCCAGCTTTTTTTACTTCGATGATCGCAAGAAGTAAAGGTAGAGCTGGCACTGCCTTAAGTAATATATACAAAGATATCCCAACTAAATGCAATCATTTAAATAAAACATATAATCTAACTTTTACATGATTCTATATTATTATAGTGCATTGAAATACACTGTGCTATTCTAAATTATAGGCTCTCAGGGGCAGTATGTGTAATTTGGGAAATGAGATGATTTATAATGGACAATAATAATTGCTTAAAGGAAAACCATTGTAAAACTGTTGGTAGTTACAATTACAGAAATGAATGGAAAATGTACATCTTGATCAATGTCAGGACAAAAATGTATCCACTAAAAAAAAAACCTTCACAAGAGGAATTTATATACAATACAAAAAAATAGAAATATATGATGCATCGGTGACTACATTGTGCAGTGGTCTATATTCACCAGGCCCTAAGTTTGTCAATCCCAAAAATGCTCCTGTGTTCATCCAAAAATGCTAAATTAGTTGCAAAAGTAAAAAAAAAAAAAAAAACGAATCCTACAACATTGGACAAAATCAAGTGATTTGTGAGTGTAAATACTGGGTTTCACATTAAGCCTACTGAAAACACGGTTTGTTTTTAGCTGCCACATTCCCATTGTGAAGATAGAATCTTCCTCCTCATTCTCCTCCGACCTCAGAAAGAAAATAATCAGAAACCAAAATGGTAGAATCCACAGCAAAATAAATGTACATAAATAGTAATAAATTAAAGGCTGTGTTTGCTCTCCATTTTCAAAGGAGTATTTTTAATTACAGGACTACAATGTTCCCTTTAAAATCCTTTATTTAATTGTCATTGAGATAAAAACGACACTTTGGAGTTTAACACCAAGTCTGAGTATACAAGTGGTCTGTGCATGGGGCTCAGGGACTTTCACATGGTTTACACTGGAGTGACCCAATGTGCTCTAAATTTGCTGTACGATGGTCAGCAGTGGGACAGTACTGTCCAAGGTCACACTATGATAGAGCCAACTCTGATGGTGTCTTTGTCTTATTGTAGGATGCACAAGGACATGACAACAACAAGGACTCTCGAGTGCTGTGGACAAATTCTAACAACCACCTTCTGACGTCTGGATTCAACCAGGTGAGGTCCAAACGCTCTGCGCCTCCACTTTGCACATCAATGCTGTTCCTATGCTCTGCGTCTCCGCTCTGCACATCAATGCTGTTCCTCCGCTCTGCGTCTGCTCTGCACATCAATGCTGTTCCTCCGCTCTGCGTCTGCTCTGCACATCAATGCTGTTCCTCTGCTCTGCGTCTGCTCTGCACATCAATGCTGTTCCTCTGCTCTGCGTCTGCTCTGCACATCAATGCTGTTCCTCTGCTCTGCGTCTGCTCTGCACATCAATGCTGTTCCTCCGCTCTGCGTCTGCTCTGCACATCAATGCTGTTCCTCCGCTCTGCGTCTCCGCTCTGCACATCAATGCTGTTCCTCCGCTCTTCAATATATCAGTTACTTAGCACAAAGGAAAATATCTGAACAGAATTCAGTCCAATCACCTCCACTGTATATACACTAAATAAAGAAAATACAATTTTAAATACATTTAAGTGTCTCCAAGAGACCTGTTTCCCCATGGAATTCCTCAGTAGCCGTGTTTCCACTCTTTCTAAGCATTCTGGGTAGTGACATGCAAATGAGTCTCGGAATGTATCTTTGGCCTCTAGCCCACTTAAAATGGTATCCATTTAGGCCCTAAAGCCGCATTCAGAACATAAGCTTGGATTAGGGTGCCAGAAACCCACCCACGGACAATACTCACTGCACAACGTCAAGCTCATGTTCATATGTTGTCAATTATTACTTTATATATATTTTTATATATTAATGACAGACCCTTACACATCAAAGTCTGTAATATATTGCCTTTCCACTTTTTTTTTTTTTTTTTTTACAAATTCAGTACTGTATGTACTATATTATATATGTGTGACACACACACACAACCAGTACCAATGGGTGAAAAAAAACCAATAAAGATTATATGGCAGAGAAACAATTTTTTCATTTTACATTTTAATCATTGGGTCCAGCTTACTTTTCTGTCACTGTGGTGTCCATGGTGTGAATCACTCCTCTCATACACAATTCAACCATTTTCTAAAACAATATACTGTATTTATCGGCGTATAACACGCACCAGCGTATAAAACGCACCTCATTTTAAGAAGGAAATTTCAGGAAAAAAAACTTAAATTTCAAATAAAGAACTTTGAAGCAAAATAAGGGTAGCTCAAAACTTTTTTTAATTAATATTATTAACACTTATAAGGTAAATAACGTAACATGACAGTAAAAGCATCTGTTTTAACAAAGAAACTTGGATATTATATGTTTTTACAAAAGTTTACTCAGAAATCGCTGCTCCTCCTCAACCCCCTCATCCTCAACCCCCTCCTCATCCTCAACCCCCTCCTCATCCTCAACCCCCTCCTCATCCTCAACCCCCTCCTCAACATCAACCCCCCTCCTCAACCTCAACCCCCTCCTCAACCCCCTCCTTAACCTCCCTCCTCATCCTCAACCTCCCTCCTCATCCTCAACCTCCCTCCTCATCCTCAACCTCCCTCCTCATCCTCAACCTCCCTCCTCATCCTCAACCTCCCTCCTCATCCTCAACCTTCCTCCTCAACATCAACCTCCCTCCTCATCCTCAACCTCCCTCCTCATCCTCAACCTCCCTCCTCATCCTCAACCTCCCTCCTCATCCTCAACCTCCCTCCTCATCCTCAACCTCCCTCCTCATCCTCAACCTCCCTCCTCATCCTCAACCTCCCTCCTCATCCTCAACCTCCCTTCTCAACCTCCCTTCTCAACCTCCCTTCTCAACCTCCCTTCTCAACCTCCCATCCTCAATCTCCCATCCTCAATCTCCCATCCTCAATCTCCCATCCTCAATCTCCCATCCTCAATCTCCCATCCTCAATCTCCCATCCTCAATCTCCCATCCTCAATCTCCCATCCTCAATCTCCTATCCTCAATCTCCCATCCTCAATCTCCCATCCTCAATCTCCCATCCTCAATCTCCCATCCTCAATCTCCCATCCTCAATCTCCCATCCTCAACCCCCCTATCCTCAACCCCCCTATCCTCAACCTCGACCTCCCTCCTCATCCTCAACCCCCCCTCCTCATCCTCAACCCCCCCCCTCCTCATCCTCAACCCCCCTCCTCATCCTCCCTCCTCCACCTAAAGCCCCCCCCCCCCTATTTTCAGGGAGAAAAAGTTTGTGTTATACGCCGATAAATACGGTATTTGCATTTCAAAAATGTATCTATCTGTCTATCTATCTGTCTATCTATATGTCTATCTATATGTCTGTCTATCTATCTATCTGTCTATCTATCTGTCTATCTATCTGTCTATCTAATGTTTGCCACCATTCCCTTCTTATGTTGGCCCCTCTCCCTTTCTCCCTCCTCACTTTCTATCTCTGTCCTAGGTTCGGGAGCGAGAGCTGCTTCTTTGGGACCTTCGTAACTTCAGCCGGCCAGTGACGTCCTTCTCTCTTGATGCCTCCACAGGGTAGGAACCAGTTCTTCCATCATAGATCAGTGGATAGTGTGAGCATAGTGTTATACAGAGGATTCGACCATGGTGCCATGGTGCATTGGTATGCCCTGGGAAATATACACCCCCACCTGTGGATTCTCACTATCTCTATTATAGTGGATTGAAACACAATGGTTCCAGGTTTCTTCAACATTTAAAGGGTCACCGTACTCCACAACTTTCTATTAAGCAATTAAAAGAGCATGTTTTTTTCCATGCTAACTAAATCATATTAATCTAAGAAAATTAACCAAAAGCCACATTGAAATGACATAAATAGTGAGATATCACAATATATCAGTCTCTCTTTGGCTGAGCTAGTTACTTGGAAGTGGTAACTTACAGCAATGTTCTAGAATTTGGCCAAACTGCTTGAAGAGAGCATGAACCAAAGAGGGATATGAAATCAAATAATAATGAAATGGTTAATAGATGGAGGAGTTATGGGATCAGAGGGGAAATATAAAAAATAAATAAATGGGACATCATCACATATAATAGTTGTGGTAAGTTACGAATGTTGGCCACGCATTGTTAAGATACGGGCTTGTGCATGCACAATGAGGGGAGAAAGACACAGGCGAGGGAGAGGGGGGAAAGAGATACGGTGGGGAGGCAAGGAGAGAGGGGAGGGAAAGAGAGGGAAACACACATGAAGGGAGAGGGGGGAAATTGACACAGGGGTCAGAGAGTGGGGAGTGGTTCACAATGAACACTGAAGGCGCTCATCTCTGGGCTTGCGATGAGCGACGAAAGTGCTCAACGCGAGGCACGAAAGTGGCGGGTTGGACGACGTCTAAAATGACTTCTCATTGCAGGGCTTGCTCATCGCAAGGCCCGTAAAGTAGAGGTGGCGGAGAGGCTAGCAAAGAGCGCCAAAGGCGCTCATTGTGGTGCTTGCAATGAGCCACGACGAGGTAGTAGAGCTTTGAATTGTGTGGCAAACAGCATTGCCCGCCTTCAAATTTTTTTACGGACAAGTCGCTATTATTTTTATAAGCAATCACCTCATCAGGAACACTTGTGCGATCATTTTAATTATTTGGCACTTGAAGAGTCTCACACAACTCAAATGGTTTGGAAGCCAAACTATAAAAGACATTAAATGGCATCTTGTATAGACAAACTAGGCACAAAATATGTTACGGTGGGTATATAAAGGGGTTGAAAACCCTTTACTTTAAGTACAGGTGGAAAGTCATTAGAGAGCCACTATAGTCAGTTTTTTTTTTCTATATTGTTTTAAAATGGCTGAACATAATAGAGGACAAGATGTTCTAAGAAACTCCAAAAATAAATAAATAAGCGTTTATATGTTGCAATTGTTGGGATTAATTTTTACTACATGAATCCATTTAGTCTTCTTCCTTGGTGCCATCTGTTACTTTCTCAGCTGGGTGTATCCTTGCAAACTGATGAACTTCCCCTTATCCCTGCTGAGAGCGCTGGCAGACGTTACTGCCACAGTTCCATTGTGCAGATAGACACTTCCTATGTAATCAAAATCACATGAAGCAGGGCTAGATTTACCATTAATCAGAATAATCATGTGATTAGGGCATCAAGGGAAGGGGGCACCATAGAAATTTTCCATTGTTGGATTTACCATGGACCATAGCTTTTTTTAAACACTAAAAACATGTTGCATATTTTTAAGTATACCTGTTCAAAATAGTGATTTTTAGGAGGCTTATACTAACCCATATTTTGAAGTTTTCCCTTAAAATAAAAATACCCAAATTTTTACAAATTGAAAAACTCCTTTCAAATAACCCGCAATTAGATAACATAATTTGTAATAAACCAGAATATAAGAAATTAGACATTAAACTCCCGTTAGTGGTTAGATCATTGATAATGTATGGTATACAATCAATTCTGAATTCTTATAAAGTTTCCTTCTCCAATTACCCCATTAAACATGCTATGTACAACATTTTCGTTAATAATAACAAATTGGGAAGAATTCCAAAGGCTAGTTCAGGAAAAGGAAGTCCCAAGAGAGCAATGGTTATGGTATAATTAAATATTAAACACAATACATAAATCTGAATTTAGTAGCAATAAGAGACTTGACTCATTTTGAAAAGTTATTAAGAGATGGGAAAAAAGAATGTCTATAACCAATTGCTATAAAACTATAAAATAGTCCTATCCTGTTATGCTGGTGCTGCACTGGCGGTGACCATCCACTAGATGTCGCTGCCAATATTCGGGTGCCATATCATAGAGTCAAGGCTTAGGTAAAGGGTTGGGGTTTGTTCAAGGGTATAATGCCACATTATACAAAAATTCTGGGCAAACTGTATTCATTACCTAGCTGTAATTATCAACCAAGGAGACCTGTTTTCCAGTAGTTCTACAGAAGCTAAGGATGATGGGTACTGGTATACAAAATCCCCTTTTTTCCTCGATCCGCTTTAAACATGATTTTTTTCAGTTTGTGCGCGCTGCCCTCAAACAACCTCTAGAATATTGCCTTGGGTAGGGGTACGGTGCCAGGAACCCATTCACATGCATCATATATAAAGAACACACATGTCCTCCACATGCTTACTCTCTCTGTGCTACTTGATGTATTTATTAAGGTGGGCTGAATCCTCTCTTCTGCGTAGAACCATTATATATCATGAAGACCTCGGCACGGTTTAGTGAATAGCCTTGGGGAAGTTTCCAAACATAATGCAGGCACGTGTATATATAAATCATGCAAGGGTGTTATTGTAATATTCAAACCACCCAAAATGTATCATTCAGAAATAGTTATTCAAACAACTAAAAAATAAGAATGAAAGGAAGACTTAAGCCAAAACTTTCAGGTAGATGGAATGGGCAGACTAGATGTTCATATCTGTTGCCAGTTCCATATTTCTAAGTTATAATTATACTTTCAGGGTTCTTTAAATACAATTTTATTGACTTTAAGTGTGGTTTAAAACAAATGTGTTAAAGAACCCTGTATTAGCAATACAGCGGTACTTTGGTTCTCAACCTCCCCGAAACTCAACTCGTCTGGATAAGCAAATACATCTTGGTACTCATCGTGCAACCTTGGTAGTTGTTGCGATTGCTAAAACCAATTTACATTACTCCTTATGGGAGTTTGGTACTCAACCTGCTGTCCGGAACGGATTAAGGTTGAGAATCAAGGTACCACTCTATACTCATTTCAAGAACTTTACTCTTTATATAAAGATGTGAGTTGTTGATGACCACAAATGGACTGAATTCATGAGGAATAAAAAATGTATTATTATTCAGACATTTAAAGGTACATTTTATATATATATATATATATATATATATATATATATATATATATATATAGTTGTTTAGTTGTACAGTTGTATACAACCTTTTGTGACCATATTGACTGTAGCACTCCATGCAAATCATGTGTCTGGTTATACTTCTCAAAAAGGTTTTGTTGTCAAAGATACTGGAGTGGATTGCCAGTTCCTTCTCCAGTGAACTGCGATTTGTCTGATCTCACTACTATGACCTGCCTATATCAGGCGACCCAACATGGTATAGCAAACAGCTTAATTGAAGTACCCAAGCCCCTTCGCCACAACAAGGTAGATATATATATATATATATATATATATATATATATATATATATATATATGTGTGTGTGTGTACCTTTTGAATGTCTAAAACAAATCAGAATACCCTAAGGTCCGTTTCGCCCCAAAATTTCATGATCTCAAAAAATAGTGCAGCCATTACAAGAATGTAGGTGGGTACATGCAAAGGAGCTCACTCATTAAACAAAAAAACATTTAAACTTGGCGTGTGCCTTCTATTATAACATAGTTTTGTGCGTATAGATTGAGGGATATGCGTCCGATAACTACTCGCAGACAGCACTGTTTCGACCTAGTTTGTATGGGGTTGATCGCTAACTCATATCATGAATTTTGTGAAAAGGCTACTAACCATAAATTGCCTTTGGTCGGCCCCCACCATAGAAGGTAGAACGAAGTCTAATAATACATTTCTGCATATACGTTTAAATATCTATGTACACTGGGAATAGAGTCTTGTGCTCAGGGGATTAATAACTATTATGCAATAAAGATGTTAGTAGTCCACTGAGGGCCAGCATCTACTCCTAGTTACATCCCTGAGTCATTTATTAACTACTAGAACTTGACTTATTATGTGTGCATGTCATTAGACATTAAATAGTAAAAGGATTGCTTAATACATTATTTTATATTTTATTTAATAATAAAAAAGTACCTTGTGAATCAATTATTCCAGAAGAGTGGTTCCCCATAACATAGAAACATGGATTTGATATTAAATAAAAACAAAAAGTCCCATCCTGTTTGGTTTGAATTCTTAAAGGGACTTGATATCCCCAAGATAAAGTTGTTTGTTTTCAGGTTCTTAAAGAGCATGAAAAACTGGCTAAATGTTGTGTTATCCATTTTTTTTAAAGTGAGTCCGCCCAGAGAAATTCCATATTGTTGTTGCTGCATTCATATGAAAATGAGAAGCTTATGCATATTAATTAGCTGCTTGGATGTGCTAATTAGAATTACAGTCTGCTTGTCTGTCTTGGTAGTGGCCAAAATAAAGATTCCTATTGTTATATGTCCGCTAGACCCCTCTCCCACCCTTATCGAGCACTATGATCTGCACATTTGCACACTGCAATGCACATTGGCATACAGGAGCCTCAAAATTAATGCTAAATATTTCAGAAATGATTTACTGTAAACAAAAACTGCTAATACAATGCATAGATTTATATGTATTTGATGGTCTCTGTCATATATCTCCCTTCTCTCCTCTAACCTACACATATTAAGCCTCTCCTTATAGGTTACAAATTTCAGACCCTGCATCATTATAGTCTTGCTCCTCTGAATTGTTTCTAATTTGTTAAATTAAAAGAATTTACTACGTTTTTAGGCATCTTCTTTTTTCACATTTGCATTTTACTTCCCTTCTTTATATGATCCTAGCGAATTGCCCGTCAAAAAATGACGGCAATGAAATTGTAAGTGAGCTAATGCTGTTTGGTGTATAATATTAAAATAAATAATACATTAATAAATGAATATACTTTACCCATTTTGAAGTAATATATGCAGGAAGGATTGTGTTGAAGAGCTGACAATCTGTTTTGATGTTGCTGCAGCATTAGTGGTGTGGAGCTGCTGTGTAAGCGTGATGAATGTCTGCAGTGTAATAGTGTGCGTGCGCGAGACAAAACCGTTAGCGTAGCTGTGTACTTCCGCATTGTATAAGTTATTGTTCTAAAATGGCGGCTAATGTGTGGTATGCGGCTGTGGCGGAATATCCGTAGCTGTTTGGTGGTGTTTTGACGTGTTTAGAGTCCTGTAGCCTCGTTTTTGTTTTGTTCGGCGGCCATTTTTTCTCTCGCTTAGGTGATTTTCGGGTGTTTAAACTCCGATATTTGTACTTAAATCGAGGTGTAACTTTACTTGCAGAGGTCCTGGGTGCCCCCCTTGCTGTGGGTAAGCTTTTTATATGTTTGTTGTGTGTATTTATTGTGTTTGTAATGTGTTTGGGGTCGCGCGGGTTGCGTCCTTGTTTTCGAATCTCGTATGTCTTTTTCGGCAATTCTGTAGGTGTTTGGTAGTGTTTTGCGTCTTTAGACTGCTGTAGCCTCGTTTTCGTTTTTCGGCGGCCATTTTTTCTCTTGCTTAGAGAATTTTTTAGGGTCTAATCTCTTTTATTTTGAGTTAAATTGAGGTGTAACTTCAGTTTTTGAGGTCCTGGGTGCCCCCTCTTGCTGTAGGTAAGCTTTGTATGCATGTGTTGTGTGTATTTATTGTGTTTTTCATTTTGTCATGTGCGGTGGTTGCGGACGATTTTTGCGATGTCGTAATTGGTTGTAACGTGTCTCGTATTCTTTTGCGAGGTCCGCAGTTGCTGTCAAGGAGCGCGTTCGTCAGCAACGGCGTTAGCAACACCTCGCATGCTCACAACTATATATGTGATAAAGCTTTAGCTTCCGCTACTATAGAATATCTTTACGTGAGAGTTTAATTTTCATGTTTTTGATCATATTTAGAACATATTATGAGCTAAATGCATCATTTTATACTGTTTATATTTTTACCAAATCAGGTCTTTTTTGTTTCATTTATTTGAAATGCAGGAAATAAATGACAATTAGTGGTAATTCTGGATTGGTTTAGAAAATTGGTGCAAGATGAGTGCAGCGTTTCTCCATCAGCTTAATAAGATTCCTAGTGTGTGTGTGTGATTATTTTGAGTGTCAGGCTGTGTATACAAGTGTGAGGGTCTATAAACACTAAAGTGCATGTCTCCTCCCAATGAATATGTTGCTATGGATATACTTTAGCCTGGGGGGCTGTTCTTGGCTGTAGGATACGGGGCAGTTTGTTCTTTTATTGACATATTGGTCATTTTAAGATGGAATGTCTCTTTCCAGAGGTTAAGGATCAAATAGCCACTGGCTGCATTTCTTTTTTTCTGTGGCCACACAGCATGTCCAGGCAACAGGATAAAGCCATACAATTCTGCCGAAGCATGTATTAGACGGGCAGTTATAGGTTTATTGGTCTAGAATGATGATAGGTTGAGGGTCCTGTAATACAGCTGCTAAAGGTTCAGGATAGCAATGTATTTTGTAATAGATCAGTAATAGTCATGAAATTGTTATAAATAAAGGGTCCTGTAACAGGGGCGTGGTGGGTACAGGACATTTGTTGGGTGAGGGGATAAATCAGTGATAGATACAGGGCAGTTATAGGGTGATTAGTCCTGTAATAAACCAGTGGTAGGTACAGGGCAACTATATGGTGAGGGGTCCTGTAATAAACCGGTAGTAGGTACAGGGCAGTTATAGGGTGCAGGGTCCTGTAAAAAAAATGGTAGTAGGTACAGGGCAGTTATAGGGTGATTAGTCCTGTAATAAACCAGTGAAAGGTACAGAACAATTATAGGGTGGGACTTCTGTAATAGAGCAGTGATAGGTACAAGTCAATTATAAGGTGAGGGGCCCTGTAACAAAGTAGTGATCGGTTCAGGGCAGTTATGGGTTGGGGGGGGGGGGGGGGCTGCAAAAGAGTAGTGTTGATTACAGGAGAGTTATAGGTCCTGTTATAGAGCAGTGGTCAGGACAGTTATTGGGTGAGTGCAGTGGTGGGTACAGGGCAGTTATAGGGTGAGGGGTCCTGTAATAGAGCTATGATAGGTACAGGGCAGTTATGGGTTGGGGGTCCTGTAATAGAGCAACGATAGGTACATGGCAGTTATGGGTTGGGGGTCCTGTAATAGAGCAACGATAGGTACAGGCCAGTTATGGGTTGGGGGTCCTATAATAGAGCAACAATAGGTACATGGCAGTTATGGGTTTGGGGTCCTGTAATTGAGCAATGGTAGGTACAGAACTGTTAAAGGGTGAGGGGTCTTGTAATATAGCAGTGATGGGTACATGGCAGTTATGGGTTGGTGGTCTTATAATATAGCAGTGATGGGTACATGGCAGTTAATGGTTGGGGGTCCTGTAATAGAGCAGTGGTAGATACAGGGCAGTTATAGGGTGAGGGGGTCCTGTAATAGAGCAGTGGTAGGTACAGGACAGTTATAGGGTGAGGTATCCTGTAATAGAGCAGTGATAGGTGCAGGACAGTTATAGGGTGAGGGGTCCTGTAATTGAGCAATGACAGGTACAGGGCAGTTATAGGGTGAGGTATCCTGTAATAGAGCAGTGATAGGTGCAGGACAGTTATAGGGTGAGGGGTCCTGTAATAGAGCAGTGGTAGGTACAGGGCAGTTATAGGGTGAGGGGTCCTGTAATAGAGCAATGATAGGTACAGGACTGTTCTATGTTGAGGGGTCTTGTAATATAGCAGTGATGGCTACATGGCCATTAATAGTTGGGGGTCCTGTAATAGAGCAATGGTAGGAGTAGGACTGTTATAGGGTGAGGGGTCCTGTAATAGAGCAATGGTGGGTACAGGGCAGTTATAGGGTGAGGGGTCCTGTAATAGAGCAGTGGTAGGTACAGGGCAGTTAAAGGGTGAGGGGTCCTGTAATAGAGCAGTGGTAGATACAGGGCAGTTAAAGGGTGAGGGGTCCTGTAATAGAGCAGTGGTAGATACAGGGCAGTTATAGGGTGAGGGGTCCTGTAATAGAGCAGTGGTAGGTACAGGGCAGTTATAGGGTGAGGGGTCCTGTAATAGAGCAGTGATAGGTACAGGGCAGTTATAGGGTGAGGGGTCCTGTAATAGAGCAGTGATAGGTACAGGGCAGTTATAGGGTGAGGGGTCCTGTAATAGAGCAGTGGTAGGTACAGGGCAGTTATAGGGTGAGGGGTCCTGTAATAGAGCAGTGATAGGTACAGGGCAGTTATAGGGTGAGGGGTCCTGTAATAGAGCAGTGATAGATACAGGGCAGTTATAGGGTGAGGGGTCCTGTAATAGAGCAGTGATAGATACAGGGCAGTTATAGGGTGAGGGGTCCTGTAATAGAGCAGTGATAGGTACAGGGCAGTTATAGGGTGAGGGGTCCTGTAATAGAGCAGTGATAGATACAGGGCAGTTATAGGGTGAGGGGTCCTGTAATAGAGCAGTGATAGGTACAGGGCAGTTATAGGGTGAGGGGTCCTGTAATAGAGCAGTGGTAGGTACAGGGCAGTTAAAGGGTGAGGGGTCCTGTAATAGAGCAGTGATAGGTACAGGGCAGTTATAGGGTGAGGGGTCCTGTAATAGAGCAGTGATTGGTACGGGACAGTTATAGGGTGAGGGGTCCTGTAATAGAGCAGTGGTAGGTACAGGGCAGTTATAGGGTGAGGGGTCCTGTAATAGAGCAGTGATAGGTACAGGGCAGTTATAGGGTGAGGGGTCCTGTAATAGAGCAGTGGTAGGTACAGGGCAGTTATAGGGTGAGGGGTCCTGTAATAGAGCAGTGATAGGTACAGGGCAGTTATAGGGTGAGGGGTCCTGTAATAGAGCAGTGATAGATACAGGGCAGTTATGGGGTGAGGGGTCCTGTAATAGAGCAGTGATAGGTACAGGGCAGTTATAAGGTGAGGGGTCCTGTAATAGAGCAGTGGTAGGTACAGGGCAGTTATAGGGTGAGGGGTCCTGTAATAGAGCAGTGATAGGTACAGGGCAGTTATAGGGTGAGGGGTCCTGTAATAGAGCAGTGATAGGTACAGGGCAGTTATAGGGTGAGGGGTCCTGTAATAGAGCAGTGGTAGATACAGGGCAGTTATAGGGTGAGGGGTCCTGTAATAGAGCAGTGATTGGTACAGGACAGTTATAGGGTGAGTGGTCCTGTAATAGAGCAGTGATAGGTACAGGGCAGTTATAGGGTGAGTGGTCCTGTAATAGAGCAGTGATTGGTACAGGACAGTTATAGGGTGAGGGGTCCTGTAATACAGCAGTGGTAGGTACAGGGCAGTTATAGGGTGAGGGGTCCTGTAATAGAGCAGTGATTGGTACAGGACAGTTATAGGGTGAGGGGTCCTGTAATAGAGCAGTGGTAGGTACAGGGCAGTTATAGGGTGAGGGGTCCTGTAATAGAGCAGTGGTAGGTACAGGGCAGTTATAGGGTGAGGGGTCCTGTAATAGAGCAGTGATTGGTACAGGGCAGTTATAGGGTGAGTGGTCCTGTAATAGAGCAGTGATTGGTACAGGACAGTTATAGGGTGAGTGGTCCTGTAATAGAGCAGTGATTGGTACAGGACAGTTATAGGGTGAGTGGTCCTGTAATAGAGCAGTGATAGGTACAGGGCAGTTATAGGGTGAGTGGTCCTGTAATAGAGCAGTGATTGGTACAGGACAGTTATAGGGTGAGGGGTCCTGTAATACAGCAGTGGTAGGTACAGGGCAGTTATAGGGTGAGGGGTCCTGTAATAGAGCAGTGATTGGTACAGGACAGTTATAGGGTGAGTGGTCCTGTAATAGAGCAGTGATTGGTACAGGACAGTTATAGGGTGAGGGGTCCTGTAATAGAGCAGTGGTAGGTACAGGGCAGTTATAGGGTGAGGGGTCCTGTAATAGAGCAGTGATTGGTACAGGGCAGTTATAGGGTGAGTGGTCCTGTAATAGAGCAGTGATTGGTACAGGACAGTTATAGGGTGAGTGGTCCTGTAATAGAGCAGTGATTGGTACAGGACCGTTATAGGGTGTGCGGTCTTGTCATATAGCAGTGATGGTTACAAGGCAGTTGAGGGTTGGGGGTCCTGTAATAGAGTAGTGTTGGTTACAGTACAGTTACAGGATAATATAATGGAGACTCATTATAATATAAACCCATATCTCTCAGTATCTTTCCACTGTATCACTCATTTCTCCTTGTAAATTACTGCCCTTTATAAAACTGTGTGGAATGTGTTAGAGCTTTATAAATAAAAGATAATAATGGTGATATTAATATCTCTCCCCCCTCACACTCCTCCTCTCCCAGTGTCCTGGACAGACTGGGTTTATTTAGCAGAGGATCAGACAGAGGCCGATCTCCACGGCAACCATTAAATAAACAGGTCAGCGCCAGGCCTGCGGTATTGAGTCAGTCAGGTTACACACCAGCCGCCCCTGCTGTGTCAGGCCCGGGGTGTGATACACTTCTTGGGGCAGTGTGTATATATTGGGAGGGGGGGTAATCTCTTGTAGGGTATCAAAAGAAAAAGCCCCAAAAATCATACAAAGCGCACTAATAGTATGACACAAAGGTAAAAACACGCATGAACCATAAGGACATGGTCATATCAAAGCTTATATTAATATTATTATTTATTATATTATTATTTTATTTATAAAGTGCCAACATTTTCCGTAGCGCTATATTATAGACTTGTATGGTTCCAATACGCCAGTCCTCCTCGGGAGGTTCAAATGAAACGGGTAGTGGTACTTGGCAGTGGTTTAGCTTTCTGTTTTTCTTTACATATTCCATGGAGTGATCTACTATGGTGTCTACAGGCATCATCGTGTGATATAATTGCTAGATATTGATTGGGGTTATTAAGTTTTATTGCCCTCTGAGAAATGTTTTGCCCAAATGACGAGGATCCTAACCCGTTCACCATATATAAGCCTCATTCTCATATCTTGCGCACTGCCCCCATATTTCCATATGACATTTTCATAGGGTTTTCTATATGTAATTTACATTTCTCTCATATCACTGTTTTCTGGATTATATTATATCCTGTTATTTTGATAAATATATTATTATGGAGCTGTTTTGGGATTTTGTGCTCACTGCGAGGTATCGGCCCCTGTGCTGGCTGTTCTGATCCCTCCCCCCGTCTCATAACTTCGCCCTCACTCTGTCCCACTGGGACCAGGCTGACCCCATAATTATACCAGAAATAAGTTCTCTCCCCCCTTACCTCACTCTCCCCCCCCCCTTTCCTCTGAGCTGTGTTCTGGCAGATTTTAATGTCAGTTCAGAAATGGCTCCCAGATGCTGAGGTTGGTCCGGGAGTCGGTATAACTAGTTTGATCCATTACGCCATGAGGAAGTGTTAACCCCTTTGTTGCCACAGTGCATGGAAATAAATTATGCTGGTTGCATTGGCAATCAATATGGCCATGTCTACTAAATTGTTGTATAATGCTTACAGGTCAAATCTTGGTGCATATGCTCTCAACAGCTAGTCCTAGTGACCTTATATCAATGAGGATGTGAAGACCCAAGCTTTTTAAACATATATACTACCATTAGACACAGGAAGACAGATTATCAAGGAACCTTTCTACAATTAAAATGTTATTATCAAGTAACTGCAAAGTTAAATTAAAAATTAGTTTTCTGCATGCAATGTTCTACATCTCAAATGTGGTCCCCATGATCATTGGAAGGTAACAAGCCAGCCCCAGACCATAACTTGGGAATCCCTGTTCTATAGGATAACATAGGAATGGAGGTGTTGGAGAACTTTTGATATTACTTTCTATTAGGAAAGCGGTTAAAGATAGATACTTTGCTGTTTGGAATTAGTTAATGCACCTCTGCACTGCTGGTTGGTTGTTTTGCCCGACTCTCCATGATATCCTCTTTATGTCCATGGTTTGGCTGATCCATTTGGTTTTCATAGCATAAATACTGGAGTGTGTTGCCAGTTCCTTCTTCAGTGGGTCACAGCATACAGCTCCTGGTATTCCTAGGTCGTCTCCATTCCAAGTACTGACTGCTTGGCGTCAGGGTGCTGTGACCTCTTTGTTCCCTGACTGCAATCAAACCCAGGTTGCAGCTGTGAAAGCACTGAATCCTAACCACTGGACCAGTAGGGAACCCGCACTGCTGAGTAAGGTTTAATTCAGCAAGGCTCTAGAGGGTTAATATAGTGAGTTACTGGTAGGGAAAGGGATAGTTAAAAGACGCTCTACAAAATACTATCTGGGAAGCATTAACTGACCTATTCTTGTCCATGGTCATTAAGTGGTTAATGAAGTGATACCTGCAGACCACTGATAAAATCCTTGTAAGCGTTCTAGAGCAATGCTTTACTGGGCTCTGGTACATAAGTAGTTATGAAGCAGAGTTACTGGTAGTGTAAGAGTTAATTGTAGGGTCCTGGCAGTGCAGCAGTTACTGGAGCAATGCTCTGCAGGTCCCTGGCAGGAGCCCAGGCCGCAGAGAGTTAATAATAAGACATAAGAGAGCTTTGTGCGGGGCACAATATCCCAGCATGCTGTTCTTCCCAGAGTCTGGTTTTTAATTTGAAGCTGGAAGCTGGCTCAGGATTGAGGGATTGGAAGAGAGACGCGTCCAGAGTGAAAATATTTACACAGCAGCAGATTCCAGCAGGAATCCAGGGGCCCGAGTCTGAGAGCCAAACAAAGGCCTCATTCTGAGGGCCGCACTCACTGCTATATTCTGCTATTTACTGCACTCACTGCTATATACTACACTCACTGCTATATATTGTTATGTACTGCACTCACTGCTATATACTACACTCACTACTATATACTGTTGTGTGCTGCACTCACTGCTACATGCTGCACTCACTGTTGTATACTGCGCTCACTGCTATATACTGACTGCTTCACTCACTACTACATGCTGCACTCACTGCTACATACTGACTGCTTCACTCACTACTACATGCTGCACTCACTGCTATATACTGCACTCACTGCTACATGCTGCACTCACTGCTACATACTGACTGCTTCACTCACTGCTACATGCTGCACTCACTGCTACATACTGACTGCTTCACTCACTGCTACATGCTGCACTCACTGCTATATACTGACTGCTTCACTCACTGCTACATGCTGCACTCACTGCTATATACTGACTGCTTCACTCACTGCTACATGCTGCACTCACTGCTATATACTGACTGCTGCACTCACTGCTACATGCTGCACTCACTGTTGTATACTGCGCTCACTGCTAGATACTGCACTCACTGCTACATACTGACTGCTTCACTCACTACTACATGCTGCACTCACTGCTATATACTGACTGCTTCACTCACTGCTACATGCTGCACTCACTGCTATATACTGACTGCTTCACTCACTACTACATGCTGCACTCACTGCTGCATACTGCACTCACTGCTAGATACTGCACTCACTGCTACATACTGACTGCTTCACTCACTACTACATGCTGCACTCACTGCTATATACTGACTGCTTCACTCACTGCTACATGCTGCACTCACTGCTATATACTGACTGCTTCACTCACTGCTACATGCTGCACTCACTGCTATATACTGACTGCTTCACTCACTGCTACATGCTGCACTCACTGCTATATACTGACTGCTTCACTCACTGCTACATGCTGCACTCACTGCTATATACTGACTGCTTCACTCACTACTACATGCTGCACTCACTGCTATATACTGACTGCTTCACTCACTGCTACATGCTGCACTCACTGCTATATACTGACTGCTTCACTCACTGCTACATGCTGCACTCACTGCTATATACTGCACTCACTGCTATATACTGTGAGCTGCACTCTGTGCTCTATACTACACTCACTTCTATATACTGCACACTGCGCTCACTGCTATATACTGGACACTGCGCTGTATCCTGTGCTGTGCTCACTGATGTATTCTGCACCATCACATTTTCTCTGAGTCTAATTAAACTTCCAAAAAAAGAAAATGATACAATGACAGGATCCAGCCATTGCAGCAGCAGCTTAAAATATTTATAAAGATTTTAAACCAGTCAGAAGCTGTGTTATGGTGCATAAGGTGGTTACAATGCACTCCCTATACAGTATATGCAATTGTGAGTGAAATAACATATCCAGAATAGCCCAGGAGAACTGCTTTACTACAGAATTACTCTGTGAACTGGATTTCTACTTCTGCTAAGGGTTCTGGGTAGTGATACAGTTTAAGCCACATTTGTGTGTCACTATCTAGAATCCTTAGCGGCAGTGGAAGAACAATGAGATCTGAGATGTGTTGATTTATCAAAATGGCTTTTTCTTCTTAAAGGCATATTAAAGTGAGGTGTGTTAGGAATGCATCCTGTAGAGGAGCATTATAACCCACCTAGCAAAAACGTTTGCATGAAAAAATGCAAACCATTTTTGCATTATAAAAACAACTGTTGCAGGTGATGTTTACACCCTCGGGATTGAGCTAGGCTTCTCAGGGTATGTTTTGTAAAAGTACCCAGCCCATGTGAGCATGCTCAGATATGCAGCCAATCAGCATTGCTGAACGCAGCCAGCATAGATGACTATTACACTGGGTCTTTAATGGACCATATATCGATATTCAAGTAAAAATGCTTGAGTGATTACACGGTTGTTCTTTAGACATACACCCTCTCCTTGATAAATTCTGTCAAATTATAATTGTACTGAAACCAAACATGTCAGCTTCTTCCTATTCTAATTTGTCGTTTGGACGAATGAGCATTTATGCTTTATTTATGGTCCTGCAATGACCTGCAAGAGCCAGCCATGGTCTAAGGGCATGTGTCTCTCTGTGAGTGAGTGCATGCAATTTACTGGGGCTGGGGGAGATCACAGGGGCAATTCACTGGGGGTGGGGATGGGGTAAATCACTGGGGCTGGTGGCGGGGGAGGTGATGGGGTAAATCGCTGGGGGGGTTACAGGGACAAAATCACTGGGGCTGGGGGAAGTATCACCTTGGATGTAGGTAAAACAATCAGTGAATGATGGTACACAGACCTTGTTCTGGGTATTACAGAAATCTAAAGGAAAGCTGCAACTTTTTCACAGACCAAAAAGATACAATGTATTATGTATGCAAATTTTCCCTGGGAAGTTGAGGGAGTGTCAACATTGATAGAAAACAGTTTGCAAATGCAAGAAACTCAGCAAACTTTAGGATAACTGTTTAAATGTTTATTTTGGTATTTTTTCAAACGATTTATTTCATAAACTACTAATTCTCGTCTATCAGATGCATTGATAACCCAATTAGAATACGTGAGATATGCTATGCTATGCTATACTATATATATATATATATTTTTTTTTTTTTTGTTTGTTTTCACGTTTAAATGTCTAAAACAAGTTAAAAAAAAAACTTGTGTTCCCTGCTCAGAATTCAGAGATACAGTTATTGCACTGCATTGTGGGAATCTGGACTGGGACATGCAAATGTGGCCACAAAGGCTTCGCTCTTGTAATCCATTACCATTTTAAACATGACTTCATTTAAGCATATGCTTGCTGTATTACACAGCTTTAGGCAAAGCTCAGGATGGATTATACACAAGCCAGGAAACCTACCCACGCACAACTGTTTCAAGGTTACTGCCTCTGATCATACTGCCCACCATAAATTGAATCATTGTTGTGTGTGTGTGTGTATATATATATATATATATATATATATATATATATATATAAACAATCACCTTTCTCACTATTTCTGTCTGTTTGTTCTATTCTTTCATTTTATTTTTTGTTTTTGTTCCTCTTTTCTCTTCTTTATTTCTGTGATCCCTCTCTTTTCTCTCCCCTCATTCCATCTCTCTCTCTATTCCTCCGTCTGCCTCCCCCTGCTCTCTCTCTCCACCCACCTGATATTTGGATAATATCTCTCCCATACAGAGAGACCTTTCTTCCCTGTAATATAAAACATCTCCTCAGGATGCACACACCTGCCCCCCTCCTCCCTCCGGCTCGCTCCCCGCACGCTTGCACAGATTAGGTGCCCTGAGCCTAGTTAATAACTACCAGACCTCCCCCAAATCTACGCCGACACATGCTTGTAGTCATAATAGGGTTAGCTGGAACATTGGTGCCATAATTAATGGGCCTCTGTACGTTTGTATTTAAACTACTATTTTGAAGAACTACACAAAAATGCACACAGTTTATCGAATGGACAATAAAACAATACAACCTGATATACCCTGAGTTGGGAGGAGACTTTGCATATACAAGAAGTTTCTATCTGGGCAATGGGATTGTGGCATCTGTAATGACCAGTGCAATCATTAAATCTAATGGAACCAAGGACTCCTCCAACAAGTACAAAAGTAACAGACATTATCAGATGAGAAAAGGAAATTAAGTAAATCCTAATTTAAATTGAAGTATAAAACCTATAAAAGTTATGTTTTATTTATTTTTATACTTTGTAAAATCATTTTGCCTATTAGCAAGATTAAGTTACTTAAGAAAGTGACCACAGTGGTCCTTCTAAAGTGAAGTGCAAGATAATAAAGCGTGAGTTGGGTACTTTAAGGATAAATTACATGAATTTCATTACTTTGCAATTGCAGTGAGACCTCCTCCCAGTTAATCATCTCCAGCATATGCACATGGCGATGATCTGCAGTGCTCTGCAAAGTAATGCTCTGCATTTCTGTGCCAGAAATAAAATCCTTAAATCCAGGGCTGTGTGTGGCCCTCCACGACTGAACTTGTGCACCCATGCTTATCCATAAGGATTTCTTGGCGCAGATACTTTTGCAGGCAATAATTCCGTAGTGGGAACCACCATTTTTGAAAAAAAATTGTCAATCTTTACTGCCAGTGCATTCAGTAGGACAGACCCTATTGTTTTTCAATGTCTTCTTGGTAAATCAGCTCAATCAAGCAACTCAAACACAAACATTTACACCTCGCTTACCTCTAAGAAACTCTCAGTGCATAGTGAGTATTTGTGGGTATCTACCAGCATAGTAGTAACAGCTTCTTACCTTCTGCAGCGACACTTTTTTTTGTATTCTCACTCATGAGAGCTGCCATCTTGAACTGTGGTGAGGGGCTTCACATTACCACGGTCTCATGCTGCTCTGATGCACAATATACCACTATCTGTTTGTTAGCAGCATGAGACTCTGGTTGCATGAAGACCCTTTCCCGTGGGTGTGGCTTTATATCAAAATGCAAGATGGCAACTCTCATGAGACAGGACAGGGAGAAAGAAGTCGGCTCCAGAAGATAAGGGCTTCTTAGATGTCCATGAAATATACATTTTATGTCACAATTACATGTAGGAGGATAACATGAATTAATTGTGTTATAATATATTTATATAAAATAAAAGTAATTTTTATCATTATGTAATCCATAATCAAGTCTAATTCTTCAAAACAGAGTATTGTAAGTATGGAACTTCAGAGGTCCTTTAAACCACGAGACTCTGTGGCTGAGAGGCCTCAGATCTGGTACTGACACTCTCCAGGCCTCGAGCTGGACAAGTCTACACTCCCCAGGCCTCTACTGATGGAGAGAGACACTCTACAGGTCTCTGGATATATGGAGGAAGCTGCAATACAATAAAGCTCCAGGCCATAGGGATTACAGCCACGTATCACAGACTCACAGCCACTAAGGGAATTCATTAATAACAATTTCATTGCCGGCTAAAGGGTTAATCATGAATCACAGTCTGTGTCTGCAGCCTCCCCCCCTTGGGGTCTCACATGTTCTCCCCCCCCCCCCTCACAGCAGAGCGGTGGTTTGGGTCTGATCGCTTCAGCAGACCTGAGCCCAGAGATCAGTTTTTCCGCTGCTCTGGAAGAAGGAAAGAATTAAAGTGAGACTTTGGCAGACAGAGAGACACGTAGAGGTCTGCAGAGTATTGCAACATGAGCAACCTGCAGATCATTGCTATGTGACCAGAAGTGTGCTATATTGGCGTGATAGGACCGGTGCTGGTCCTTATGGGCAAAGCGGGATCAGGGGAGCCTAACACTTTAAACATATCACTACCATTATTCATGGTTACGGGCAAACTTATCTGCAGTTAAATACACTCTTTTCAAATTGCACAAAGCTAAACTATATATGTGTGTATGGGGGTAGGATTCCCAGCTTGTGTATAATCCAACCTTAGCTTTGCAAAAAAGCTGTGTAATGCAGCGGTCATAAGCTTAAAGGAGGCCATGTTTGAAATGGTTTATAGATTGAAGAGCGAGGCATTTGTGGGCACATTTGCATGTCCCTGCTCAGCTTCCCAGAATGCAGTGTAATAACTATTTCTCGGAATTCTGAGCAGGAAACTGTTTTTTTTTACCTTGTTTTAGACATTCAAATGTGAACACAGATGTACTATTTATTTACTGCACTACTGTACAATGGAGGGCTGCTGTCGCTATTTTGCCCACCATATGTTAAATGACTGTTGTGGTGAACTACCTACTCATAAGTAGGAAGAGGAGTGGAAGAACAAGAGGTCGTTATGTGAAGTTAGTCAACTTACATCTCTATTGCAAATAGTCATTTGACAATACTACTAAATAGAAGAGCAAGTCCCAGTATGTTAACCCTCCTCCTCAGGTGCTTCCATCTTGGATTTCTTGTCTGCCTGTAGCCTATGTCACAAGCAGAGTCTGCTAAATGTAAGATTGTCTCTAAAATGATTTTATGCTCATGGTTTATATAATTGCAAATATTGTTAGTTTGTTAAATATATTACAAACATGGGATTTTTTTCATAAACTACAGTGGCCCTTTCAGCCAAGCTTTTTTATGTAGATAGAATGGGCAGACTAGATGGGCAATTTGATTGTTAGGTGCTGTTAAGTCGTTTCCTATGGCTTCACTTCTCACCTCACAGTATGAATAGTAACGGACAATACATAAAAACAGGAATCGGCTCAGTTTTATATCAAAGTTCATTATTTATTAATGGCAGCTGCTCACACACAGACACTGATCCTTGAGGAATGGCCCCACTTTGTCCAGCAAATGGTACCCTGTACCCCTCAAGTTTACATACTGTGCCACGTTCTCACCAGCGTGAAGTTAACCCCTTCACGCTAACAAGTACCGGTGCTATTTAAGTTTATAAATGTCTGTATTTTTGCTAATGAACGCTAGCCAATTAAGCGTCCCTTAATGTCTGCAGTCCAATGCCTGGGCTCTCACTTGGCAGGTTCTTCAGCTGAAGTTAAATAGTCTCCTCTTACTGTCCCTTTTTGTTCTAATTGGGACAAACAACATACCCCTGTATTTTCAGTGCATTTGTATTGAGTCTCTGAACATTAAGTCACACGCACAGCGATCTCTCCTTGGTCCCTTGTATGTTTAGGTTGGTTGGAAAAGACCCCTGTCAATGCATATTGAGTATTTGTGGGGCACGGTCAGCTCAGTATCACTTGGGCTCACTTGGCCTAGTATGTCTTGTGTCTTAGAGCCTTTGTGTTGACTCCTCCATAAGCCACTAAATAGCACAGCTGTGTAGTGGACTTGTCTCTCAGCAAGCTCAGATCATGCATGGAAGGAGTGTATATTCCTCAGTTAACTAACTGGAGAATACAATAGTCCAATGAGATGGTTGGCACTCAAAAAGCCAGCACCCTGCTTAGAAGTAGGAGTGTGGAAGGCGTCCCGTTGGTGTGTCATTATTGTTCCTAATTCTTGTATTGTCCATCAGTGGTTCTTCAGATTCCCCCCCACCTCTCTCTGGTCCCACAGGAAGATCCGGCAATTTTTTAAGCTCGCTTTTCCCATCAAATCCCTGTTTTACCCCTTCCATCTCCAGAGGACCTGCTTCTTCACCTACATGTCCTTTAAGTCGACGTCTCCTGGCATAGCATGCAGCACTTGCTACAGCCACAGACAGAAGGATCCCAGCAGCCACAGCTGGCACCAACACTAGGGTCAGGTTTGCATCCCGCGACTGGATAACATGGGCGGTATGTTTGAGTGATACTCCTGTAGTCTGAGCCTCGGTGCACAGCTCCTCCTCTAGACTACCCTCACCCAGGGATCCCAAGCAAAGCCTGTATGTGACGTTTGGTTCCAAGCTTCTCACTGTGTACTCAGACAATGTAGGGGGTAGACTGAGGATGAGAGGCCTGCGATCTGACCCAGAAAGATTACGCAGAGTCAGTCGGATGCCACGGAGACGGTCTTTTCTGTGACTGTAGCTTTGAAGGTCTACCCGGAGTGAGGTGCTAGTCACTTCCAGGACTTGCAGTTGTACTGGAGAATGCTCAGTAGCCATATCAGGAACAGAGGTAATTGGCCCAATCTCACAATACATACCATAGAAACCTTGAGAGCATTCACACTCCAAGTTCCCAAAAGGATCCAACCTGCAGAATCCCCCATTGAGACATGTATGGGGTGGGCAGAGCTGATGCTCTATGTTGAACTCAGTGGGTGGAGTTGGATCTTCATACACATGGTTATAAGAAAGGGTTGTGGTGGTGATTGTAGTTGTTGTTGTTTCTTCATGTGTTGCCTCTGTGGGTGTAGGTGCTCCAGTAGTGCTGCCAGGTCCAATTGTTGTGGGCATTACAGTTGTGGTTGGAGGTGGGCATCCATACTCAGAATCACGAAGTTTACTTAAGATCTTGCCTGCGTTCTTTGGAGGAAAGTGGCAGCGAGTCTCATCTGAGCGTTGCAAATTAATCGCACTGACACGCAACCATTCTGATAGCCATCCCAATGAACATACACAGTTGAAAGGGTTCTGCGCCAAACTCACTGTATGAAGTCTTAGGGTGGTTTTGAATAGGCCCTTTGGCAAGGTGCGTAAACTGAGACGACTCAAATCCACTTCTTGTAGACCACTAAGGCCAAAAAAGTCATCAGCTTGAAGCTGAGAAATACCAACATTCCCAGCAATGTTCAGCTTGGTCAGACCACGTAGACCTGGGGGCATCTTGTCAAGCTGATTATCAGAGATGTCCAATTCATGAAGATTCTTGAGCCCAGACAGTATTTCCTTTGGTACCTCTTTTAAGCCAAGACCTGCTAGTCTTAGGGTCTCAATGTTATCTGCATTAAATACACCTGGCTGAATGGCAGGGATAACATTGTAGCTGAGATCCAGAAGCAGGAGTTGAGGTAGAGTGAAGACTGGAGGTGCTATCAACTGGTTACTTCTAAGTTTGAGTTCCAATAAGCTCTCCAAATCCTTGAAGGCATCTGGGTGGATGGTTTGGATGCGGTTCTCATTGAGGTACAGCCTTTCTAGCCGGCTCAGACCCTGGAAGGTCTCTGCAGAGATCTCACTCAGTTGGTTGGACGAAATGTCTAGATTGCTGAGGTTGGCCAGGTTCTTGAAGACTCCACCAGAGAGACTAGACAGTTTGTTATGAGAGAGATCCAGGAGCTGCAAGTCCCAGAGACCGGTGAAACTATCCGACTCTATTTTCCTGATGCCATTCTCAAAGACGTACAGGCTGACTGTATCATGGGGGACTCTACTCGGGAAGCTGGGGCTCTTGCGGGCCAAGCAGAAGACAGTTTGTGGTTGGTTGCACTGGCAGTCAGATGGGCAGCCATCAATGACGACTCCACCAATCAACAAGCACGTCCATATAAGAAGATGCTGCATGGTGTGACTCCTACAAAGAAACACACAGGATATCAGTGAGTTCACATATGGTCAATGTTGGTGGATGTTTGTTTATAAGAGAATGGATGGTTCATGTGGCAATGACCTGTATGTAGAAAGGCCGAGCAATGCTTTGTATTCAAACCAAGAATATGTATAATAACGTAAGTGTCTAAATATAACCATAAAAAAGAACACTGCAAAGGACCCAATTATTACAGAAATGAAAAATATCCATATAAATAAATATAATTGCTTGTTATTAAAAGTGTTAGATAATTGAGCATGAAAGTTGGCTATTTTATGTATAAATCATTATAGGGACGCTTTCTCTCTAAATATTGAATATGCTCTACAGCCTAGCAACGAGGTGGTTAACTTTAAATCCCAGTATTTCACCCTTATCATTTAGGCTCGATGACCTCTCACCTCCTGCTTCAGAAAGACTTGTGCCTGTCAGGCTGGGCCCTGTGTGTATAAACAGAGCTCCCTGTGGTATGCTGCCCCCCTTACTATCTGTCACTTCCAGAACATCATCCAGATAAAGGAGCTGTGTCCCAGGTCACACAAGGGCAATGCCAGGTACAGGCAAGTCCCCTCCAGCCATCCTAAACCATGACCCATAGCCTTTAATAGGACTAGATCCCGAGACAGAGTGTTATATCCCTTTTAGACAAGCCCTATAATTTGTATTGTTTGCATGTGGTTCTAAATCATGCATACCCATATCTGAATGTATATGTGTGTATAGTACACTTGTAATCCCATTTAAATGTCTAAAAATGACTTAAACTTATTTCTTGCTCAGGTTTCCCAGAAATACAGTCATTACACTGCACTCTGAGAATCTGGGCGGGGACATGCAAATGAGACCACAATATATCTCGCACTTAGATCCAAAAACTACTTTTATACATAGCTCCTTTTAGGCATATGCTTGCTATTTTACACAGATTTAAGCAAAGCATTGGATGAATTATACACAAGCCAGGAGACCTACCCACAGACATTCACTGTTTAGATCTTTATTGAGCTCATAAGTGTGGGGCTGGTTCCTAACTTGTGTAGTAGATTTTATGAGGAGGTAGTTTACCATAACAATCATTACATTTATGGTGGGCAAAAGAGCGATAGAAGCTCTCCACTGTTTTATTCATATATATATATATATTTATATATATATATATATATATATATAATAAATAGTATGCTTGTGCTAAAGTTATAATCCATTATAACGGAGGGGGGGGGGGGCAAGCTATTAACACGAGGGGCCACATCATAAATTGTTTATCACACAAAGCTTGAAATATGTATGAATCCAAAATGTATAAACCGTTTCCAATTGTGAAAGTAATATTGCACAACATTTCATCTGGATATAATTATCTGAATGTATAATAATTAAAGGATTTGATGTGGTTTTTCTTAATTATTTGAAAGATAATTAAAGGGGAGTGGGTGTGAAAACAAAAGGAGGAATATAGATGGTTCCCACCTTTGTATCAGGAATTGTGTTTGGCATGGAGGGCCTGTATATACCAAGTATTGCTTATAGCTAAGGAAGAGAGTCGCATAATATACAGTGAGGGGCCACATTATCTCCCCTGGGCCTTAGGTTGGACAACCATATGTTATACATACTCTGTATGTTGCAGTGCATGGGTATACAGTAAGTGCACATCCAATAACCCAACTCAATGTTTCTACCATTTAGGTCCAGTTATAATCATGAGCTGGTGAAAATGATGCTGTCCATCTGTTTGCTGTTTAGTTGTTCAGTCATGTCCGACTCTACATGACCATATGGACTGCAGCACGCCAAGCACATATATCATTATCTTGGCAAAGTTACTGAGTGGGTTGCCAATTCCTTCACCATTGGATCTGATCATCTTGGGTGACCCTACATGGTATAGCTCACAGCTTCATTGAAGTACAGACACTTCTTCAAAACAAATTCATTTAGCTTATGGTAGGCAAAAGAGTGAGTGTCGCCCTACACTGTACAGAGTACAACAAGCAAATACTACATGTGTGTTCACATTTACATATCGCAGAGCAAATTAATAAACGTACTTCCTGCTCAAAATCCCAAGAAATACAGTATTTGCACTGCACTCTGGGAAACTTGGCATGGTGATTGTATCCCAGAATGCAGTGCAAACACTATATTTCTTGATATTTCGAGCAGGATTATTACGAACTCATTTTTAGACATGGAAAAGTACACACAAATGTTCTAGAGAGGTCGTACCCATCTCGATCGTATCTAGCTCTAACTTATCCATCTTTATTCTATCTATCTATATCTATTTTTTCCATCTCTATCGTATCTTCTATTTCTGTGTCAGATAGGTTGATGGATGGATAGATGGATCTGTCTATGTAGCTTTAAATAGTGCAGTGATTTAAATATATATATATATTCATCCACTAATAAATGAAAAGACATCTCTTGAAACCTTGTCTAAGTCCTAATACTAACAATCCCCTTCTGGATCGCTACCTTGTCGTGGTGGACGGGCTTGTGTACTTCAATGAAGCTGTGAGCTGTACCATGTAGGGTCACCCAAAATGGGCAGATCATAGGTCAACTGAGAGGAACTGGCAACCTACGCCAGCATCTTTACCATGAAAACCTTATGGATGGCACAACCAGACACAAGATGTGCGTGGCATACTGTAGTCACAGAGAGTCGGATACGACTGAACGACTAAACCAAACAATACTAACAAAGCTTCTGTTTTAAATAAAAAGCCCAAAATGCACATTGTGGCAGAACACCCACAATCATAGTTATCTGATCAATAGTACCCCACGTTATGAGCTGGATATGCTAAAGTCCTGTGCTTTTTCTAAATTCTAAATGAAGTAGTATGTAATATGCAATACATTAGGGAGAGTATTTTTTTTCCATTAAAAAAACATATTTTCATATTTTCAAGTGATGTTCATTCTTGATGTGCCTTCAAGAAAAGTTAACTTTCTTCTATATATATATATACGCTTTCCAGGAAGAGAGGCCCTGAGCCTGTACAGACAGGGTTAATGAGGGGGTCAGTTAGAAGCAGGTAATATTCTGAGGAATGTGCAGCTGTGAGAGGGGGGACAGAGGTGAGAGGAGGGGGATAGAGGAAAGGAAAAGAGGAATAAGAGTGGAGATGTAGCAGATGGTGTAGAGCGGAGGGGGCTGTTTGCTAATTGCTGTCAGGGGGGGCGTGCTGGTCCTGTGTGTCTGGAGGTATGGAGGGGAGGGGGGCCTTATCCTGTCTGGAATTCAAACTTAAGACATATGAGTTCTTGCTGAGTTTTCTTAATAAATACTTTCATGCTTTTCTTTAAGAGGGGCAAAAAGTCACTTCAAGACTTCAAGAAACTGATTTCTAAAAATGTATTTAACTCACTAAGCAAACACTAT
Source organism: Discoglossus pictus (assembly GCA_027410445.1). NCBI lineage: Eukaryota > Metazoa > Chordata > Amphibia > Anura > Alytidae > Discoglossus > Discoglossus pictus. The sequence goes on along the minus strand of CM050172.1, from coordinate 40,251,434 downwards.
ATGTATTATGTCTGTGTGTGTGAGTACCACAGTGTGTACATGTGTATTATTGTGTATATCACTGTGTTTGATTGTATCTTTCCGTTTACTATGGTTTCTGTGAATCACTGCTATTATTCCACTTCTAAATATACATTTATGCTCACATTTGGTCGTCTAAAAATAAGTAAAAAAACATATTTCTTCCTCAGAATTTCAAGAAATGCAGTTGTTGCATTGCACTCTGGGAAACTGGGCGGGTATATTCAAATGAGTGCACTTAATAATATAATACAGGCCCATCTAATAGTTTGGGCAACTAGTCTGGGGTGACCAGATATCCCTGTTTTCAGGAGAAGTCCCCTAGCTTTGTCCCTGATGTCATGATATTCATGTAATAATATTATTAGATAATAGCCGATGGGTATTTATCCTCCGAGTAGGTGAAGATAATTATTTTTTATTATTATTTATTGGACATTTATTTGTAAAGTGCCGACCTATTCCATAGCGCTAAACATGGTAGATACATTGTGATGAAAAGATCACTGTGGCTATATATTAAAGTATACTTTCTAATATATTAGATTTTATGTGCAATTATGCTACAGCAGTCAGATCTGCCGTTTTGGTTTTAATCCATCAGCTTCCTGAGGTGGAAGGAGACTTGGATATATGTGTGTATATATATATATATATATATATATATATATATATATATATATATATATATATATATATATATATATAAAATGTGTGTGTTCAGTTCACTGTGTACCCAAATACTGTGAGGAACGCTTTAATGGTGCTTGGGAAACCTCAAAACTGCTATATAATTGTTTTTTTGGCTTATACTGTGGGTTTACTAATATGCCATATGTAAAGGAACATGGAATTCATTAATATTGTATTATATCACCAAACAGAACAATGAGAACCAAGTAAAAAAAAAAAGTGGACTTTTTTTTAAATTCAAGCATATTTCAAATTTTTTATGAGTTCATTTTGAAGCGTTTCTAGCTAATAACTAGAATTTCCTACATTTGGATCAAAATCACCAGCCCATTAATTTGGCAATCAAAAATGGCGGCTCTTTCCATTGGTTTCTTTATACAGTGTAATCATGTGTAATTTATTGCAATGAAGAGACATGAGCAGGGAGCTCGTAATGTATGGGTCATTCAGGACAAGAATATGCTTATGTATATTATCTACTTGGTTTTAACTGTTCCACATGATGGTGCAGAGCAGTTTTAGTGGCCCTTTTACGGGGGTCAATATATTTTTTTATAAAATCACTATTTGTACGCCCACCCATTAAAAGCTAAGAATGTCCCTGGAATTTATTTGAAAAAAATCTGTTTAACCCAGTTGGGTCCGCTCTCCTCCCTAATACTGGGGCTTCCTCCTTGCCCCAGGTGATATGGCCACATCTGCAGCAGTGGGATCCTGCAGGCTAGGACATGTGGGGGACGTCTGTTGTGGATGAATGGCGGACCCTCCCTCTCATGAACAAGGAGCCTCACTCATAACATGTCAAGGAAGAGGGGCTCGAATAAAAGACTGACATTCCTTAGAGCTTTTAAGCCCCTGACAAATAAGAGTAGTTGTGTTGGAAGACACTTTACCATCTCTTTGCGAGACCTCTCCTAGAATATGTCATTCAGAAGACCGGATCTTCAAAAGGATATTATTAGATTAGAAGCAATAGAAAGGACCAAGATGGTGGAGGGTCTAAAAGACAAAACCTATAAGGAAAGACTTCATGACCTGAATGTCTGAGGAGGAGAAAGGGAGATGTGATGGAAACCTGTCAATATATCAAAGGATTTAATAAAGCAGTGCATTTAGGGCCCCAGTGCAAAATAATCTGGGACCCCCTTGCAAGATGGGTGCCCGTAAAAAGCCAATCCTATAATGTAATATATACATATATATATATATTGCCTATTATTAATCACCTTTCTATAATAATATTTACCTTTCTCTCCTAATAAGTAGAGTCACTCTTCAGTAGCCAGAGGGCCTTACCCTGTTGTGGGCCCTCTGCAACCTGGAGTGAAGAGGGATTTCTTAAGTACCCGCCAACACTGGCAAAGGAAAATAGATCAGGATTGGTAGGTGGAAAATGTATTTGTAATGTACTACTTTACACCCCTTTTGGATCACTATTTTGTCATGGTGAAGGGGCTTGTGCATTTTGGTGAAGCTGTGAGCTATACAATGTAGGGACACTCAAGATGAGCAGAGAGGTCAGACAAAGTGGTCCACTGTAGAAAGAACTGGCAACCTACTTCAGTATCTTTGCCAAGAAAACTATATGGATAAGCACAACCAGAAACAAAGATGTGTCTACTTTACTGAAAGGTAGTAGATAAGTGGAACATCCTTCCAGCTGTATTTAAGTGTTCCTGGGATAAGCATAAGGTAATCCTGAGTGCTCATTAAATCAAGTGTTTAGGTAGATAGAATGGGAAGCATAATTGAGCCTTTTTGGTTATTATCTATGTTTTGTGTATGATGGCCCATAATGCATATGCTATCAAATAAAAGCACAGGCCTTTTTTTTTTTTGGAGATGCTGTGTGTGGCTGGGCCCCAGTAGGGGGTGAAGGGGTTAACATCACAAAGTCAGAGGGTCATTGAGCCGGGCTCTATCACCAGATTAAGACAACAAACTGCAGGACAGTGACACTGTGACCGATCAGTAAACATACCCTCACATACCCTCCTGACGGGGAGCTGCAGAGCATCACAGCTACTGCAGAACATCGCCCATCAACAAGACTCACAGCTTACAGTTGAGTCTGCTGTAATTACTACAAATGTGTTAACGAAGCAATTTAGTATAATTCTTATATACTTCAAATTCTTATTTTTGGGCCAAATATTTTTTTTTTAAAGTTCTATGTCATTTTTATACCATTATATGATCATATATATTGAATAATAATAATAAATATATATATATATATATATATATATATTTTGTACTTAACCCCTGTATATCTCTATGGAATATGTTATAATAAACCAACAATAACAAATAATAATAAATGAATGTCCAGTTCAATGTAGATGATTGATATACCATTTTAAAGGACTAAATTGAACATAGACTACATTATTTTAGGATTTAGCCTTTAATTTACTATTTTGTATATGCAATTATGCTACAAACTAATGCACTATTTTGGTTTCAACTCATGAGCTTCATGAGATAAGGCCTTGAATGCAGAGGATGTCTCTACAAAATAGAAATGTGGCAGCTAAAACTGCTAGCACTTTACCTAGACTAAGAGAAAGTTGTTTAAATGGCATACTTAAGTTTGCTGGATTATGAATGCATCTGACAGAGGAGAATTAGTACTGTATGCAAGCATTTTTTAATGAAAAAATCCCAAAATAAACATTTAAACACAATGTAGCAGGCAAAATGTCCTGTAATTTCTAACAGTTGAACATTAGGGTTATCACCCTCCAAACCTAAGCTAAATTAGCATCAGATTTAAAATGATTTGTAATGGCCAACTTTTGAATTATCTCTGGGGTTCCTGTTTGTGCTGTAAAGCATCCTGGGATATGTAGTGTATCGCTTCTATGTGCTATGTATTGCTGCTGACATAGAGACAGGAAGCTGCAAGGAGATTGGCTAAGCAAGCAACAGCAGGTAAATAGTGGGTTAACATTGATCCCCTGATGCTGCATGCTCATTAGGGGGGATCAGATGCCTGTGTAGACACCCCCTGGAGGTGTCAACATAATCATTAAAGGGATTTTTAGATATTGCCAAAAATAAAATGTTTTATGAGATGTGCTGCATACAAATAGGCTGCTTTTTGCAGAAATGTATTAATCCATGAATCTTGGATATGCCTTTAAGGACACACTCTCCTGAAAAGTAGCAGAGATAATTAGCTACATAAAAAAATAGAGCTATACAGTAATTAATTATTGCATATAGAATTTTAAAATGTAAACTCTATTGGCCCATTATTAAGGTTCGTTACTAAAAAGTGGCCATTTCATTGCTTTCTTCAGATTTCAGAACATTTTGGGGGGATGGATGCAGCATTATTAGGACACAGAACATGTCCCAGATGTTGTTTACTGCAAATTACAAGATGTAAATAAGCCAAGTTAACAATATAGTGCTATTTGCAAAGTGACAAAAAAGTGACAAAAAGCAACATCAAGAGAGTGCAGCTGTCAATCATATTTCTGATATTAGATGTATTTTTACTGGTATTAATAGGAGCCTCTTCTGCTTTTGTTTATAATGTATTATCCCAAATGACTATAGCAATGCATATATAAATAAAGGATAATAATAGGTGTATTTAGGCTTATTTAGACACGTACAATACTGTAACCTTTTCTATGAATTGAGTCTTGCCACACAGGTCCTGATTAGAATACAAAACCTATTATTAGACATGCCGGCCGAGCCTCCCAAAGCACTGCCATCCCTGTGTGATGCAACCTCCATTGTGATATTCCTCTCTGCGGAGGTACACACAGGTAGGGCAGCCTTCTGGGAACATCATTAGTTGTATATCTTGGCTGTGAAGACAATGCACCTTAAGATGTCTTTGCTCTGTGAAGCTCTGAGGGGGTGCAAGCCAGTGTATTGCGGTTTGTAGTGAAGAGACATAATATTGTTTTATAGGAGAGAGTACTGTGCTTCTGGTAACACTTTCTCAGAATGTATTGCTGAGAATCTGTTGAAGAAAAGCTGTAGTTTTGGAAAAACCTCACATGCTTGTGAAAAAGGAGACAAACCATATGGGAATCTTAAGAGACCAGAGCCTTCTATACTCTCTTTTGTCAGATTTGTCTTATATAGTAACTGTATCACCCGTACTTAGCGCCACTGAACATGTCGCACTGTGTGAGTGTGTGTATACTGTATGTATATGTGTATATATATATATATATATATATATATATATATATATATATATATATATATATATAATATATTATTCTGGACAGCAGACAAGTTTTTTTTAACTTGTTTTAGACTGTTCGGTGGAGGGCTCCCTATCACTCCCACCATAAATTAAATGTTTGTTGTGGTGAACTAACTCCTCGAAAAATCGACTTGAAACGGCTGTACGTGGGTGGGATTCCTAGCTTGTGTCTAATCCGACCCTAGTTTTGCTCAAAGCTGTTTGATACAGTGGGCATATGCTTAAGGGAAGGCATGTTTGAAATGGTTATGGATTGCAAGAGCGAAGGCTTTGTGGGCACATTAGCATGTCCCTGCCAAGGCTCCCAGAATGCAGAGTAATAACTGGATTTCTCGGAATTCTGGGCAGGAAACAGGTTTTGTAACTTGTTTTAGACGTTCAAATGTGACCACAAATGTATTATTTATTTTTTCTCTCCCTCTCTCTCTCTCTATCTATCATATATATATATATATATATATATATATATATATATATATATATATATATATATATATATGATACACACTATGTAAGCCCTCAGTACGTGGGTGTAGTAAGGGACTGAGGGGGATGAAGGGGACAATTCCCCTCTAGAGTTTTTAACGTGTATATGAATGTGTATAGAAGCCGTTTTGTGGTCTGTGTAGCAGTAATGAAAAGCACATTGGTGTTCAAGAACACGCTCTATTAAGAAACCCCCATGGTCCTTTTCAATAGAACTGAATTAAGATCTAATCTGCATACTAGGTCCCTTCCAAGTGAGTAATTATGTCAGCCACATAATGGTTTCCCAATTTGAAAAAAAAATTAACTTTCTAAAACCTTTTCTTATCAACTAATGCTATTAATAATATCATACAATAAATATGACATTTCAGTGGATCTTTAGCGCCTGTCTTGATACACAATGATTTATCATACACTTTTCTGGGTCATTATCTCATAAAATTAAACTTTCGCACACACTGACACACAACACTGATACAACATCTGGGGAGCACACACCACAGAAAGAGAGATGCTAGATAAAGAGGTCATGATCTTAACATTCCGAGGTTTAGGGGAACATGAGGTCATATTCCATGGAAAGGGGGTGGATTAGTGGTAAATCTCCCCAGCAGAGATGGTAACAATGCTTGGGCATCACTTCATAGACCGCCTGCCCCACCCAGCCTTTAATTGCAACCTCTCCCCGCGGTTCAGCAGCAGAGGCTGGGATGAAGTTCAGAGCTGGCAGAAGCTTTCTAACACCCGCCCCTCACAAAAACAAACAGGGGGGCCCACGGGATAGAAGTGCTCGAGTGTGTGACCCCCCATCTGTCTATTCTGGTTCCATCACTGGCTCTGTGTGACCTGAGATATATAACCTTATATCCTGAGTCTGTATGACCTGGCAAGACGTACTGTATCTGTCTGCACTGGCTATATGTCACCTAGAGAGATGTATCTGTCCTGTGTCATCTAGGGCGGTATCTGTCTGTCTGTACTGACTATATGACACCTAGAGAGATGTCTCTGTCTGTCCTGGCTAAATGGCACCTAGAGAGATGTATCTGTCTGTCCTGTGTCATCTAGGGCGGTATCTGTCTGTCTGTACTGACTATTTGGCACCTAGAGAGATGTATCTGTCTGTACTGGCTATATGGCACCTAGAGAGATGTATCTGTCTGTCCTGACTATTTGGCACCTAGAGAGATGTATCTGTCTGTCCTGGCTGTATGGCACCTAGAGAGATGTATCTGTCTGTACTGACTATATGGCACCTAGAGAGATGTATCTGTCTGCACTGGCTATATGGCACCTAGAGAGATGTATCTGTCTGTACTGGCTATATGGCACCTAGAGAGATGTATCTGTCTGCACTGGCTATATGGCACCTAGAGAGATGTGTCTGTCTGTCCTGACTATATGGCACCTAGAGAGATGTGTCTGTCTGTCCTGGCTATATGGCACCTAGAGAGATGTATCTGTCTGTCCTGACTATATGGCACCTAGAGAGATGTATCTGTCTGTCCTGGCTATATGGCACCTAGAGAGATGTATCTGTCTGTACTGGCTATATGGCACCTAGAGAGATGTATCTGTCTGTACTGGCTATATGGCACCTAGAGAGATGTATCTGTCTGTACTGACTATATGGCACCTAGAGAGATGTATCTGTCTGTACTGGCTATATGGCACCTAGAGAGATGTATCTGTCTGTACTGGCTATATGGCACCTAGAGAGATGTATCTGTCTGCACTGGCTATATGGCACCTAGAGAGATGTATCTGTCTGTACTGACTATATGGCACCTAGAGAGATGTATCTGTCTGTACTGACTATATGGCACCTAGAGAGATGTATCTGTCTGTACTGACTATATGACACCTAGAGAGATGTATCTGTCTGTACTGACTATATGGCACCTAGAGAGATGTATCTGCCCTGACTATATGGCACCTAGAGAGATGTATCTGTCTGTCCTGACTATATGGCACCTAGAGAGATGTATCTGTCTGTACTGACTATATGGCACCTAGAGGGATGTATCTGTCTGTACTGACTATATGGCACCTAGAGAGATGTATCTGTCTGTCCTGACTATATGGCACCTAGAGAGATGTATCTGTCTGTACTGGCTATATGGCACCTAGAGAGATGTATCTGTCTGCACTGGCTATATGGCACCTAGAGAGATGTATCTGTCTGTACTGGCTATATGGCACCTAGAGAGATGTATCTGTCTGTACTGGCTATATGGCACCTAGAGAGATGTATCTGTCTGTACTGGCTATATGGCACCTAGAGAGATGTATCTGTCTGCACTGGCTATATGGCACCTAGAGAGATGTATCTGTCTGTACTGGCTATATGGCACCTAGAGAGATGTATCTGTCTGTACTGGCTATATGGCACCTAGAGAGATGTATCTGTCTGTCCTGGCTATATGGCACCTAGAGAGATGTATCTGTCTGTACTGGCTATATGGCACCTAGAGAGATGTATCTGTCTGTACTGGCTATATGGCACCTAGAGAGATGTATCTGTACTGACTATATGGCACCTAGAGAGATGTATCTGTCTGTACTGGCTATATGGCACCTAGAGAGATGTATCTGTCTGCACTGGCTATATGGCACCTAGAGAGATGTATCTGTCTGTCCTGTGTCATCTAGGGCGGTATCTGTCTGTCTGTACTGACTATATGGCACCTAGAGAGATGTATCTGTCTGTCCTGTGTCATCTAGGGCGGTATCTGTCTGTCTGCACTGGCTATATGGCACCTAGAGAGATGTATCTGTCTGTCCTGGCTATATGGCACCTAGAGAGATGTATCTGTCTGTCCTGTGTCATCTAGGGCGGTATCTGTCTGTCTGTACTGACTATATGGCACCTAGAGAGATGTATCTGCCCTGACTATATGGCACCTAGAGAGATGTATCTGTCTGCACTGGCTATATGGCACCTAGAGAGATGTATCTGTCTGTACTGACTATATGGCACCTAGAGAGATGTATCTGCCCTGACTATATGGCACCTAGAGAGATGTATCTGTCTGCACTGGCTATATGGCACCTAGAGAGATGTATCTGTCTGCACTGGCTATATGGCACCTAGAGAGATGTATCTGTCTGTCCTGGCTATATGGCACCTAGAGAGATGTATCTGTCTGTCCTGGCTATATGGCACCTAGAGAGATGTATCTGTCTGTACTGGCTATATGGCACCTAGAGAGATGTATCTGTCTGTACTGACTATATGGCACCTAGAGAGATGTATCTGTCTGTACTGGCTATATGGCACCTAGAGAGATGTATCTGTCTGTCCTGGCTATATGGCACCTAGAGAGATGTATCTGTCTGTACTGGCTATATGGCACCTAGAGAGATGTATCTGTCTGTACGGACTATATGGCACCTAGAGAGATGTATCTGTCTGTACTGGCTATATGGCACCTAGAGAGATGTATCTGTCTGTCCTGGCTATATGGCACCTAGAGAGATGTATCTGTCTGTACGGACTATATGGCACCTAGAGAGATGTATCTGTCTGTACGGACTATATGGCACCTAGAGAGATGTATCTGTCTGTACTGACTATATGGCACCTAGAGAGATGTATCTGTCTGTCCTGGCTATATGGCACCTAGAGAGATGTATCTGTCTGCACTGGCTATATGGCACCTAGAGAGATGTATCTGTCTGCACTGGCTATATGGCACCTAGAGAGATGTGTCTGTCTGTCCTGGCTATATGGCACCTAGAGAGATGTATCTGTCTGTACTGACTATATGGCACCTAGAGAGATGTATCTGTCTGCACTGGCTATATGGCACCTAGAGAGATGTATCTGTCTGTACTGGCTATATGGCACCTAGAGAGATGTATCTGTCTGTCCTGTGTCATCTAGAGCGGTATCTGTCTGTCTTGACACTGTGTCACCTTGAGAGATGTATCTGTCATGTCTGTGTTATCTAGAGATGTATATGTTTTCACTCCGTGTCACAGGAAGAGGTGTATGTGTCTGTCTTGATTCTGGGGAGAGTATTAGAAGGAATGGAGAGACTGAGGGGATAAGATGATTGGATAAAAGCAAAAGTACTAAGCAAGAGTGAGAAACATGAAGTACATCAAGAAAGGGCAAAGTAGTGGATGGGGAGACTACAACAAGCATGGATAGCCAGCAAGAAGAGGCAAGCATGGGAGCAATTGGATGCTAGAGGGAATATTCCTTCCACCTCCTCTGACTTTATTCTAGCAGTGAGGAGGCCAGGTGTGCAGGAAATGGGGGTCTAGAAGTTGAAATTGAACCAGAGATAGAGAGTTTTGGGGAAGAGTAAGTGGGAAACCAGTGGAAGTAGAAGGACATTTGAGGGGTGAGAAGGACATTTGGGCAGAAGTGTAAGTGGGGGTGTAGGGGAGAAAGAGATGGGTTCTTGGTGAGCTAAAGGGGCGCTACAGGGAGTAAGAAAATCTTCAATGGTAAAAGGGGCACTATAAGGTTGTTAAGCAGGAAGAGAACTGCTTGAGGAAGAGAATAAGTAGATTTACATGTGGGAAGTTCAGGGGAGCTCTTAGAACTGGGTCTTGGACAGGAAAGCAGGGTGGTGAGAGTAAGTGTGAGTGCCAAGGAGTGAGCATAAAATGGGAACTATGGTAGAGAGGGCCTCTGGATGAGGTTGGAGAGGGTAGAGTGCTAGAGAGTCTGTGAAAGAGTTAATGTCCTTTGCTTTATGATAAGAACAGAGAGGTGAATCTTCTCAAACATGCCCCAATTTCATAGAGAGAAGAGGAAGTTCAGGTTTGTAAACAGAAAGGAGTGGTACTGAGCTCGTCCAGACTCTAACTCATTAGTTTGTGTGTGAGCTTTGTACGGCTTCCAGAGAACCTCCTCTGCACAGCCGGCTCGCTCTGTGTGTGGGAAGCAGACTGTGCATCTGTGTGTAGCTGTGCGCTTCTGTGTGTGTGTAGCTGTGTGTATCTGTGTGTAGCTGTGCGCTTCTGTGTGTGTGTAGCTGTGTGTGTGTGTGTGTGTGTGTGTGCTTGTGTGTGTGTATCTGTGTGTAGCTGTGCGCTTCTGTGTGTGTGTGTGTGTGTGGAGCTGTGTGTGCTTGTGTGGAGCTGTGTGTGCTTGTGTGCACTTCTGTGTGTGTGTAGCTGCACTTCTGTGTGTGTGTGTGTGTGTGTAGCTGTGCGCGTGTGTGTGCACTTGTGTGGAGGTGTGTGCTTCTGTGTGTGCTTGTATAGAGCTGTGTGTTCCCCTATGTTCGTGCTTTTGCAAGTGGCAAGTGTGTGTGGAGCTGTGTACTCAACTGTGCTTTTGTAAAGCTTATATGTAGCATTGTAGCCCTGTGTTGATGTGTATTTGTTTAGTTGTTTGCCTGTATGTGTGTGGTTCTGTGTTTATTTAGGTTAGTGGAGCTTCTGCTGGTGTGTACATATCTTTGTGCAGATGTGTGCATATCATTGTGTAGCTATGTGTGTGTTTCTCACTTCTTCTGTTTATGTGCATAGGTGTGTGTGTGTGTGCTAATGTATGTAGTTTGTGTTAACTCTGCTTCTGTGAGTACAAGCTGTGAATAAACCATTTATGTGTGTGTGTATTTAATTTGTGTGTAATTATATTTGTCTACAGGTATTTGATTTGTCTCTGAATAATGTGGTTGTACCTTTTCTATATAATTATGTGATTGTATACTTCTCTATTTATGTAGTCTTAATACGTGCTTTAATATGCAGTCAGTGTGTGTAGTTGTGTGCCTCTGCTTGTGACTATACACGTCTGTGTGTACTTCTTTGTGTCTACCACTATCTACAAGCATCTCTAATGTATATTTGTATCTCTATGTGCATCATTCATATTTAACTAGATCTCTGTGCAGGTATGTATACCTTTTTACCTATTCATTGTGTGTCTTTGCAATGTAACACAACCAATTATTGTTAAAATTAGCGCATCTCATGATAAAAACGTATTAGTAACGACTACTATAATATGAGCTGTATTAAACTTATAGTAAGTCACTATCACTTTTTTCTTTTTAACCTGAATTACATTTGTGTGTGTGTGTCGTTGTGTGTTAGTGTGTATCGGGTTGTAGTCACACAGGGTCAGATCTTACCTTGTTCTGTGTCAGTGAAGAACCAAATGACATCCAGATGACTGGGAATCTATCCCTCTCCGGCACGTCCTCGGTGTCAATCCTCTCTTCCAAAACTTTTCTCTCTCCTTCCTAATATCTTTCTCTCTTTTTTTTCCACCGTGCAGTCTAATATCCCTGTATCTCACGAATGTCTCACTACACTTTCTTTTTCTCTTCACTCTTTTTTCTCTTTCCCCCTGGATTATTCCTCCTTCTCTCCTCTCTCTCTCTCTGGATGGGGAAGTGATAGTTTAGCTATTCCTATGCAATTTGCCTGGGGCAGTAGAGGCGTAACCAGGACAGGGGCAGGACTAAGCTTCCCTCCAGTCCTTCCTATCATACCATTGGCTTGAATTCACCCCCCCTTTGTCACACACAACTATCCCCCCTCTCTACCTTTTACTCTGACCACATACCTATACACAGAGACCCTGGAACTACTCATCCCACGTATAAACATCATTAAAAAGTACATCATAATGTATATTTACATTTACACAGGTATCTTATTTTACGTACAAACCAAAACACCTTAAACACAACTTAAACAAACATTTAAAACGTAAAAAAAGTGGATAATTTTTTTTAAAGTGTCCTAAAGGAAATATTAAACTATTTGTCTTTGTTAATATACTCTAGGGCAGAGGTTCCCAAACTATGGTCCCTGGACCAGTGATCCGCGGGATTCACTCAGGTGGTCCATGAAACAAGTGGGTTATAAAAAAGGATCAAACAAAATTAATAATTAAATTGCACAAAACAAGTAGTATGGAAGAAGAACGTTTGGTCGTGCACAAGGCAGCAGCAGTGGCGGGGAGCATCCGCTAGATGGCGCTGCCGATATTCCGGTGCCATATCATAGAGCGAAGGCTTAGGTAAACTGTTAGGGTGAGGGTTAGGGTTAGTTCAAGGGTTAGGCTAACATTATAAGCTTAAACTTCTCGCACATATTGACAGCGCTGCAAAATATCGGCAGCGCCATCTAGCGGTTGGAGGCCGCACTGCAGCGGCGGACCTGTCCCGACACCATAACAGGATAGATCTGAACGTTTTAGACAATCATTAGTAACAAGATTTAAAAACAAAAAAAAATGTTTTTGGTGATTGCATGGAATAGTTTCTCAGCAGAGAAGGTAGAAATATATACAATTAGCAGTGATGATGAAGAGGTTATAGCTGCTATCAGATAATATATTTTTTTATCCCAGTGTTTCCATATTGTGGTTGTGAAGGAACTAAACATAATTCCACCAAGACAGTATTTTTATACCTTTTTATTGCAGGTGTAAATCACTATAATGATAAAAAAAAAGGCTACAAATAGATGGCATTTAAGCTAGAGATAGAAAAGTGGCTTTGGTGCGTGTAGTTATGAGTTGGCGCTACGGAAAATGTTGGTACTTTATAAATAAAGAGTAATAATAATAATGGAGCCTGCAAATTAAACACAGCTGGGAGGGAAGGGTTAAACTGTGTCGGCAGGGAAGGGGTTAGGTGTCCCGCTCCCCTCCCTCTCTCCTGGATTAAGTTCCCTCCCTAACTGATGCAGCGTTAGTGATTTAGAGAAGGCGATTAGCAGCCACTCCACCGGTCTGTGCACCTCTAGGATTCCAGAGGGCAAACTCATAGCAGCAGCCAAACCTCTAAGGCTGGAAGGACCAGGGATGTGTATGTTATACTTAATATCCAGTAGTAATATATACACCATTGGATGCTGTAGAGGTTCTAGGTGTAGGGAGTACTGACAAAACACTGAAATCAGAAAAAATATATCAATTTCATGAATATTCTACTTTTTAATGTATTTTCTGGTGTTAACGCAATATTAAATGAAATTACTTATCACTAATAACTACGGGTGCAGCCATTTTGTTACCAGTCCTCCTTTGATAGCAAGAAATCTGCAACACGGGTCTACATACGCACACGCCTGTGTCTCTTCTGGTGACATTAAATGGGCATGTGCCATACATGGGATAAAGCGTGGGCCTGTGTTGCAGATAGAGCGCAAAATAGTGGTCTTACTATCAAGAGAGGTTTATTAATAACAAAATGGCTGCTCATATAGTGGTAAATTGAAAGTAGGAATCATGAGTAAGCAGTGTTATCCATTTATTTGAATAAGGTATTGCTAGAAAAAATATTCTGAAGCGGAACATTAATTTTTTTTTTTTGTTTATTTCAATTAGGAAGTGTTTGTAGGACTGTGTGGATGATATAGGTCAAGAAGGATGGCAACTTGTGCCAAGTATGTGATATTGGTAGTGACACCTCTAGGACTGGGTGGGGAGCCTGTCTGATACCTCGGGAGTGGGTGGGCCCTGCTCACAGTTTTATTGCGCTCCTGCACTCTGTACCTCTGCTTCTCCTTGGTTGTCTGATACAGGTTTATGGTGTTTAAGCTAATAAAACAGGTGAGCCACGGGGAGAGGCTGTGATGGTTAGGATGTGTCCTCAATGACTAGACAACATAGTGTTGCTGAGTCTGTGACCTCTAAGACTAGATATTAGTGCCTGTGGCTTCTAGGACTAGCTAATAGTAGGAGCCTGTATCCTAAGTGGTCCAATTTTTTTAACGAAATGGTTGGGTGTAAAAACAAGTGTATTCATATCTTACGGAGGGTTTGAGGTTCTCCGTACCCCCGCTGACCTTTAGAGAAGGATGTGACCATGTAACATATAACATGATTCCCACATACATGTCAGTGGGCTCAGTCACTGCTGTAATATCACAAAATATGCACATGATGACAACTTGTTGGGTGAAAAAAAACAGCCCAGGATTACCTTAGTAATTGTCTTTATTGTGATGCTATAGACTGACAGCAAGTAAAGTACTAATCAATCAATATTTAATAATACTGAACAAATATGCACTCCCTTGTAATTCAAGAAAAACTGTGCTTGCTTGTGAAGTTTGCAACAAACCAACAACATTAAATGTGTAAATCATGAATATTTATTTGAGAAAATTAGACTGTTTATGAATAGAGGATGCCATTTTGTCTTTGTGGCATCACTTTGTGAAAGCTGCAGCATGAGCTGTGTTTTTTTTAGTTATTTATCAGTGGTAAGAAGAGGGAGAGTTCAGGTGTATTTGTTAGATAATTGGATCTGACTGAAGTTGACATCACCTACTTATCAATGATAAGCCCATCAGTAGACCACATGCATCACTAGATGCAAGCCCTGTTCTCCAGACATGTTAACACACACAGTATACTGGACATTTATAGGGAAGGAAGGGACAAGGTTCAGCTGACCACCCATAAAGGTATCGGCTTAAAATGAAATGTTAACATACACTTAGGATAAATCACCATCTGATACCATCTAAATACACTCCTGTCTACCTATGCGGACATTATAACAGGGGACATATGTTAACAATGGACAAAAGTCTCAATCTGGGCGCTGTTCCCTAAACAAAACGGACACGTGGTCACCCTACTGTAAGACTGAATCTGTGAACTCTAGAATTAGGGATCTCTGTCGGTGTAAAACTCCATAATGACGCAGGCAAATGCAATGACTGTCAGCTCTTTGGCTCACTAGAGGGGTGTCTTCTAGCACTTTTGGCATTGCTGTCTGGAAGCAGTGAGCCCCACCTCTGCATGCCAGCAGAGTAATGGTTAACATCACACCGCTCTGCAGCCTCTCAGGTGCGTGCTGCTTCATGCCAAATAACTGGGTGACATATCTGTGACCGGCCAGACCGGCTCTGTGTGCCGGTGACACCAGGTGCAGCACGCGTTTGTCACAGTGCTGACACATCAACAGGTGTGTGGGGAGTGCAGGCATCTATCATCAGCTGAAATACTGTGAGCTATACGTCAGTGATAAATAGGAGACTCAGGGCTATTTACTATCTAATAGGTGGAAATATTGAGCTGTCTGTCATCTGTAGAGAGGAGACACAGAGCTGTCTGTCATCTGTAGAGAGGAGACACGGAGCTGTCTGTCATCTGTAGAGAGGAGACACAGAGCTGTCTGTCATCTGTAGAGAGGAGACACCGCGCTGTCTGTCATCTGTAGAGAGGAGACACTGAGCTGTCTGTCATCTGTAGAGAGGAGACACAGAGCTGTCTGTCATCTGTAGAGAGGAGACACAGAGCTGTCTGTCATCTGTAGAGAGGAGACACAGAGCTGTCTGTCATCTGTAGAGAGGAGACACGGAGCTGTCTGTCATCTGTAGAGAGGAGACACAGAGCTGTCTGTCATCTGTAGAGAGGAGATACAGAGCTGTCTGTCATCTGTAGAGAGGAGACACGGAGCTGTCTGTCGTCTGTAGAGAGGAGGCACGGAGCTGTCTGTCATCTGTAGAGAGGAGACACAGAGCTGTCTGTCATCTGTAGAGAGGAGACACGGAGCTGTCTGTCGTCTGTAGAGAGGAGGCACGGAGCTGTCTGTCCTCTGTAGAGAGGAGACACAGAGCTGTCTGTCATCTGTAGAGAGGAGGCACAGAGCTGTCTGTCATCTGTAGAGAGGAGACACGGAGCTGTCTGTCATCTGTAGAGAGGAGACACTGAGCTGTCTGTCATCTGTAGAGAGGAGACACGGAGCTGTCTGTCATCTGTAGAGAGGAGACACGGAGCTGTCTGTCATCTGTAGAGAGGAGACACTGAGCTGTCTGTCATCTGTAGAGAGGAGACACTGAGCTGTCTGTCATCTGTAGAGAGGAGACACGGAGCTGTCTGTCATCTGTAGAGAGGAGACACGGAGCTGTCTGTCATCTGTAGAGAGGAGACACTGAGCTGTCTGTCATCTGTAGAGAGGAGACACGGAGCTGTCTGTCATCTGTAGAGAGGAGACACTGAGCTGTCTGTCATCTGTAGAGAGGAGACACTGAGCTGTCTGTCATCTGTAGAGAGGAGACACGGAGCTGTCTGTCATCTGTAGAGAGGAGACACTGAGCTGTCTGTCATCTGTAGAGAGGAGACACAGAGCTGTCTGTCATCTGTAGAGAGGAGACACGGAGCTGTCTGTCATCTGTAGAGAGGAGACACTGAGCTGTCTGTCATCTGTAGAGAGGAGACACAGAGCTGTCTGTCATCTGTAGAGAGGAGACACGGAGCTGTCTGTCATCTGTAGAGAGGAGACACGGAGCTGTCTGTCATCTGTAGAGAGGAGACACTGAGCTGTCTGTCATCTGTAGAGAGGAGACACTGAGCTGTCTGTCATCTGTAGAGAGGAGACACAGAGCTGTCTGTCATCTGTAGAGAGGAGACACTGAGCTGTCTGTCATCTGTAGAGAGGAGGCCCGGAGCTGTCTGTCATCTGTAGAGAGGAGACACAGAGCTGTCTGTCATCTGTAGAGAGGAGGCAAGGAGCTGTCTGTCATCTGTAGAGAGGAGACACGGAGCTGTCTGTCATCTGTAAAGAGGAGACACTGAGCTGTCTGTCATCTGTAAAGAGGAGACACGGAGCTGTCTGTCATCTGTAAAGAGGAGACACAGAGCTGTCTGTCATCTGTAGAGAGGAGACACAGAGCTGTCTGTCATCTGTAGAGAGGAGACACAGAGCTGTCTGTCATCTGTAGAGAGGAGACACAGAGCTGTCTGTCATCTGTAGAGAGGAGACACAGAGCTGTCTGTCATCTGTAGAGAGGAGACACAGAGCTGTCTGTCATCTGTAGAGAGGAGGCCCGGAGCTGTCTGTCATCTGTAGAGAGGAGGCCTGGAGCTGTCTGTCATCTGTAGAGAGGAGACACTGAGCTGTCTGTCATCTGTAAAGAGGAGACACTGAGCTGTCTGTCATCTGTAGAGAGGAGACACAGAGCTGTCTGTCATCTGTAGAGAGGAGACACAGAGCTGTCTGTCATCTGTAGAGAGGAGACACAGAGCTGTCTGTCATCTGTAGAGAGGAGACACTGAGCTGTCTGTCATCTGTAGAGAGGAGACACAGAGCTGTCTGTCATCTGTAGAGAGGAGACACAGAGCTGTCTGTCATCTGTAGAGAGGAGGCCCGGAGCTGTCTGTCATCTGTAGAGAGGAGACACTGAGCTGTCTGTCATCTGTAGAGAGGAGACACTGGGCTGTCTGTCATCTGTAGAGAGGAGACACAGAGCTGTCTGTCATCTGTAGAGAGGAGACACAGAGCTGTCTGTCATCTGTAGAGAGGAGACACTGGGCTGTCTGTCATCTGTAGAGAGGAGACACAGAGCTATCTGTCATCTGTAGAGAGGAGACACTGAGCTGTCTGTCCTCTGTAGAGAGGAGACACCGAGCTATCTGTCCTCTGTAGAGAGGAGACACCGAGCTATCTGTCATCTGTAGAGAGGAGACACGGAGCTGTCTGTCATCTGTAGAGAGGAGACACGGAGCTGTCTGTCATCTGTAGAGAGGAGACACCGAGCTATCTGTCCTCTGTAGAGAGGAGACACCGAGCTATCTGTCCTCTGTAGAGGAGGCCCGGAGCTGTCTGTCATCTGTAGAGAGGAGACACCGAGCTGTCTGTCCTCTGTAGAGAGGAGGCCTGGAGCTGTCTGTCCTCTGTAGAGATGAGACACGGAGCTGTCTGTCCTCTGTAGAGATGAGACACGGAGCTGTCTGTCATCTGTAGAGAGGAGACACAGAGCTGTCTGTCCTCTGTAGAGAGGAGACACAGAGCTGTCTGTCATCTGTAGAGAGGAGACACCGAGCTGTCTGTCCTCTGTAGAGAGGAGGCCTGGAGCTGTCTGTCCTCTGTAGAGAGGAGACACAGAGCTGTCTGTCATCTGTAGAGAGGAGACACAGAGCTGTCTGTCATCTGTAGAGAGGAGACACAGAGCTGTCTGTCATCTGTAGAGAGGAGGCCCGGAGCTGTCTGTCATCTGTAGAGAGGAGACACAGAGCTGTCTGTCCTCTGTAGAGAGGAGACACAGAGCTGTCTGTCCTCTGTAGAGAGGAGACACAGAGCTGTCTGTCATCTGTAGAGAGGAGACACAGAGCTGTCTGTCATCTGTAGAGAGGAGACACAGAGCTGTCTGTCATCTGTAGAGAGGAGACACGGAGCTGTCTGTCATCTGTAGAGAGGAGACACAGAGCTGTCTGTCCTCTGTAGAGAGGAGACACAGAGCTGTCTGTCATCTGTAGAGAGGAGACACCGAGCTGTCTGTCATCTGTAGAGAGGAGACACAGAGCTGTCTGTCATCTGTAGAGAGGAGACACCGAGCTGTCTGTCCTCTGTAGAGAGGAGACACGGAGCTGTCTGTCGTCTGTAGAGAGGAGACACAGAGCTGTCTGTCATCTGTAGAGAGGAGACACGGAGCTGTCTGTCGTCTGTAGAGAGGAGACACCGAGCTGTCTGTCCTCTGTAGAGAGGAGGCCCGGAGCTGTCTGTCCTCTGTAGAGATGAGACACTGACTGTCTGTCCTCTGTAGAGAGGAGGCCTGGAGCTGTCTGTCCTCTGTAGAGAGGAGACACAGAGCTGTCTGTCATCTGTAGAGAGGAGACACCGAGCTGTCTGTCCTCTGTAGAGAGGAGGCCTGGAGCTGTCTGTCCTCTGTAGAGATGAGACACTGACTGTCTGTCCTCTGTAGAGAGGAGGCCTGGAGCTGTCTGTCCTCTGTAGAGAGGAGACACAGAGCTGTCTGTCATCTGTAGAGAGGAGACACCGAGCTGTCTGTCCTCTGTAGAGAGGAGACACAGAGCTGTCTGTCATCTGTAGAGAGGAGACACCGAGCTGTCTGTCCTCTGTAGAGAGGAGACACGGAGCTGTCTGTCGTCTGTAGAGAGGAGACACGGAGCTGTCTGTCTCCTCTGTAGAGAGGAGGCCCGGAGCTGTCTGTCCTCTGTAGAGAGGAGGCACAGAGCTATCTGTCATCTGTAGAGAGGAGACACTGAGCTGTCTGTCCTCTGTAGAGAGGAGGCCCGGAGCTGTCTGTCCTCTGTAGAGAGGAGGCCCGGAGCTGTCTGTCCTCTGTAGAGAGGAGGCACTGAGCTGTCTGTCCTCTGTAGAGAGGAGACACCGAGCTGTCTGTCCTCTGTAGAGAGGAGACACGGAGCTGTCTGTCGTCTGTAGAGAGGAGACACGGAGCTGTCTGTCTCCTCTGTAGAGAGGAGGCCCGGAGCTGTCTGTCCTCTGTAGAGAGGAGGCACAGAGCTATCTGTCATCTGTAGAGAGGAGACACTGAGCTGTCTGTCCTCTGTAGAGAGGAGGCCCGGAGCTGTCTGTCCTCTGTAGAGAGGAGGCCCGGAGCTGTCTGTCCTCTGTAGAGAGGAGGCCCTGAGCTGTCTGTCCTCTGTAGAGAGGAGGCCCGGAGCTGTCTGTCCTCTGTAGAGAGGAGGCCCGGAGCTGTCTGTCCTCTGTAGAGAGGAGGCATTAGGCTTTCTGTCACTAATAGCTCTGAGTTACCTATTATCTATAGTAGAGATTCTCGAACCCGGTCTCCAATGAACACACACAGACTAGGTTATCCCTATGGCCTATGATTAACAATAGACTCCCTCATACCCTTCCCTGCTGGTTTGCCTTGAGGACTATATTTGGGGATCATGAGAGAGGAGACACTGTCATTTGTATATGATATAGGACATACTACAACTATAATATAGCGAGAGTTATGTTTCTGCCTCAGAAAGAAGACAGAGCTATTTATCCCACTTGAGTGTGCTCTTAATTTCTTTCATTATATCCTCCTCTGTCCTCATCTTTCTCACAACCTCTCTTCTTCTCTCACGCTTTCTCTTCTGCCTCTCTCACACACATATGTACGCTCTCTTCCTGTCCTCTCTTTCCCCTCCTTTCTCTCACGCTCCCCCCTCCTTCACTTTACTTGAGATATTTCCAAAGATAAATCTCTCCTTGAATGTTTGACAGTAGAGAAAGCGAGATGTGTGAGAGAGTTCCTACCCAAACCAAAAGGGGTCATTTAAAGATGGTCGCCTGCCTTCGCAATCGCTATGGTGGAAAACACCAGACCAATTAACCTCACTGCTCTTATGTATACATCTTCGTCTTTATTTAACCAATAGTTAAAACATAAACATAACTCTAGGCCTCAAACCACCACTACAAACATTTCCATGGCAACACAAGCCAGAGTGAATCCATCTTTGTTTTTTTAAATAACTTTATTTGTACTTTTTATTAAAACATAATACTGTAGAAATGTTTTTTTAATTTAAAACTAAAGTTAATAACAAGTACTTTATAAATCGATTTTGTTGTGACAAAATGCATTTTCTTCAGTAAAATGGCAGATTTTTCCAAGTTTTACATATCAATCAACCTATTTTTCCCCTGGTATCTGTGCGTGCTCAGTCTTTTCAGTTTTTCCAATACAAATAATCGCAGTTATTGGCAATAATTATCCATTAGAAACAGCTATGAAAAACTAATTGACACGTTATTTTTTAGATATTGTAAGAAAACTTTGTATGATGGAATGTTCTCTCAAAGTGTTAAAAGGTACAGTTATTGCAGAAATGAGTATACATACAAATAAATATAATTGCAAATGGTTGTTATTAAAAGTTTTAGAGGAAGCATCAGCTAATTAAGTTTGAATGTTGAGTATTTTAAGCACACAGTAAAATTATCTATGAATGATCTCCTTCTTAAGTACAGTGGGCCATTCCAAAACTTTAATCTTCTTCTGGTGAAGCCATTCCTTTGTTGATTTGGATGTATACTTTGGGTCGTTGTCATGCTGAAAGATGAAGTTCCTCTTCATGTTCAGCTTTCTAGCAGAAGCCTGAAGGTTTTGTGCCAATATTGACTGGTATTTGGAACTGTTCATAATTCCCTCTATCTTAACTAAGGCCCCAGTTCCAGCTGAAGAAAAACAGCCCCAAAGCATGATGCTGCCACCACCATGCTTCACTGTGGGTATGGTGTTCTTTTGGTGATGTGCAGTGTTGTTTTTGCACCAAACATATCTTTTGGAATTATGGCCAAAAAGTTCAACCTTGGTTTCATCAGACCAGAACAAGTTTTCCCACATGCTTTTGGGAGACTTCAGATGTGTTTCTGCAAAATGTAGCCTGGCTTGGATGTTTTTCTTTGTAATAAAAGGCTTTCGTCTTGCCACTATACCCCATAGCCCAGACATATGAAGAATACGGGAGATTGTTGTCACATGTACCACACAGCCAGTACTTGCCAGATATTCCTGCAGCTCCTTTAATGTTGCTGTAGGCCTCTTGGTAGCCTCCAGACCATTTTTTTTCTCGTCTTTTCATCAATTTTGGAGGGAGCTCCAGTTCTTGGTAATGTCACTGTTGTGCCATATTTTCTCTACTTGATGATGACTGTCTTCACTGTGTTCCATGGTATATCTAATGCCTTGGAAATTCTTTTGTACCCTTCTCCTGACTGATACCTTTTAACAATGAGATCCCTCTGATGCTTTGGAAGCTTTCTGTGGACCATGGCTTGTGCTGTGGGATGCAACTAAGAAAACTCCTGGAAAGACCAACTAGAGCAGCTGAACTTTATTTGGGGTTAATCAGAGGCACTTTAAATTATGGCAGGTGTATGCTGACTCCTATTTAACATGATTTGGAATGTGATTGCTTAATTCTGAACACAGCTACATCCCCAGGTATAAGAGGGTGTGCAGACTTATGCAACCACATTATTTTTCTTTTTTTTTTCTTCTACCCTCCACCTAAAAGATTTCAGATTGTTTTTCAATTGAGTTGTACAGTTTATAGGTCACATTAAAGGTGGAAAAAGTTCTGAAATGATTTATCTTTGTCTCATTTTTTTACAGCACAGAAACCTGACATTTTAACATGGGTGTATAGACTTTTTATATCCACTGTATTTGTATCTAGGTCCATTAATTAACTCTCATAGTGGATGGTGCTAAGAAATAGAGAAGGTCTAGTTGAATAAATAATAGTAATAAATAATAATTAATCTTTAATGTGAGTGTTCCGTGGTGGTCCAGTAGTTCGGATTCGGTGCTTTCGCCACTGCAAGCTGGGTTCGATTCCAGTCAGGGAACGAAGAGGTCACACCACCCTGAAGCCAAGCAGGGTTGTGCCTGGTCAGTACTTGGATGGGAGACCACCTAGAAATAGAAGGGGCTGTATGTTGTGGCCCAGTCGATAGGACTTGGCAACCCAGTCCAGTATCTCTTCCATGAATACCAAGTGGATCAGCATGGCCATGGCCATGAAGATGTGCCTGGTGTGCTATGGCCCATGAGGTCACAGAGAGTTGGACACGACTGAGTGATAAACACCAATGTGAAGTTATAGATATGGAGGGTTTTGTAAGAGTGAGGTATTTAATAGATAATATATGCTGACGTTATGTTTAAAGGTCAGTTATCACTCGAGACTGTAATTATATTTATTTATGTGTGTGTACAGTATATATGTTATGGTGATGTCATCCCATCTGAGGCTACTAATCTATTTCCAACAGTGACCTGGCTTATAGTGACACCGTGCAGGTTCAAAATATTTATATTATTAAAAATGATAGGTAATTATAAGCATTTATACCATATTTGGAACCTCCACTGACTCACTTTATTCCATTTACCTGATTTTTACATTACTTATTTCAGACTGGATATATTCCTGGCCATCAGCTTCCTCTAAACTGCTGGACATTAGAGCCCTCTCTAGTTCCCCAGAAATAAACAGCCACATGATGAACTTGGTACGTCACCGGGAACATTAAGCTCAAAGTCTTGTTCATAAACAGCTAAAATAAATCTGTCAATTTTAAAGATTTATCTCTGCAATACTGCTTCCCCAGAAATGCCACTTCTTAAAGGGACACTGTGGTCATATATTTAAAATTGACTCTATGGTAGAACTACACTTGGATGTAATGAAAATTAAAAAAAAGATTTCGTCTTCAATGTATTACCTTTGCTATGCAATTATATTTCATTGGAAGCTGCCATGTTTGCGGTCCATGAGGTCACAGAGAGTCAGACACGACTGAACGACGCAACAAGCCACAGGCATAACAGCAATTTTTAGAGAAACTCTTTTATGTTTGGAGGAATCAATGTATTACATCACTTCATGAGAGTTTTTATCAGTGGAGGGGCAAATAGGGACAAGTCAGGATTCTTTGTTAAATAACTGGATCTGATTGAAACTGAATCCACACCCCTTTACCCCAGAGATATTAATGCAGGCTGTCTGCTTTTATATTTCTTGAAAGCAATACTTGCTAACTACCCTCTCATATACATATAGCTTACACCAAAGAATCATGGATGCTTTTCCAGTAGATGCATCACCTTTTTTTTTATATTAAAAACAACTTTATGACTTAAAGTTGTCAAACAGTTGCCCTTTAAATTCTGGATTTGTCTGACTTCTCTGTTTTCTTAGCATTCCTTTGCACAAAATTAGTTTTGTTGGCAACAAGTTAAGACTCAGCTGCTAGTGTAAGGTCAGTTAAATTTTCAGAATCAATGCTCCAATTTAATTACTTCCATTGGCTGGAGACTTTTAGTATTTAAAAAGGTTTCACTTGGCAGCAAGCTTCTTCTGTTAGGGCAGCCTATCAACAATTGCTTTTTCTCCCTTAATGACCTTATCAGGGTGGAGGCTGATACTCTAATAGTTGAAAAATGTACTTTATATTGAATATCACTGTTATAAATTATTAAATAGAAATTGTATTATTGATCAATGCATAGTTATAGGAACTAGCTCATTTTGCGAGGACATTACAGTGCTCCTTAAACTTGAAGTAGCATTAAAGGACCACTACAGTTTAACATTTACAGTGGCCCTTTAATCCCAGTGTTCTCTGTCTCCAATAGAAGCATTTAGCAGCCCTGTAGCCTCTTGCAGCCCTCACATCTTGCATCGTTAAATGCACATATAGTGGTCATCAGCTTCCTGTTGGTCCATCTTGTATGGTGCTGACTGTACTAGAACTGTACTGTAGGAAGCCCTGGAATATTAGGATGGTGCTAGCCATGCTGTGTTTGCATTAGAAGATGCAACATACAGATTCACAGCTTACTGCCCTCTGACCGTGATCCTCTTAGAGGTGGAATGAGAGAGGACAACGTAACGGCATCCTACAGGTGGTGCATTTTTGTCTCAGAACCAACACCATATGACCATGGAAGCTACTGGCTGTGTTGGGTACATTAGTTAGAAGATACAATATGGAGATTCACTTATTGCTTCCCACCCATCTCGCACAGCGACATGCTCTAACTCAGGAGTCTTCAACATTTTAATTACTACTGCAGACTTTTGATGGTAAAATTTCACTCACTGGTGATGCAGTAACTCAATTTACCCTGTCTCATTTCTGGTTATATAAATCATATGCCCCCAGCTATGTATCGCCCTGTACTTACTAGATAGTGATCCGGTCCTGACTGCTGTCCCTAGCTATGTATCACCTTGTACTTACTAGATAGTGATCCGGTCCTGACTGCTGTCCCTAGCTATGTATCGCCCTGTACTTACTAGATAGTGACCCGGTCCTGACTGCTGTCCCTAGCTATGTATCGCCCTGTACTTACTAGGTAGGGATCCGGTCCTGACTGCTGTCCCTAGCTATGTACCCCCTGTACTTACTAGATAGTGATCCGGTCCTGACTGCTGTCCCTAGCTATGTATCGCCCTGTACTTACTAGATAGTGACCCGGTCCTGACTGCTGTCCCTAGTTATGTATCGCCCTCTACTTACTATATAGTGATCCGGTTCTGACTGCTGTCCCTAGTTATGTATCGCCCTGTACTTACTAGATAGGTACCTGCTCCTGACTGCTGTCCCTAGCTATGTATTGCCCTGTACTTACTAGATAGTGATCCGGTTCTGACTGCTGTCCCTAGTTATGTATCGCCCTGTACTTACTAGATAGGTACCTGCTCCTGACTGCTGTCCCTAGCTATGTATTGCCCTGTACTTACTAGATAGTGATCCGGTCCTGACTGCTTTACCTAGCTATGTATCGCCCTCTACTTACTAGATAGTGATCCCGGTCCTGACTGCTGTCCCTAGCTATGTATCGCCCTCTACTTACTAGATAGTGATCCCGGTCCTGACTGCTGTCCCTAGCTATGTATCGCCCTCTACTTACTAGATAGTGATCCCGGTCCTGACTGCTGTCCCTAGCTATGTATCGCCCTCTACTTACTAGATAGTGATCCCGGTCCTGACTGCTGTCCCTAGCAATGTATCGCCCTCTACTTACTAGATAGTGATCCCGGTCCTGACTGCTGTCCCTAGCTATGTATTGCCCTCTACTTACTAGATAGTGATCACGGTCCTGACTGCTGTCCCTAGCTATGTATCACCCTGTACTTACTAGATAGGTATCCGCTCCTGACTGCTGTCCCTAGCTATGTATCACCTTGTACTTACTAGATAGTGATCCGGTCCTGACTGCTGTCCCTAGCTATGTATCACCCTCTACTTACTAGATAGGTATCCGCTCCTGACTGCTGTCCCTAGCTATGTATCGCCCTCTACTTACTAGATAGTGATCCGCTCCTGACTGCTGTCCCTAGCTATGTATCGCCCTGTACTTACTAGATAGTGACCCGCTCCTGACTTCTGTCCCTAGCTATGTATCGCCCTGTACTTACTAGATAGTGATCCGGTCCTGACTGATGTCCCTAGCTATGTATCGCCCTCTACTTACTAGATAGTGATCCGGTCCTGACTTCTGTCCCTAGCTATGTATCGCCCTGTACTTACTAGATAGTGATCCGGTCCTGACTGCTGTCCCTAGTTATGTATCGCCCTGTACTTACTAGATAGGTACCTGCTCCTGACTGCTGTCCCTAGCTATGTATCGCCCTGTACTTACTAGATAGTGATCCGGTCCTGACTGCTGTCCCTAGCTATGTATCGCCCTCTACTTACTAGATAGTGATCCGGTCCTGACTGCTGTCCCTAGCTATGTATCACCCTATACTTACTAGGTAGGGATCCAGTCCTGACTGCTGTCCCTAGCTATGTATCACCCTGTACTTACTAGATAGTGATCCGGTCCTGACTGCTCTCCCTAGCTATGTATTGCCCTGTACTTACTAGATAGTGATCCGGTCCTGACTGCTGTCCCTAGCTGTGTATCGCACTCTACTTACTAGATAGGGATCCGGTCCTGACTGCTGTCCCTAGCTATGTATTGCCCTGTACTTACACAGCTAGGGACAGCAGTCAGGAGCGGATACCTATCTAGTAAGTAGAGGGCGATACACAGCTAGGGACAGCAGTCAGGACCGGATCACTATCTAGTATCGCCCTCTACTTACTAGATAGGTATCCGCTCCTGACTGCTGTCCCTAGCTATGTATCACCTTGTACTTACTAGATAGTGATCCGGTCCTGACTGCTGTCCCTAGCTATGTATCACCCTCTACTTACTAGATAGGTATCCGCTCCTGACTGCTGTCCCTAGCTATGTATCGCCCTCTACTTACTAGATAGTGATCCGCTCCTGACTGCTGTCCCTAGCTATGTATCGCCCTGTACTTACTAGATAGTGACCCGCTCCTGACTTCTGTCCCTAGCTATGTATCGCCCTGTACTTACTAGATAGTGATCCGGTCCTGACTGATGTCCCTAGCTATGTATCGCCCTCTACTTACTAGATAGTGATCCGGTCCTGACTTCTGTCCCTAGCTATGTATCGCCCTGTACTTACTAGATAGTGATCCGGTCCTGACTGCTGTCCCTAGTTATGTATCGCCCTGTACTTACTAGATAGGTACCTGCTCCTGACTGCTGTCCCTAGCTATGTATCGCCCTGTACTTACTAGATAGTGATCCGGTCCTGACTGCTGTCCCTAGCTATGTATCGCCCTCTACTTACTAGATAGTGATCCGGTCCTGACTGCTGTCCCTAGCTATGTATCACCCTATACTTACTAGGTAGGGATCCAGTCCTGACTGCTGTCCCTAGCTATGTATCACCCTGTACTTACTAGATAGTGATCCGGTCCTGACTGCTCTCCCTAGCTATGTATTGCCCTGTACTTACTAGATAGTGATCCGGTCCTGACTGCTGTCCCTAGCTGTGTATCGCACTCTACTTACTAGATAGGGATCCGGTCCTGACTGCTGTCCCTAGCTATGTATTGCCCTGTACTTACACAGCTAGGGACAGCAGTCAGGAGCGGATCCCTATCTAGTAAGTAGAGGGCGATACATAGCTAGGGACAGCAGTCAGGACCGGATCACTATCTAGTATCGCCCTCTACTTACTAGATAGTGATCCGGTCCTGACTGCTGTCCCTAGCTATGTATCACCTTGTACTTACTAGATAGTGATCCGGTCCTGACTGCTGTCCCTAGCTATGTATCACCCTCTACTTACTAGATAGGTATCCGCTCCTGACTGCTGTCCCTAGCTATGTATCGCCCTCTACTTACTAGATAGTGATCCGCTCCTGACTGCTGTCCCTAGCTATGTATCGCCCTGTACTTACTAGATAGTGACCCGCTCCTGACTTCTGTCCCTAGCTATGTATCGCCCTGTACTTACTAGATAGTGATCCGGTCCTGACTGATGTCCCTAGCTATGTATCGCCCTCTACTTACTAGATAGTGATCCGGTCCTGACTTCTGTCCCTAGCTATGTATCGCCCTGTACTTACTAGATAGTGATCCGGTCCTGACTGCTGTCCCTAGATATGTATCGCCCTGTACTTACTAGATAGGTACCTGCTCCTGACTGCTGTCCCTAGCTATGTATCGCCCTGTACTTACTAGATAGTGATCCGGTCCTGACTGCTGTCCCTAGCTATGTATCGCCCTCTACTTACTAGATAGTGATCCGGTCCTGACTGCTGTCCCTAGCTATGTATCACCCTATACTTACTAGTTAGGGATCCAGTCCTGACTGCTGTCCCTAGCTATGTATCACCCTGTACTTACTAGATAGTGATCCGGTCCTGACTGCTCTCCCTAGCTATGTATTGCCCTGTACTTACTAGATAGTGATCCGGTCCTGACTGCTGTCCCTAGCTGTGTATCGCACTCTACTTACTACATAGGGATCCGGTCCTGACTGCTGTCCCTAGCTATGTATTGCCCTGTACTTACACAGCTAGGGACAGCAGTCAGGAGCGGATACCTATCTAGTAAGTAGAGGGCGATACACAGCTAGGGACAGCAGTCAGGACCGGATCACTATCTAGTATCGCCCTCTACTTACTAGATAGGTATCCGCTCCTGACTACTGTTCCTAGCTATGTATTACCCTGTACTTACTAGATAGTGACCCGGTCCTGACTGCTGTCCCTAGCTATGTACCCCCCTGTACTTACTAGATAGTGTCCTGACTAAAGTCCCTAGCTATGTATCGCCCTGTACTTACTAGATAGTGACCCGATCCTGACTGCTGTCCTGAGCTATGTACCCCCCTTTACTTACTAGATAGTATCCGGACTGCTGTCCCTAGCAATGTATCGCCCTGTACTTACTAGATAGTGATCCGGTCCTGACTGCTGTCCCTAGCAATGTATCGCCCTGTACTTACTAGACAGTGATCCGGTCCTGACTGATGTCCCTAGCTACGTATCGCCCTGTACTTACTAGATAGTGACCCGGTCCTGACTGATGTCCCTAGCTATGTATCCATCTCCAGGTAGTGATCCGGTCGTGGCTGCTGTACTTAGCTGTGTATCGCCCTGTACTTACTAGATAGTGATCCGGTACGGACTGATGTCCCTAGCTATGTATCGCCCTGTACTTACTAGATAGTGACCCGGTCCTGACTGCTGTCCCTAGCTATGTATCGCCCTGTACTTACTAGATAGTGATCCGGTCCTGACTGATGTCCCTAGCTATGTATCACCCTGTACTTACTAGATAGTGACCCGGTCCTGACTGCTGTCCCTAGCTATGTATCGCCCTGTACTTACTAGATAGTGATCCGGTCCTGACTGATGTCCCTAGCTATGTATCGCCCTGTACTTACTAGATAGTGACCCGGTCCTGACTGCTGTCCCTAGCTATGTATCGCCCTGTACTTACTAGATAGTGATCCGGTCCTGACTGATGTCCCTAGCTATGTATCGCCCTGTACTTACTAGATAGTGACCCGGTCCTGACTGATGTCCCTTGGCTCTCGCACCAGCACGCCAACCAGCCAAGGATGATGCTAGTGGGCGGTAGGGACCAGCTTGACTACCACTTCTCTAAAGCACTGGAAGAGGAAGAGAGGACAACATGGCAGCCCCTTAGTAGCAAGCAGATGCAAATTAACAAAACTTTCTATAACTGAGCTAATAGGACTTTCTGAATGCTTGATAATATTATAGTGCTATTTTACTAAAATATTATATTTCTAAATTATTTATAAGATTCGGTCAATAAAAAGCAAGTGATGGCACTCTGGGGTGATACAGATTGTGATGTGTTTTGTGGTAAAATTGGTTTAATTGATGTGGGAGAGGGAAATCCTTCCTTACTCTAGAGACCGGCCCCACAGATGGGGACCCCGCAGCTCTGCACGTCAGTCATAAAACATGTTCACATTGTAGTAATTACATTTAACTTTACTCGGCTTGTTTAAGTTAGTCTCCATTTACCTAGTTAGGGCCAGATTATATTGCTGTGGATAGTTTTCCCAAAAGACAATGAATCATTGATGTCCATGGGGAGATATTGTGGGAAAACAGACTGTAAATGTATGTTCAACAATACTAGCTCTTAGCGTGTAAACTCTATGTCACAGATATTTGTCTTATAGTTTATATAGTTGGACATATTTGTATGTCCCTATATAAGTGCTTACACAAGGGGTAGTATATAAACTAGACCAGTATTTAACAGAAACTGCTGAGAGCTTA
This sequence comes from Discoglossus pictus, assembly GCA_027410445.1. Classification (NCBI taxonomy): domain Eukaryota; kingdom Metazoa; phylum Chordata; class Amphibia; order Anura; family Alytidae; genus Discoglossus; species Discoglossus pictus. Next base: position 40,221,147 of record CM050172.1, on the reverse strand, counting down.
AAAAAAAATGTGCCTATCCAAAATGGCTCACATATAGAAGTACAAATATATGTGTAAATGTGTTAGTGTTGGCATTTTATTGCTACAAGTGTTAGGTGATGCGAGTAGATGAAGAACACAACATGAATGTAAGTCACACCAAGTGGTACTTTGATACAGTCATCTCAGAATTCTAGTTGTCAGTGACAAAAATGAAACTTAAAATGGCAGCCTTTATTCTCTACAATGAGGAAGAGTAACCGACAAATTGGTTAATCTTCCCTAAGAGACGTTTTTAATATGAAAGGAACGGTGGAGCCAACTCTTTAAATTACAGAATAATGCACCAAAAGGCACAAGCACTACAAGGGTTGATGGCGGCAAAGTGGTTAAAATCTAGGGACTATGGTACGTATCTGAGCAGGAGGAGGTGCACACCTTACCCAGGCCAGCGCTGACTCTGCTGCCTTCCCACGGGCCTATTATTCTGAGGGAAGATTTCCCAGCCATAGGGGGGCAAAGGAGAGGAGGAGGAGGGGAACACATGAGAGGTAGAGAGGGGGGTCTGTGAGAGAGGTGGAGAGTGTGAGAGAAGTCTGAAGGGGTGACGTAAGAAGGGAAAAGAGGGGCTCTGCAGGAAATACACTAGCAAGGGGTTAAACTGATGCAGAAAAGGTCCTATTTATTGAAGAAATGGAAAACACATCTGCACTCGGTTGTAGTGGAAGTGACTTAAAACTGAAATTAGTTATTTTATGTATAAATTAACTGAAAGATCCAGCCTCTAATTAAGATTATGAAAAGATCAAGAAAAGAAGAGCATGCCCAGTTGGAAGAAAGCTTTTAAAATGTTAAGTCTATGCCATTATACATATTTATACTGATCTGGGCATGCTTATCTTCATGTATCTTTCAGGTATTACATACATAAATGAACTTCTATGTTAGTTTTAAGGCCTTTTTATGTTTAATTGCAACCAATTGTGATTTATGTTTACTTATATGTACACCGTTTTTCCATACAGAGGACCTTTTCTGTGTCACTTTAACTTACTCACTGCAGTGGGATACAGAGATGGTCATCCTTAGGTGTAAGTCTGCAGGAACCCCTAACTCCCTGTGTCTGTACCCAATTAGTGGCCCTGTGTGACCTCAGCAGTGTCCTGGGCTGCCTGGGATGCTCCGGCTTTGTTGCCCTGTGACATCTCAGAATCACAACCTCTTCCTGACTAAATTATGGCCCTGGCTGTCTCTTTGACCCGTGACACAGCTGTAACATCTGTACCCGGGTCACATCCTGGCTCCTGATATGTTGTATGTCTCCAGTTCCCATACTATCCACCTCAGTAGGACATTATCTTTGTGCCTTGGTCTGTGTGACTGCTGGCAGAGGCAGATCCCATGTTGGCACAATCCACGATGGTCCTTTCTTCAGATGTGCATCAAATGGGCATGAAAACCAACTCTGATGCATCTCCTGTGCCCCCTAGTGTCCAGTCACTCACAGTACAGGCCATATTTACTTGTAATGTCCCAGCACTTGACAGTATTGCTGTTAAAAATCATAAACCTGAAACAAAAATCAGAGAGCGCACATAGAATTGAAAATCTTGAACTATGTGTGGACTCAATTTATTTTAAAATGTAAAATATAATTACAACATTATTTCTTGATAGACTTCAATGAATTAAAAATGTCCACATAACAAAACTATATAATGTGAAACAATTACAAAAATATATACACAATATTTATTCTTTATATATTGGAAAAGGTATAGTTGACAAACCTAGAATTAAACACAAAGTGGGTATAAAGATGGGTAAAAAAAAAATATATAGTGATTGGTCCTATAGTAATTATTTAAAATATTTAAATAGGGTGGATATGTTTGTGTATGTTTAGCAACTTGCATTGACAGGGGAGCTGAGCATATCTGTTGAGTGTATGGGGGGGTGGGGGTAACCGTGCTTTACAATACAGTGCCCTGCAAAAGTATTCACCCCCTTGACATTTTACCTATTTTGTTACATTACAGCCTTAAGTTCAATGTTTTGTTAATGTGAATTTTATGTGATTGATCAGAACACAATAGTCTAAGTTGGTGAAGTGAAATGAGCAAAAATATATACATAAAGCTATTTTTTAGAAAATAGAAATTTGTCATGTGCTTATGTAATCACCCCCTTTGTTATGAAGCCCATAAAAAGCTCTGGTGCAAACAATTACCTTCAGAAGTCACATAATTAGTGAAATGATGTCCACCTGTGTGCAATCTAAGTGTCACATGATCTGTCATTACATATACACACCTTTTTTGAAAGGCCCCAGAGGCTGCAACACCTAAGCAAGAGGCACCACTAACCTAACACTGCCATGAAGACCAAGGAACTCTCCAAACAAGTAAGGGACAATGTTGTTGAGAAGTACAAGTCAGGGTTAGGTTATTAAAAAATATCCAAATCTTTGATGATCCCCAGGAGCACCATCAAATCTATCATAACCAAATGGAAAGAACATGGCACAACAGCAAACCCGCCAAGAGATGGCCGCCCACCAAAACTCACGGACCGGGCAAGGAGGGCATTAATCAGAGAGGCAGCACAGAGACCTAAGGTAACCCTGGAGGAGCTGCAGAGTTCCACAGCAGAGACTGGAGTATCTGTACACAGGACGACAATAAGCCGTACGCTCCATAGAGTTGGGCTTTATGGCAGTGTGGCCAGAAGAAAGCCATTACTTTTAGGAAAATACAAAATGGCACGTTTTGAGTTTGCGAAAAGGCATGTGGGAGACTCCCAAAATGTATGGAGGAAGGTGCTCTGGTCTGATGAGACTAAAATTTAACTTTTTGGCATCAAAGAAAACACTGTGTCTGGCGCAAACTCAACACATCACATCACCCAAAGAACACCATCCCCAACACCATTTTCAGCAGCTGGGACTGGGAAACTGGTCAGAGTTGAGGGAAAGATGGATGGTGCTAAATACAGGGATATTCTTGAGCAAAACCTGTACCACTCTGTGCGTGATTTGAGGCTAGGACGGAGGTTTACCTTCCAGTAGGACAATGACCCCAAACACACTGCTAAAGTAACACTTGAGTGGTTTAAGGGGAAACATGTAAATGTGTTGGAATGGCCTAGTCACAGCCCAGACCTCAATCCAATAGAAAATCTGTGGTCAGACTTAAAGATTGCTGTTCACAAGCGCAGACCATGCAACTTGAAGGAGCTGGAGCAGTCTTGCAAGGAGGAATGGGCAAAAATCCCAGTGGTAAGATGTGGCAAGCTCATAGAGACTTATCCAAAGTGACTTGCAGCTGTGATTGCCGCAAAAGGTGGCTCTACAAAGTAATGACTTGGGGGTGAAGAGTTATGCACATTGACTTTTTCTGTTATTTTGTCCTACTTGTTGTTTGCTTCACAATTAATAAAATAAAAATCTTCAAAGTTGTGGGAATGTTATGTAAATTAAATGATGCAAATGCAAAAAAATGCCGGGGGGGGGGGTGAATACTTTTGCAAGGCACTGTGTATGCCAGTGGGTACAGAAGGTGTCTACACAGTTATGTGATATGCTTCATATCTCTCCACAGACTTCTCATCCCACTGTATGATGTGGACACAGGACTGATCATTCTCGCTGCTCAGGTACACACTAACTAACACCCACTAACTACCACCAGTGGCAAACTTGCATCTCTTTATCTAATTATTTATTTATTTATTGTGGGTGAGGCAAAATTTCAGGAAATGATCAACTTGTATTCTCCCTGGTTTTGGAATGACTGAGTTCATGGTACAATGGGTCAACCATCTGTCTGCCTCTAACGAAATGTCAATGTAATCTCTACTAATCTGTATGGATCAGTTTTATCTATCTATCTATATTAATATTAACCAACTGTAATTATATTTATTTATATGATTGCTTTTCATTTCTGCAATAACAGTTCCCATTATCTACCCCACATACCCATTACAAATGTTTGTCTCAATAACTTACCCAACCTATATACCTTATAATTTTTACCCACCATCTCCCAGAATTGTATATATTGTATATACCACACACCAGCTAGGCCCAAACCTGACCTTATTTAACACCTACATGAAGACCATATCTCCTCTGATGATTTAAGCTATAGAATAGATAATGATCATCTCTTGTCCCACTCTTGATTCAGATATGATCCGACAAGCCCATGGCCTCGATCTAGTCTCAACTAATTGTCACTTTACCCTCTGGCTTCTAGTAAATGCTGTACTTTATTCACTTTTAGTGCAATCAGTTGAACTACTTTTTGTATCTATGTAAAGTTATTTGGATAAAAGCCCCATATAAATGTGAGTAAATAAATGTTTGTGTTTCTCCTGCAGGGTCAAGGATCTGTCTATTGTATGGAGGTCAACACAGAGACACCTGTCCTTACTCAGAGTAAGCTTCCTGTCCACTTTTGAGTTTTTTTATATTCTCTCTGTCTCCTAGTGTCCCTGAGGTCAGTCTTGTTGGGTGTCTCAGGGTTTTAGTGCGGAGCAGCCTTGTGTTTGCCACTTTCTGTTTTACAGAATGACACACTGGAGTAATCTCATGGGATGTGACTCACTTGCTCTGTCTCTCTCAGTTTCGCAGTGTATCACGGAGGAGCAGTCTCGTGGCCTGGCTCTGGTTCCCAAGCCATGTCTAGATGTTATGAGCTGTGAGCTCCTCCGCCTCCTGCAGCTGACGGACAAGTTCATCATTCCTATCAGCTACACTGTCCCACGCAAGGTACAATAAACTATATTTAATATACACCTATACTAGGGACTCGCATGTGCTCTACACTCCACCAAACAGAAAGGTGAGCACGTCCACTTGATGTAGCACACCAGATAGCGTCAATCTCACTGATGAAAACAGAATAACGTTTCAGACCATAGATCTTTAGCATTGCCTGATTAAGAATCTGTAAAGGTCCAAAATATTGTTATCCTTTTAAGATGTCTTGTCCTGCAGCAATTTGTTGCAGCTATTCTTAGAGACTGCCATACACACCATGAATGCACCTACAGATAATTTTCTACTTGTAACTTGCCTATACCCACAAACTCTCTCTGTTGTGTGACGCTCACCTCCATCTGTGATGACTTCCTTGGTCTCTCATACACTCTCTCTGTTGTGTGACGCTCACCTCCATCTCTGACGACTTCCGTGGTCTCTCATACACTCTCTCTGTTGTGTGATGCTCACCTCCATCTCTGATGACTTCCATGGTCTCTCATACACTCTCTCTGTTGTGTGACGCTCACCTCCATCTCTGATGACTTCCATGGTCTCTCATACACTCTCTCTGTTGTGTGACGCTCACCTCCATCTCTGATGACTTCCATGGTCTCTCATACACTCTCTCTGTTGTGTGACGCTCACATCCATCTCTGATGACTTCCATGGTCTCTCATACACTCTCTCTGTTGTGTGATGCTCACCTCCATCTCTGATGACTTCCGTGGTCTCTCATACCCTCTCTCTGTTGTGTGATGCTCACCTCCATCTCTGATGACTTCCGTGGTCTCTCATACCCTCTCTCTGTTGTGTGATGCTCACCTCCATCTCTGATGACTTCCGTGGTCTCTCATACCCTCTCTCTGTTTATCAGTCAGTCCAGGAGTTCCAAAAAGATCTGTTTCCAGACACAAATGGCTGCACTGCAGCTCTCACAGCTCAGAGCTGGTGGGATGGAGATAACAAACAGGTAAGTTACAGCTTACAGATCCTTGCATATCACTATCTGCAGAACATCACAGCACAATTGGCATTCTACGCATCATAAATTCTGATCCTTCGCTACAGAACTTCAAACTCGGCAGAATATCACACCTCCCATTTTGTCTCTAAAGAGCATCACACATTACCCTTTTCCTCAGAGAATCATACAAATGACACTATTCTTCCATAGCATCTTACAGACCCTTCATTCCATGTGCTATATTGCATCATGCACAATCCTTGTTAAAGGACCACTTTTAGACAGGCTCGCTAAAGAATAGTAGGTTTGGCTTGATAAGAAAAAAACTTTTACTGTGCATTTAAACAATTAATTAATTTTGTTTAAATCATGCCCCAGTCTGCATAAATCTCTGGTCTTTTCTGAATTATGTATTGTCTATGAAACGGGAACCACCCAGGGGGCAATACTAAATTAAAACATTTTTCAGACTACTCTGTTAATTACACATTAGTATCAGGCAGTATTGTAACATGAACTGCTAGCATTTTGCACAAATGCCGCATTTCACCTTCCACCATCATACTGCAAGTACGGTATGTATGTTGGTTTTGAGAGCATACTCTCTGGGCGGCTCCCACTCCATAGACAATACATAATTCAGGGGCGGAGAGATAGGAAGCTCATACTGCCTGGAGCATGATTAAAAAATACAAATGTGTTGTCTAAATGGACAGTAAAAGTTTAATAAATTTTTCTTAGGCCCTACCCAACTATTCTTAAGAAGTCATTTAAAAGAAAACTAAAGAGACCTTTTTAACATGAACCCTTTCTGTGCAGAATCGCATTGCCCACCCTTTTCATTTCTGTGATAACCCAACTTAGGATAAGAAATACACAAATAAATAAAATTACTGTTATTAGGCATTTTAGTGGAAATGTCAGATATCTGAGTTTGAAAGTTGGATATTTTAATCATAAATAGCATGAAATGGCACTACCGCTCTCCTAATAACTTTCACTTGATAAATGATCTCTCTCAGTGGCGGTGATAAGCCACAAGAACTTGCACAGTTAGATGAATAATAATAGTCACAGAGAATGTTAAGTTTTAAAGGCATTTAATTAATCTAATCTATACCAACTAGACATGTTAAAGCAGGTTATCACCCCAAACTGTGACAAATCTAACAATGAGATAAAATTATTAGGAAATAGGAAGACCTTTTCTTGTAATTCATGCATTTCCTCCATCTCTGATACAATTCCCCTTACCGTCAGAGCATACACAATTAGTGATATAGTTGTGTTTGTATCCACAGGTTCAGAAGGTGTCTCTGGATCCCTCTCGCAGGCTGTCTCCATCTTTTCCTTCCAGTAAAGGGACCCAAAATAGTCACCAGGAGCCCGACATTGTATCACCTGACGCAGAGCCGAGTGTGAGTGTGTCTGAAAAGCATTATGTGTGCATGTAAAAGCAAACATTGCAATAATGGTAACCTTTATTGGCTAACTGATGAGAAAATCCCTTCATATTTTTGTTCCTATTACCAAAATATTTTATACAATTATTTGGTCACCAGAAACAAAAAAGAGAGGGAAGGAAGTAGGTTCAATCACACAGCAGGTTAGGAATTATCTATGAGACAGAAGGTGTGAAAATTCTTATTATCTGCAGACTCTCACATCAAGTAAGGAGATGTACAAGCAATAGGTTATATATATATATATATATATATATATATATATATATATATATTTATTTATACTAACTAGCGACTTGTCCGTCAAAAATGACATCAATACAATTTGAAGCCACACAATGCGAGTCTCTCCCCTCCTCTAACTTGCAGGCCTCGCATTGAGCGCTCATTGCGAGACTCTCCCCCCTCTTCTACTTTACGTTCCTTGCGATGAGCGCTTTCGGCTCATGCAGGCCGCGGCATGCGCAAGCCCATAGCTTTGCCACTCATTGGGGGCCAGCCCTGTGTTTCTTACCCCCCTCTCCCTCCCCTTTGTCTCTTTCACCCTCTCTCCTTCCCCTGTTTCTCTTTGCCTCCTCTCCTTCCCCTGTGTCTCTCTTCCCCCCTCTCCCTGCCCTGTGACTCTCTTCCCCCTCCTTCTCTCCCTGCCCTGTGACTCTCTTCCCCCTCCTTCTCTCCCTGCCCTGTGACTCTCTTCCCCCCTCTCCCTGCCCTGTGTCTCTCTTCCCCCCACTTCTCTCCCTGCCCTGTGTCTCTCTTCCCCCCTCTCCCTGCCCTGTGTCTCTTCCTCCCCTCTCCTCCCCTGTGTCTCCCCCCTCCTCTGTGTATCTTCCCCCCATTATTCTTTTTTAATATTTGTTTGCCCATCATAAATTAAGGTATAATATTTGATGTGCCTCTCCCTACCACTCTCCCTCCCCTTTGTCTCTTCTCCCACCCTCTCCTTCCCCTGTGTCTCTTCACTCACCCTCTCCTTCCCCTGTGTCTCTTCACTCACCCTCTTCCTCCCCTGTGTCTCTTCCTCCCCTCTCCTACTCTGTGTCCCCCCCCCTCCTCTGTGTATCTTCCCCCTCCTCTCCCTCCTCTGTGTCTCTTCCCCCTCCTCTCTCTCCTCTGTGTCTCTTCCCCCCCCTCTCCCTCCCCTGTGTCTCTCCCCCCCCCCTCTCCCTCCCCTGTGTCTCTCCCCCCCCCTGTGTCTCTCCCCCCTCTCCCTCCCCTGTGTCTCTCCCCCCCTCTCCCTCCCCTGTGTCTCTCCCCCCCTCTCCCTCCCCTGTGTCTCTCCCCCCCCTCTCCCTCCCCTGTATCTCTCCCCCCCTCTCCCTCCCCTGTGTCTCCCCCTCTCCCTCCCCTGTGTCTCTTCTGCCCCCTCTCCCTCCCCTGTGTCTCTTCTGCCCCCTCTCTCTCCCCTGTGTCTCTCCCCTTTGTCTCTTCTCCCCCCTCTCCCTCCCCTTTGTCTCTTCTCCCCCCTCTCCCTCCCCTTTGTCTCTTCTCCCCCCTCTCCCTCCCCTGTGTCTCTTCTCCCCCCTCTCCCTCCCCTTTGTCTCTTCTCCCCCCTCTCCCTCCCCTGTGTCGCCCCCCCTCCTCTCCCTCCCCTGTGTCCCCCCCCCCCTCCTCTCCCTCCCCTGAGTCTCCCCCCCTCCTCTCCCTCCCCTGAGTCTCCCCCCTGTGTCTCTCCCCCCTTTGTGTCTCTTCCACTCCTCCCCCACAGCATGCAATCCCTGTGCGTAGCTAATGCTGCGTTTGGCTGCGCAATGCTGACTATAGTTTCCATTGTGCGCATGTGCTAGTACAGAGTTACACACAACGAAAACTATATTAGTGATTGTAATTGGCTAATATGATACCACACCCTCCTTGCATCACTGCTTATAAAATCTGCATAGTTTTAATACATTGTGATACTGAAATGTAACACTCATAAGTTTATACTTCAGTGTTATCCAGTAAAATGCAAAAACAGTACATCATGTGTATAATATGTAACTCTCGGTCAGATCATTATGGGTGTATCTGCTTATCAAACTGCATATTTAGTATATATTATATTAATGTGAAGACGTTCTCTTTCCCTTCAGGATGGCAGTGCTCTCACTTCTCCCACCAGTTCTCTCACCTCACCTTCTAGTGGCATTGTCTCAAGCACCAGCCAGCGGTCCCTGCAAAGCATTCTGGGTATGTCCGCTTAGCTCATTACGTCATTGGCTATAGGAACTTTTAAACAAAGTGTTGTTAAAAGTCACACTCCGGTAGACATCTATCATTGCAGTCTCCAAGGATAACATATAATATGTTCAGAGCATGGAGGTGTGGTAATAATATACAAAACACACCAATGGATAATATTGTATTACTAGAATATTGCCCGTCAAAAAATGACGGCAATGAAATTGTAAGGTAGCTAATGCTGTTTGGTGTATAATAATGAAATATGTAATACATTACTAAATGAATATACTTTACCTATTTTGAAGCATTGTGTTGAAGAGCTGGCAATCTGTGTTGATGTTGCTGGAGCATTAGTGGTGTGGAGCTGCTGTGTAAGCGTGATGAATGTGTGCAATGTGTGGTATGAATATCTGTAGGTCGTTTGTGGCGTTTTGCGACTTTCTTGTGGTGTTTTGCGAGTTTAGAGTGCTGTAGCCTCGTTTTCGTTTTGTTCGGCGGCAATTTTTTCTCTCGCTTACAGTTTTTTTTAGTCTCTAAACTCTTTTATTTAGAGTAAAATGAAGGTGTAAGTTGCATTTTTGAGGTCCTGTGTGCTCCCTCTTGGTGTAGGTAAGGTTTTTATGTATGTGGTGTGTGTATGTATTGTGTTTTACATTTTGTAATGTTCGCGAGTTGCGTCCGAGTGTTGCGAGGCCGTAATGTGTGTGAACGTGTGTCGTATGTTGTTTGCGAGTGTCGTAATGTGTGTGTCGTGCTCTTTGGGTTGCGACGTGAACTTTGCGAGGGTCGCAGTTGCTGGCATAGAGCGCCTTCGGCGCTCCATGCCAGCAACTGCGGCCCTCACTTTGCGAGGTCCTCAGGTGCTGGCATGGAGCGCCTACGGCACTCCATGCCAGCAACTGAGACCCTCGCCCAGTGCCCTCGCTTTGCGAGGGCCTTGGCTCGCTATGCGAGCCCGCAGCGTTAGCAACAGCTCGTATGCTCACAACTATATATGTGATTACTATATAATGTGTAGATGTACCGGCTGGGCATGCTCTTGTGCATTATTATTATTATTATTATTACTATATAATGTGTAGATGTACCGGCTGGGCATGCTCTCTGCGTGTGCGCTTTCTCTATCTGCACTGCTGTCTGTGTGCAATCTCTGTCTCTGTACCCCTCACTCTCTTTGTCAATCTCTCTGCACTCTCTCTCTGTGCGCTCTATCTGTGAACTCTCTCTGCGCTGTCTTTGTGCTCCCTCACTGTCTGTGTGTGCTCTTGCTCTGTAATTCTCTTTATGTCTCCCTTTCTCTCTGTACCTGACTCCCTCTCTCTCTGTACCTGTCTCCCTCTCTCTCTGTACCTGACTCCCTCTCTCTCTGTACCTGTCTCCCTCTCTCTCTGTACCTGTCTCCCTCTCTCTCTGTACCTGTCTCCCTCTCTCTCTGTACCTGTCTCCCTCTCTCTCTGTACCTGTCTCCATCTCTGTACCTGTCTCCCTCTCTCTGTGTACCTGTCTCTCTCACTCTCTGTACCTGTCTCCATCTCTGTACCTGTCTCCCTCTCTCTCTGTACCTGTCTCTCTCCCTCTCTGTGCCTGTCTCCATCTCTGTACCTGTCTCCCTCTCTCTCTGTACCTGTCTCCCTCTCTCTCTGTACCTGTCTCCCTCTCTCTCTGTACCTGTCTCCATCTCTGTACCTGTCTCCCTCTCTCTCTGTACCTGTCTCCCTCTCTCTCTGTACCTGTCTCCCTCTCTCTCTGTACCGGTCTCCCTCTCTCTCTGTACCGGTCTCCCTCTCTCTCTGTACCTGTCTCCATCTCTGTACCTGTCTCCCTCTCTCTCTGTACCTGTCTCTCTCCCTCTCTGTGCCTGTCTCCCTCTCTCTCTGTACCTGTCTCCCCCTCTCTCTGTACCTGTCTCCCCCTCTCTCTGTACCTGTCTCCTTCTCTCTCTGTACCTGTCTCCTTCTCTCTCTGTACCTGTCTCCTTCTCTCTCTGTACCTGTCTCCCTCTCTCTCTGTACCTGTCTCCATCTCTGTACCTGTCTCCTTCTCTCTCTGTACCTGTCTCCTTCTCTCTCTGTAGCTGTCACCCTCTCTCTCTGTACCTGTCTCCCTCTCTCTCTGTGCCTGTCTTCTTCTCTCTCTGTACCTGTCTTCTTCTCTCTCTGTAGCTGTCTCCCTCTCTCTCTGTACCTGTCTCCCTCTCTCACTTTGCTGTCTTTCTCTGAAATGCAAATGGCCGCCACGCTTCTGTTAAGATCAGGTGTTAGGCCCACCCCCACTTACATCATAGCCACGCCCCCTTTATGATGTCAGCGTTAGCAACATTTTCTGCTGCTCACAACTATATATGTGAACTAGCGAATTGCCCGTCAAAAAATGACGGCAATGAAATTGTAAGGTAGCTAAATTAGTAAATGAATATAGTGTACCTATTTTGAAGCATTGTGATGAAGAGCTGGCAATCTGTGTTGATGTTGCTGCAGCATTAGTGGTGTGGAGCTGCTGTGTAAGCGTGCTGAATGTGTGCAGTGTAACACTGTGCGTGCGCGAGACCAAACCGTTAGCGTAGTCGTGTACTTCCGCATTGGTGTAAAATGGCGAGTAATGTGTGGTATAGGTCTGTATCGGAATATCCGTAGGTGTTTTGTGGTGTTTTGCGAGTTTAGAGTGCTGTAGCCTCGTTTTCGTTTTGTTCGGCGGCCATTTTTTCTGTCGCTTAGATTTTTTTTTAGTCTCTAAACTGTTTTATTTCGAGTAAAATCGAGGTGTAAGTTGCATTTTTGAGGTCCTGGGTGCTCCCTCTTGGTGTAGGTAAGTTTTTTATGTATGTGCTGTGTGTATGTATTGTGTTTTAAATGTTTGTATGTCGGCGTGTTGCGTCCGATGTTTGCGAGGTCGTAATGTGTCGTAACGTGTTTCGTACGTTGTTTGCGTGCCTCGTAAAATTTCGCGAGTGTCGTAATTTGTGTGTCGTGTTTTTTGAGTAGCGACGTGAATTTTGCGAGGGTTTGAGGCCCTTGGCCAGTGACCTCGCCAGCAACTGAGTCCCTCGCTTCGCGAGGGGCCTCAGTTGCTGACATGGAGCGCCTTCGGCGCTCCATGCCAGCAACTGAGACCCGTGCCCAGTGACCTCGCCAGCAACTGAGGCCCTCGCTTCGCGAGGGGCCTCAGTTGCTGGCATGGAGCGCCTTTAGATATATAAAGAGACCATTTGTTTATGTGCCAGTTAGATGTTGAGGTCTCGTTTATATGAGTGACCACCTTTATACTTCAGGTTCCAGCTCGCGCTTCCGACACGTTCAGGGAACCGTTCTGCACCGTGACAATCACATCACCAACTTGCGGGGGGTGAGTCAGAGCACCCCGGGGGAGAGTGACGGAATCTGTGTGAATAAGGAGAGGCTGGCGCTTCCACTCGCTGGCCCTGGGGGACAGGTTGCTGTACTGGAGGTAAGTGAGAGGGCAAGTATTGAGAATATTAGAAATTGTAAGATAGTTGAACACTGGGTTGCTAATTTTACATTTGTGTTTGCTTTCAGCTATCTCAGCCAGGCCGCCTTCCGGACACACTGCCTACTGTCCAGAATAAGGTGCCAGTGACAGACCTCACTTGGGATCCCTTCAACACCCACAGGCTGGTCACAGGTAAGTGTGAGAACCACTATATATGATACACAGGTTCTAGTAGTTTGAAAAATGGTGCACAGGATGTAAAATGTAGGATATAATACTGGAAAATGGTTAAAGCTACCGCCGGTGAAGGCGGTGAAATACACTGGGGCCCTCCTCTAGTGGGAGGGGCAGTGCAGTCTAATTTTTTCATATATATATATATTTTTTTTTCTGTAGTGTAGCACCCCCTGGCCCCCTTGCACTCACCGCTCCCCCCTTAGGGCTTCCTATCACTCCGCTGCTGACGCATCTTCTTGCCCAGGAAGGAAATCCCAAATGACTTCTTGTGTGTGTGTGTGACCTCATTCAGGATTCCCTTCCCTGGTGAGAAGAAACTCGGCAGGACAGTCATTGGAAGCCCCCAAGAGGAGGGAGGGGGGGGGGAAGTGAATTTGAGGGGGGCCTACACAATATAGAAAACATTTTTAAAACTTGCACCTAGCCCTTCCATTCACTAGCTCTGCCATTGTATTGGAAGTAAGACTTGAGTGTCGTGTATATAACAGCAAGACCGAGAACATGGTACTTCATGTGTTGTTTTTTTTATATACTCGTTTAATGTGGACTCTTAAAAGAGGTTCTGTGTTTCATTCCCAGCCAGGAAGTGAGATTTGGGCTGTTGCTCTCTCTCTCTATCTCCTCTTGTTATTCTTTGTGTCTTCTCTCTTACAGGTGGGGAGGACGGGCGTATTCGTGTGTGGATGATCCCAGAGAAAGGGCTGACAGAGACACTGACAGAGCCCCACACAGTGCTAACAGGTAAGAGACACATCAGTGAGACTATAACAAAGCCAAGTCCTATCCTGCCAGCACATTATATCATAGGGCATGTCGGACCATTCTGGCAGGTGGTGCACTGCTCATACTGGCACTAGATCCTCCTTTGTAAATGTCCTCTTCTCTTATCCACCAGCTCACAACGAGCGCATTTACACTGTGCGCTTCCATCCCTGCGCTTCTGATATCCTGGCTTCCTCCTCCTATGACCTGACTGTGCGCATCTGGAATGTGAAGACTGGACAAAACGTCCTGACACTCCAGGGGCATGGAGACCAGGTGACCACCACGAGATATGACTAATAAAGCAGCTTTTTATATGAGAGAATTATAATAACACTCTAGTCATTTATACAGTTTACTACAATAGCATAGTAACACAAATATATAAAATGCCCCTGATAGCAAGTAATATAGATTATATGAGTCACACTTGTTTGCTAATGAAACCTACATATGCTATATATTTTTTTCTATATCTTCGTTTGAATAACTTAACTTGATATTGGGAAAAAACTATTTAGAAAGCAGAAAATAAATACAGCATTCACATTTTACATTTTTAGATGCACTTATTCTTTTCTATGGGGTTTAACTTGAGCTGCTTCTTTCTGCCACTTTCTCAGCAGGGTTTGTCCTTGTAAACAAATTAGCTTTTTTGTTAGTCCCGATTTATATGCCACATTCTCATTGTGGTGATATAAACTTCCTTTTGCATTCAAAGTCTCCTCCCACAAGTGGCAGAGCTAGTGCATGGAGGGCTCCGGTGCAAAATAATTAGCCCCTCCCTCTTGCAGCATCTCTATATAATATAGGTGCCTGTAGGGGTCCCCTAATAAAGAGAGATACATTGTTTATGGCTTATTTTCAAATGTAGCTCTTCAAAAGAGTATATATATTTATATATGTATATATATAGCAACAAAAAAATGTTGAAAGCTGGCAATGCTGTTTGCCACAGAATGCGAGGCTCTCCCCCCCCCCCCCCCCCCCCCCCCTCTATTTTACGGGCTTCAGCGCTCATTGAAGGGCGCAGCAGGCGCTGTGTGCATGCGTAAGCCCATAACTTTAATAGCCCTGTGTCTCTTTCCCCCCACTCCCCAGTGTCTCTTTGCCCCTCTCCCTGCACTGTTTTTCCCCCCCCTTATCTACCCCCACCGTGTCTCTTTCCACTGCCTCCCCTGTGTCTCTGTCCCCACCACTCCCTCCCCTGTGTCTCTTTCCACCCTCTCTTTACGGGTGTGAAACCATTTGCAGGCTTGGGAAATTGATTAATTTCCTCAAGCCCAAAATTGTCTTCCGATTTGCAGCCTTGAAAAAAAATTACGGCTTTACGGCCACCATTTTTTCTCTCGCTTAGCTGTTTTCAGACCTCAATAAACGCCAATTGAATAACAAATTAGCTTTCAACCTCACTTACAGGCTCCGTCTCTCCCCCTGTGCTGTGTGTGAGGTTGTCAGTTAATTTTGTAATCAATTGGCGTCGGCTGAAGTTACGGCAACTATATATGTTATCATCTGTAGTGTTCCTATAATATGAAATGTGGGACATTGAATGAGGTGCAGTGACCATCTCTTCCTTATCTCTGTAGATCTTCTCTCTTTCCTGGAGCCCTAATGGAAAATATTTGGCTTCATACTGCAAAGACCAGCGAGTTCGCATCTATGACCCAAGGACATCTAATCTGCCATGCCAGGTCAGGAAGGGCACTGGGTTCAGCATTGAGGCAAATCATTGGAAAGGGCATTGGTGGAGGGCTTGGGTTAATGTGATATAGTTGAGGTTCCACATATGGTGTATTTTTCAATTCAATGTATATTTACTGTAGGAAAATGCCATAATTTTGAATAGAATTGAAGTATGTGATTTTCAGTCAATCAACCCTTCTGATTTACCCTTCTAGCATAATATAATATCTTATATTAATGGGTGATTGTTGCCAATGATTGTTAATAAAACCTTGGGGGTCTGTATTTATTTTCAATTTTAAGCCATGTGATGTTGAGAATACTGAGCATGTGCAAACTCAAGGCTAATGACTCAATGGTGCTTGTACAAACTCATTCTTATTAACATCATATGGCTGGACTGAAAATAATAAACCAGACCCCAAGGGAGTAATTAGAAATTATTGCCAACAATCACAAAAAATAAAATAAGTCTGTTCCAGTTGCATCAGAAAGACTGACTAAAAAGTAATAATTACAAACCTTAATATAACTGTAAGATAATTTAACTTGGCAATAATGAATTGATAAACGGTTTGTAGTTACTTATAGTATTAAACTATATACCATATTTGAGTCCATTTAACCTTTGCTGGCCCTGCCAACAGGAGGGCGCTGGGCCTGAGGGTGCGCGCGGAGCTCGTGTTGTTTGGGTCTGTGATGGGAAGTACTTGCTGGTGTCTGGATTTGACAGGTAAGAACTGGGCTACGTCTAAGATTGTGACACAGACTCATACATGTAGGATTCTGGTATAGCACCTTATATATCCTGGCACCACAAAATAACCTTCAGCCATCCTGCAGTGTTCTTTCTACAAATGTAAGGCTCAGCTGCGTACAGATACCAACATAGGACTTAGTGACCCTAATATACCCACCGGGCAACACTTGGTAGCGACTGCATTAGATTGCCAATGCTATATAAATCCAATATAGTTAGGAATTCAGTAGACTTAAATGGACTTTGTCACCCCAAAATAAAGTTGTGTTTTAGTTTTTTTTTTTTTTTTAGAATCTTGGGAAATTCCATGTTGTTGTTGTTGTTATGCAAATGAGTGGCTCACACCTATTAATTAGCTTATTTGATTGAATTAGGATTAAAGTCTGCTTGACTGTCTGTGTAGTGGCCAAAACCAATACTCACAATGTTATCTGGCCGTTAGACCCCTCATCCACCATTATCAAGCACCTATTGGAGTGACTTTAAATTCAGTTTATCTGAAAGCCTGTAAGTCTCTATATAATTACAAAAAAGAGACAAAGGTAGAACCAAAAACTGTCCAATCTGCCAATTTGATCTACCTAAAAAGATTGGCTTCACAAAACCTGAGGATAGCCTTATTCTTATCCCAGTTATACTTACATTCCTTAGCTGTGTTTGGCCCTACCACTACCACTGGACGGTTGTTCCAGTTATTAGCTACCCATTTTTAAGCACTATTTTCATACATAATCTATAAATCTTATACCATCCAAATTAAAATCATGACTTCCTGTTCTTGAATCCCAATTTCCTGGAGCATCTTTCCATACAGAACTTTATTAAATCATTTGATATATATTATTATTATTATCCTTTATCTGTAACACGCCAAAATATTCTGTAGCTCTATACAGGGTTTAAGTATAAGTCAAAAACAATTTTAACACATTGCAAATAATGGAGGACCCTGTTTTTGAGCTTAAAATCAAAAGTATGTTGTGTTTTCTCTAAAGCGTCTAACAAGACTGAAAACTCCCAAGGTTTCTGTAATAACACGCTCTTCTTCCTTCATCTAAGCTGTATGTATTAAGTTGTTGCTTATAAGTGTTGTCTTACAACAAATGTTATGACTGAAACTGTACTGTACTGTACTGTATTCTCCCTTACAGAGGCAGTGAGCGCCAGCTGTCTCTGTATAGCACCGAGGACCTGTCCCGTGGTCCTATCACCTCCGCGAGTCTCGATGTGGCGCCCTCGACCCTCATTCCCCACTATGATCCGGACACCGGCCTCCTGCTGCTTACAGGGAAGGTGTGTGCTTTATATCTTTGTATCACCCATGTTCCTTCTATTTGTAACACCCTGTATCTCTGTAAGAAGATCTGTCTTTTGAAGATGTCCTTATTGTTCAATGAGTCATTTTATTTGCCATACAACTTGGATCTCTCCACCATTGCCAGATACTTTGACTTTCACTCTTTGTGTCACACTGGATCTCTCTATGTATCGGTCTGCCCAAGATCTCGCAAACAGACAATTCCTACACCACCTTGTTTTTCCATCCTTTCTCTAATCACTTATTCTTTTTACCATTAACCCTTTATTTCTCTCTCATGCCCATTTTCCCATATCACATCCCAAATGACAGATCACAATTAGCATAGGACAGCACTCCTGAATCCACCATTAAACAAGAAACCAAAGTAAAATCCAATATGTTGCCTGAAAAAGTAATCCATAAAAACTGCTCAGGAACCAAACATCCAAGGGAAGGTCAGCCAGCAGCTAATAACAACCAGCTGATGCGTTCTGTATTGTATGATAATTACTCATAGAGGATGTTTTTATGGGTTGCTTTCTTTAATAAACATATTGGATTTAACCTTGGAGTGTGCTGTTTTCTTTTTGCTTTTTTTGTAATCTTGGGATCATCTGAACATGCACCTGAATTGTGGATGGAGTGATGTGCTGCTTATCATCGCAAGGCCCAAAAGTTACGGGTTTGATGGGGGCTGCAATGAGCACCGAATGCGCTCATCGTGAGGCCCTTATGTGACTGGCTTGATAGGGTAAGGTAGAGGGGAAGTCAAAGGCAGTCATCACGAGGCCTGGAAGTTAGAAGGGGGGAGTTACAGGGTTCAAAAAAAGTATGCGTATAACGGCCGCCATTTTTTCAAGCCTGAAACTCGTAAGCCGTTCGGAGGCCACCAAAATACTCGAATTAATTAACAAATTAGCTTACAACCTCACACACAGTACAGGGGGAGAGGCAGGGAGCCTGCAAGTGAGGTTGCAAACTAATTTGCTATTTAATTGGTGTTTTTGGGAGGTCTCAAAATGGCTAAGCGAGGGAAAAAAATAACGGCGTAAAGACTTAATTTTTGTTTAAGCCCATAAATCGGAAACACATTTCGGGCTTGCGGAAAATGAACAATTTCACACCCATGAATGCAAACAGGAGCACAGCGGAGGAAGAGGGGGAGAACGACACAGGGGAGAGAGACACAGGGGAGGGAGAGGGTGAAAAGAGACACAGGGGTGAGGGGGGGGGGGGGGGAGACACAGGGGAGGGAGATAAGGGAAAATAAATCCCAGGGAAGCGAGAGGGGGCAAAGAGACACAGGAGAGGGAGAGGGGGAAAAGAGATACAGGTGTAAGCGAGTGGGTAGGGGCTCGCAATGAGCGCCAAAGGCCCGTAAAGTAGAGGGGGGGGTGGAGCCTCGCATTGTGTGGCAAAGTCGCTAGTTAATTATAAATCCCATTGCTATCTATCCCATTTCACATCCTCCTTTTCCATTTTATCACTTCCACCTCCTTTTTTTTACCCCTTTGTACACTAGTGTCTCCCCCAGTTGCATATTCAGCACCCCCATTGCACTTTCTCACTTCCCCTCTCTATCCTAATTTTCTAGTTTTCTTGACCCCAGTTCTTAATTTCTTCCTTAATGTTTACTTGGGTTTTTTCTCTTCTTCCTCCACTTTGTTACAACTTTCTCTTGTTCTGCCGCTTTTTCTGTCTCATTTTCCCATAATCTCTTACCGCTTTTCTCTCACTCTGTTACATTATCCCTGGCCAGTCTCCCTAGGTTAATTTCAAAAACTGAGAGTTAAATATTATCTTATCTTCCCCACAATTGTATTTGTGTTCCTGTGTATCTGTGTCCCTAAATGTATTTCTCTGTCTCTTTTTCACTCTGCACCTCTGCCTGTTTTTCTGTCCTTTGCCTTATCACAATGCATTGCTGTTTCATCACTGTTTCTTTGCTATATCACTGTGTATCCCTTACTTTGGGCCCTATTCTACTGGCCAATTCGTACATTTATACAGCCTTAAAACCACTCTTAATGTCGCCACATATTCTATTAGCTGATCTCAATCCGATTACCAGTTCCCCGCCCATAATCACTACGGACAGCCAAAGATGCAAATTTGGACTTGGAACTCTATTGGTTTTAGCACAACTCGATTATTACGAGCTCTAACTAATTAAAGTTACACAAAATCAATATTCTATTAGACCCGTAGCTCTAGCTCGCAGATAAAGTCTGACCCGCAACTGAAAAAAGTATCATGTTTCAATCAGAAATATTACGAGTACTAAATAGGTATCTCAAGGGCTTTTTCATACACCTATTAGAGTTGTAGCAGCAATTAAACACACACTACTGTACTATAAAAGCTTTGGAAGGCAAAAAAAGCCATTAGAATTGCAGAACAGTCTCAAACCCACAAATATGCAATGAAAAATATTATTTTTAAATGATATTTCTGAGTAATATCGATCCTGGGACTCAAGGGGTTAATACGTATCATTAAACCCACATGGACTAAAACAGATGATCTAATGCATTTTATAGAGTGCTAGATTGCAGGCACGATCAGCAAATATTACTTATTTGCACTTATTAATTTGGAGCCTCCGATTGCACATTACATGTAACTTCCATGTTTGACTGACATCATGATGACGGACTCATTTACTATTAGCTGTGTCTAAGAAGTAAATTACTGGCTTGCTTAAATATTGTCAGATCATATGAATACGCCCCCTGAAATCAGAATTAAAAAGCCAGGCTTTACATGTTTAGGCTTAAGGAGGTAAATTGCGAGCTTGAGTCAATAGAATACATCTAAACATTTAGAGAAAAAACACTCGCAGCCAAAATTACCTGTTAGAGGCATTTGCGGTCTTTTAATAGAATAGGACTGGTCACTTAGATCACCATCCTTCATAGTTTTGCTAAAAATCTGCATCCCTCACTTTGTCGCTCTATAATTCTTTCAATCATTCCTACTAACGATGAGATGCTGTGTCTCCCTCGCTGTTTCTTTACATCTTTGCATTGATTTTTCTGTAACTCGCTGTGGGACTGTCACTTTGTGTATGTCCCTTGCTGTGTCACTCCGTTATTCTGGATGTTCATCCTTCTTTGTATCATTGATCACAGTGTCTATAGATTACATCATGCTCTCACTGTATCACATTATGCTCCTCTCTAGATCGCGCCATGCTCCCGCTGTATCACATTGTGCTCCTATCTAGATCACGCCATGCTCCCACTGTATCACATTGTGCTCCTATCTAGATCACGCCATGCTCCCACTGTATCACATTGTGCTCCTCTCTAGATC
Source organism: Discoglossus pictus (assembly GCA_027410445.1). NCBI lineage: Eukaryota > Metazoa > Chordata > Amphibia > Anura > Alytidae > Discoglossus > Discoglossus pictus. The sequence continues at coordinate 40,200,300 of CM050172.1, read as the reverse complement.
ACATCATGCTCCTGCTGTATCATATTGTGCTCCTCTCTAGATCATGCCATGCTCCCGCTGTATCACATTGTGCTCCTCTCTAGATCACGCCATGCTCCCGCTGTATCACATTGTGCTCCTATCTAGATCACGCCATGCTCCCGCTGTATCACATTGTGCTCCTATCTAGATCACGCCATGCTCCCACTGTATCACATTGTGCTCCTCTCTAGATCACATCATGCTCCTGCTGTATCATATTGTGCTCCTCTCTAGATCACGCCATGCTCCCACTGTATCATATTGTGCTCCTCTCTAGATCACGCCATGCTCCCGCTGTATCACATTGTGCTCCTATCTAGATCACGCCATGCTCCCGCTGTATCACATTGTGCTCCTATCTAGATCACGCCATGCTCCCACTGTATCACATTGTGCTCCTCTCTAGATCACGCCATGCTCCCACTGTATCACATTGTGCTCCTCTCTAGATCACGCCATGCTCCCACTGTATCACATTGTGCTCCTCTCTAGATCACGCCATGCTCCCGCTGTATCACATTGTGCTCCTATCTAGATCACGCCATGCTCCCACTGTATCACATTGTGCTCCTCTCTAGATCACGCCATGCTCCCGCTGTATCACATTGTGCTGCTCTCTAGATCACGCCATGCTCCCGCTGTATCACATTGTGCTCCTCTCTAGATCACGCCATGCTCCCGCTGTATCACATTGTGCTCCTCTCTAGATCACGCCATGCTCCCGCTGTATCACATTGTGCTCCTCTCTAGATCACGCCATGCTCCCACTGTATCACATTGTGCTCCTCTCTAGATCACGCCATGCTCCCACTGTATCACATTGTGCTCCTCTCTAGATCACGCCATGCTCCCACTGTATCACATTGTGCTCCTGTCTAGATCGCATCATGCTCCCACTGTATCACATTGTGCTCCTGTCTAGTTCACATCATGCTCCCACTGTATCACATTGTGCTCCTCTCTAGATCACGCCATGCTCCCACTGTATCACATTGTGCTCCTGTCTAGATCACGCCATGCTCCCACTGTATCACATTGTGCTCCTCTCTAGATCACGCCATGCTCCCACTGTATCACATTGTGCTCCTGTCTAGTTCACATCATGCTCCCACTGTATCACATTGTGCTCCTCTCTAGATCACGCCATGCTCCCGCTGTATCACATTGTGCTCCTCTCTAGATCACGCCATGCTCCCACTGTATCACATTGTGCTCCTCTCTAGATCACGCCATGCTCCCACTGTATCACATTGTGCTCCTCTCTAGATCACGCCATGCTCCCACTGTATCACATTGTGCTCCTCTCTAGATCACGCCATGCTCCCACTGTATCACATTGTGCTCCTCTCTAGATCACGCCATGCTCCCACTGTATCACATTGTGCTCCTCTCTAGATCACGCCATGCTCCCGCTGTATCACATTGTGCTCCTCTCTAGATCACGCCATGCTCCCACTGTATCACATTGTTCTCCTCTCTAGATCACACCATGCTCCCACTGTATCACATTGTGCTCCTGTCTAGATCACGCCATGCTCCCGCTGTATCACATTGTGCTCCTGTCTAGATCACGCCATGCTCCCGCTGTATCACATTGTGCTCCTCTCTAGATCACGCCATGCTCCTGCTGTATCACATTGTGCTCCTCTCTAGATCACGCCATGCTCCCACTGTATCACATTGTGCTCCTCTCTAGATCACGCCATGCTCCCACTGTATCACATTGTGCTCCTCTCTAGATCACGCCATGCTCCCGCTGTATCACATTGTGCTCCTGTCTAGATCACGCCATGCTCCCGCTGTATCACATTGTGCTCCGCTCTAGATCACGCCATGCTCCCACTGTATCACATTGTGCTCCTCTCTAGATCACGCCATGCTCCTGCTGTATCACACCGTGCTCCTGTCTACATCACACCATGCTCCCACTGTATCACATTGTGCTCCTGTCTAGATCACGCCATGCTCCCGCTGTATCACATTGTGCTCCTCTCTAGATCACGCCATGCTCCCACTGTATCACATTGTGCTCCTCTCTAGATCACGCCATGCTCCTGCTGTATCACACCGTGCTCCTGTCTACATCACACCATGCTCCCACTGTATCACATTGTGCTCCTCTCTAGATCATGCCATGCTCCCACTGTATCACATTGTGCTCCTCTCTAGATCACTCCATGCTCCCACTGTATCACATTGTGCTCCTCTCTAGATCACGCCATGCTCCCACTGTATCACATTGTGCTCCTCTCTAGATCACGCCATGCTCCTGCTGTATCACACCGTGCTCCTGTCTACATCACACCATGCTCCCACTGTATTACATTGTGCTCCTTTCTAGATCACACCATGCTTCCAATATTACATTGTGCTCCTGTCTAGATCACGCCATGTTCCCACTATATCACATTGTGCTCCTATCTAGATCACATCATTCTCCCACTGTATCACATTATGCTCCTATCTAGACCACACCGTGCTCCCACTGTATCACATTGTTCTCCTGTCTAGATCACACCATTATCCCACTGTTTCACATTGTGCTCCTATCTGGATCACTCCATGCTTCTAGCTGTATCACGCTCCCTTCTTTCCTCCCACTTTTACAGGGAGACACTAGAGTGTTTCTGTACGAGGTGACTCCGGAACCTCCCCACTTTATGGAATGCAACAGCTTCATCTCCAGTGACACTCACAAGGTGAGACCTTAAACCATTACACACATGCACTTTCTAGCAAATTGTCTGTCTGATACAAGTAAATATATGCCATAGTGATATGGAGGACACGTTTCCCTTGGTACTATAAAGTAGTTCTAACACAGAGTGTGGCACTAGATAGTTTTATATATTACTGTCTGTGAAGAAGTAAATTTGCCATTCAATACTGAATCTTCAGCCCTTATTGAAAATGCAGGAGGCGTAAGTAAGCTTGGGCACAGTCACATGGTGGAAAGAGAATCAGAGTTATTTCCTTAAAGGACCATTGTACAATAAAAACAGTTTATATAATGTGTGTGTATATATATAAAAGGGAAAAAAAACTTTAATGGCATATCAGGAAAAATGGGGAAGTAAATTTCAGAGAGACAACAAGTCTCATAAGCCCATATTAATTTGTCATATAATAAAGAAACAGGAGGATAAACTCTAGAATGTTCCTAGACTAAAAAATATAGATTCCTACAATATACCTATAGAATTATCACTCCTTTAAACTCTAATTGGGCCTCATATGTCATAATAGAAATCATAGGACCATAGAGAAATATGTATAGCAAAAATATATATTCGTGACGATAAAAAATATCAAATATAAAAACACTGCTATAGCCAATAGATATAAATGCCCAAAGTTAACGGTAAGAATATAGGTTATAGCCTCTGGTGGGATCAAAAGGGATAAACCCTTTGCACACCCTTTAGACATTCATGGAGGAAGCACCCCCTACACAGTACCTCCTTCTCGTGAGGCTTGTTACCTTACCTTAACCATAAGAAAATAATACATCTGCAGGGCATCAAGTGGCATTCAGTTCTCTAAAATCACAGAATGTAGCCGACCGGTTTCGCCAGTGCCATGCTGGCTTCCTCAAGACTGTGATGTGTGTCCATAATTGCCTTTTCGCTGGCTTATAAAGGCTAAATCAGTCCACTTCCTGGTTGTGACGCATTTCGTTTCCATGTTGTGAAACGGTACATATTTACGTTACTCATTGGTTGCGTGTAATACTTCCTGATTGTGACGCGTATCAACATTGTGACATGCTACATTTTCACGTTGCTCATTGGATGCGTGTAGCGCTGGGAGCAACTTGTTTCATTGCATTTCCATAATTATATTAAGCCAATCAATACTTTCTCAATAGTGATGTTATTCACCTGGAGAGCTCCTTCTTAGAAGATATTCCTTTATAACGTTATATTGCTCAAGTGTATTGTTTATAAATGTACATTAAACTTTCAGTTTAACTTCAAAGCCTAAGGGTTCTCATTATTACTAATATGCTAATACTCTACTTTATTGCAGATATTATTCTGACCTATGAGCATATATTTATGTACTGTTAAAGGATTTATTTTAACTTCTAAGGAGACAAGGTTACTTGTAAGGGTATATTATAGCTTCAATAACAATCGTATAACATTATCCATTCTGCCTAAGATTTGGAAATTCATATATTTATAGAAATACCATGATTTTTAAAGGAAGTTATGCACTTCCTATATAACATACTAAAACCTTTTTATTATATTATTCTCCATATTCATAAAAACGTCTTGATTAAAGGCTTTTTGGAAGTAAAAAATTGGCCTATTTACATATAACTTTTTGTAAATGATTCTTGTAGTGAACTTTTAATTCAAATATTCTTCTAGGCATTATATTATTAAATGGAGCTTAGCTTTTTAAAAATCATTAACACCTTCTCATTATCTTCAAATAAAGGGTCCAAAAGTGAACCATTCATTCAAACCTTGTCGGCCCTGCATTCTTCTTGAAGTAGCTTTCTATGAACATCTCCTCTACTTGGTCCTATTTTTAAGCCTTCAATTATTATTATTATTATTATTATCATTATAGTGACATGGAACTTTAGACAGGTTGTGTCACTCTCATGATAAAGGCTTACATGTCTGTTATTAACTCATGACACATGCTCCAAAACACGTCTTCTCAATTGTCTAATAGTTTTGCCAATGTAAAGTTTTTTACATTTGCATACCACAATATAGACTACATGTGTGGGATAGACAGTTAATGAACGATTTCAATGGAAATTGTTGGCTTGTGTGTGGATGTTGGAAAGTTTTTTTCTGGTCTTATGAATTGCAAAGCTCTACAGTTGCCACATCTATACAATCCATTTGTTGTAACTAACCAAGTTTTTACTTTACTTTTTCTTCAAACTTTCTGTTAATGAATCTCCAAGATTGATCACTCTTCTGTACGTAATTGAGGGTCTCTGTGGCAGGACACTTCTCGATGCTTCATCATTTGCTATGAGATGCCAATATTTACTTAGGATTTTCTTCACTTGAAAATTGTCGTACCCATAAGACATTATGCATCTTAGCTGTGTGTTGTTTTCTTTCTTCTGCACTTGATAGAGTAGTTCTGTTCTCTCCATATTTAGAGCTTGCTTATATGCATACTAGCGACTTGCCCGTCAAAAAATGACGGTCAATAAAAATTAAATGTTGTGAAATTTGTTTGCAACACAAATTGAGTCACCTACATTTGACCCTTTTTTTTTTTTTTATAAAAATAAAAACACCTACATTTTTTTAACTTTTTATTTTTTTAACTTTCAACTAATATTTCACAAACATTAAACTTTGTAACATGCAACTTGTATATGAAACATTTGTTCACCATTTTGTTCACAATACTAACACTTTTCAATACATATTTATCACTGAGTAACTGCAGACTATATTAACTTAGAGTAAGTAAATAGTTTTAACAATAACATGCTTTTTATCATTTGTAACATATTTTTTAAACTCTTGTTAAACTAAATTAGCATTGAATCCAGAGGAAGGCAAACAATAAAAACCCTCTATTGAAACTTGTCCAATTGTATCAAAGAGGGGAAAAAATTAATTCCTTCCAGACCCCATTAACTGGCGATCAGATTTCTCCCTGAATCAATACTTTGTCTTTAAATAATACATTTCCAATTATTCTTAAAATAGTTAAACTTTATACTAACAATACATATTTGACTATACCACATATATATTTACCAAACTTTTTTCAAAATTCCAAAAACACATATTTAACATCTGAAATTTTAACATCAAACAATAACATTTAACTCTTGTAAACCTGAAAAAGTCAGTTAATTGTTTTGTGGGGCCAATCATGTAAATATAAAACTTTGAACCCATTCTAATCTGTTTAAGGATACTTTACTGTTCTTTTATTTATTTTTTTCAGTTTGTCCATTCTGCAAATATCACATAGATTTTCATAAATGAAATAGTGTTCCCGTATTTAAAGAGTCCCAGAGTACTTAAATTTTGTACTGGAAGTCAAACCACTGTTCTCTATGTTTTTTTTGTCCATTCTTTGGATGTTTTACGTGAAATGTTGTTTTTGTGCAATCATATTGAGTCCCATAAAATGTTGGCATTAAAATGAAACCATTGTCCTCTATCTTTCCAACACCTCATAGTAGACAATGTTTTTGGTGTAAACACATCCATTGTCCAATAAATGACCTTGAGTTTCGTTTTCTTCAACATGCACTTTAATTTCTTTTGGATTAGTGCACCTTAAAAAAACGCCACATAGAGTTGTCCATGTGCAAAAACTGGTTCCTTTAAAAAAAATCCCAACTGACTTAAAAGTTTGTCCTTGGGATTCATTGATGGTCGTAGCAAATGCCATGATAACTGGAAATTGTCTCTGTTGAAGGACAAAGGGCAAACCACTCTCACATGAAGCTAAATCAATTCTTGGTATAAAAACTCGTTCACCTTTATGGGTACCAGTTATAATTTCTGCATGTATAAAATGATCTTTTAACTCATGCACAATTAATCGGGTCCCATTACAAAGTCCTTTTTTTGGATTCATATTTCGCAATAACATAACAATTGCGCCTTTTTTCAATTGTAAAATATGTGGGGGCATTCCAGATGGTGTTAACGAATTAATAAATTAGATACTAAAATTCGATTCACTGTCTTTATCATCTGACAGAATAGAATCTGCACTGTAATAATTCTTTTGTGGTGCATTGATGTATTTTAAAATTTCGTTATTTACATTCAAGGCATCGATATTTTTTTATGTTAATATTACTTTGTTTGCAATGTCTGTGTAATCCTCATTATTAAGAGTGTTTAGAAATATGGCTGATATGAGTGATTCATTGCAAACCATTTCTGATGGAATTTCAATGGTATCATTTGGTAAATGCTGTATTTCTGGATGTTTTCCATCTCCGATTTTAATGAGCCAGTCATTGAATTCATTTTGGCCTTCAGATCTCATATTTAATTCTAATTTGAGATGTGTAAATATTTGCCACAGTTTACTGGTCTTGATACATGTTTCAATGATCTCTGTTCTATTTCCGTGTGGCACAACAGGTAATGTTTGCCTAAAATCGCCTCCTAACAGCATCACCTTTCCACCAAATGGCAACTTATTATCCATCACTTATTTTAAGAATCTGTCAATACATTGCAGTGCATGACATGACATCATTGTTTCCTCGTCTATGATAATTAGTTTAGTTTGAATTTTTTTGCTTGTATGGAATTGAGTCGAATATCTGACACTGATGTTTCCAAAATGGGAACTGGCAGCTTAAATCCACTATGCACAGTTCTACCACCATCTAACAAAAGTGCAGCAATTCCAGTTGTTGCAAATGGCATAGCTATCTGACCCTGTGATCGAATATAACTCATCAAACAATTGTACAGATAAGTTTTTCCTGATCCACCTGGTCCGTCTAGATAGAAATACCGGTCTTTGACCATTTCATCATCTGTAGCATTTGTGATGGCATGAAATGCTTCTAACTGTAAATTATTTAAAGTTGCCAGTTTTTCTTGGGTTTTTTGTTTTTGAAGCTCAGTGTCATAATCATCAAAATTGATGTCATCTATAAGTCCTGGATCTGGTAAATTAAAACTTGCACAATTTAATCCATGAGCCAACAATATTTCTTGGATTTCCATCAATGTTTTTAACAGAGCTATTGGTTCTCTGTAACGTTTTAAGAAATCTTCTGACATGTTTAATTTAAATGTTTCCCACAAAGTGAACGCATCAGGTACATTGCAAAATATGCATATGAATGCAAATTGTTGTCTCATTTGCTTAGGCATTTGACATAGTGCTGCTTCTTCCAGACACCTCTCCCATTCTGTATCATCAGCTATGAAATTTTGATGTCTTGCAGCTAATAGGAATGTCTCATAAACGATGTCATTCACTGTACGTAAATGCTCAAAACACCGGGAACATGTAGCAGAAGTAATCTTAAGCTGAAACGTTCAATGTCCCTTGGACTGACGGTATAAATGCGTGGTATGATTTTATGTGTATCTCTTCTTCGTTGTCGCCATAGACCATTTACAAATACATAGTGATATGGTATCTCTATGTATAAAAATTGTCTGGCCTGCGTATCCTGACAGTTTAATTTAAACCACGCAGTAAGCGTAGTATCTCTGTTTTCACTTTGATATAATGCAGTTCTTTCATTTCCTTGAGTAAAGCAAACCAACTGACTTTGAGGCAAATGTACAGCTAAACGATAGTTAGCATGTGACCGATCATGCATCTCAAATTTCAAAAGGCGCCACATTGCTTCAGGAGCACTCACATACCGAGCATCTAAATAATTTGATAGTTCATCATGTAAAATTGGATTTTCGTTTTCAGTTCCAGCACCTTGTACAACAACAGTAGCTGCATCATATCCTTTGTATATATATATTTATACACATACTTAATTGATTTAATCGAAGTGCAAGCTTCCACATTAATGTGTGCATTGTACTTAATGAGCAAATGTGGATTGTATGGAACGACAAATCTATTATCAACCTTTTGGCCCCGGATAATAGCTGTTTGTCCTTGTGTTCTTTTATACAAAGGATATCCATCACAATTTGCATAAGTTTGCATTTGAAATTGTTTTGGAAATTCTTTAGTACATTTTTTATTTTCCATACATGGTGAATTCGGATTCATCTCTCCACATGGGCCATGAATCATTCTATGTGTAACAATCTCACAAAGTTTTGTATATTTTTCTTGGTCTGGCAATTGTGCAGAAATTACTGAATCCACTCTCTCTGCAGTGTTCAACTTGTCTTTTTCCTGCAGTATTAAAAGTATGTGAGCATGTGGCAATCCTCTTTTTTGAAATTCAATGGTGTAAACAAAAGCCACCCATTGTCCAAATAAGTGTGCTTTAGTGATATCATGAATTAATGAATTGAGTTTGATTTTAAATACTCTTGCCACTAAATCTGGTCGGTCAGAAGTAGTTTGTCCCAGATTCTAATTTATCTTGATCTCTGGCCATTGTGGATTACACGTGAATGTAATAAATAAATCTGGTTTTCCAAATTTTGTAACAATAGCCATGGCATCATTATACCTTTCTCGCATATTGCGTGGAGATCCTTGGAAAGAGGATGGCAAAATAATTGCTCTTCCAGCTGGAATGTCTCTGTTGGAAGCTAAATCTGCCACATAATCCATTAATCCACAATACTGTTCTACTCGTAATTTATTTTGTTGATATTTAATAAAATTTAGATTATTGGCTTCAACTTGTAAATATGAATCAATAATCCATTGTTGAGTGAGTTTTCCTCCATGTAAAATTGGATTAAAACAATCACGTATAGCAGTTTGTGCCACTTTATATTCCAGCATGGAAATATTAGATCTAATACGAAGTTTAGTATTGGGATAACTTTCCAATTGTAATTTTGGTTCCCATCCTGGTTCCCCATTTGGAAAGAAAATGGGATATGTCATTGGATCTAAATTACAGCTTAATATATTGATGTTGATAAATGGTTGTTCTTCATTGCGTGGATATATTCTAATATCCCGCTGAAAAGGTGGTTCACCATCTTCATTTTTAAACACCATGGCAACCTCATTTACAGTAGGTAAATTATATCTTCTTTGATCAGTGTTGCGATCTCTTTTTAACACCATATTGACTCTTGGTGTAGGCAATTGATGTCTTTCAGCATGTTCCTGTTGTTCTTTTTCAAGCTGTGCTAATTGTTTGTTGCTTGACTATATGGGTTTTTTTCCATAATTTTTTCCAGCTGTTCAAAGACTATGCGCAAACACTGTCTATTTTCTGGAAGTGTCATTCTTTGTTCCACAGCTTCCATCGTATCTAAGACCTATAACTGTGCAAATTTCCTTTGCTGTTCTTCTTGTGGGTGTAAATGTGAAGTTCTGTGGTATATTTGACCTTGAACTCTGAAACAATAAGGACCATGTCCTGGTACATTTTCTGCTAATGTTGCACCCATTGAAGCAAATGAAATTGCACCTTATGTTTTGTTTGAAATTATTATAATTTGGAAATGTTGGATCACTCATAATGCATTCTAAATAATATGGAAATGGGTGTCTTAGTGGAAGTTTCACCTTTCCTTTCTGACAGCAACTAATGAAATTTCCGTCAGTAGGTTTTTCCTTTATAAAATGATAGGCCCCACAAAACTGACAAACCACATTAAGTAACCCACAATGATGAGTATCTACTTGTACTGCAGTAGTAAACACATTATCATGCATTTCTTCAACATAAATATCACACCCACATTCTATATGTAAATTTTTTTCTTGTGTGTCTACATTTAAATCATTCTGCAAATTAGAATCATTGGACAATGGTTCACAGAGATGTTTTTGTTTACTTTTACGTTTCTTGGAAGCCCCAACACACTCACTTGCGGCTTTCTTACTCATATTTCTTTTATTTAAAAGTCTCTGTCGATCTTCTTCTCGCAAGCGTTGTGAAGTTTCCGGTTTCTGAGCATCTCTCCACCTTTGCTTCCTTTCCCTTGCCAATCTTCTTTTGCGTTCAATTTTGTCTTCTCCATTGTCCGCCATTTTAATCTGTAATTTTAAATAGAGATGTAATTATTGTTTGTTCTTTGTTTTATATACATTTTTTTTCCTTTTTGTACTTTCAGATTAAAGTAGATGAATAAACTAATAAAACATTTTCAATTGTTGCACTTTAGTCTGAAAGAAATGAAACCATTTTTCAAAGTATTTTATTGACATATATGAAATCGGAAATAGCTGCACATATCTATCTTTATATTATTAATCCTTCAATGACATTCCTTCTTGATTGAATTCACAGCATACCATCCTTTTTTTTTTTTTTGCAAGTGTTGTAAGCTTCTTATTTTCTTTAAATATTATTATTAATTAGTATTGTCTTTTCAACTTTTTTAAAGTTTTGACTAAATATTATAAATTAATGATTCAATAAGTACTATCCATTTTCAATAAATTTCAATTTTCACCAAATATATAATACATAGCCTTTTTCTATGCATCACTACAAAATAACATTTTATACCTGTGAGGATGATGTTGATGTTGTTCAAAGGCTGCAAACGTCACACTGTCTGTTTATTCCCTTGCAGATCCGAATAAACTGTAAAATCAAATAGATAATCTTTTTAAACTTTTGCTTCATCAATATCATTAAATGAACATTAACAGACATATATTTGGCTACATTAAAAACCTCATATTTTTTAATATTTTGCCGTAGTAATATTATTTAAAATTCTGTACCTGTCCAAATTATCCTTATGATGTTCAATGTGTGCAAACGTCACTATCTCTGGTCATTCACGTAGAGTTCACTGCAATTATACAAAATAGTAAAATTAATGTATAATATGTTACTTCATCTGTATTAATCAATGAGGCTTAACATACCTATTTTTGCATAGATTAAAAACATGAAATAAATATATCAATCAATCAGCATGAACATACATATGAAAGCATAGGTTATAAACATACACTCAATATTACTGTTAGTCTTTAAATAAGAATCAATGAATCTGTATTAATCTTAAATTAATGTCTGACTAAATATAACATCAACACATAAGCATGTTCCCTTTATTTTTTTTTTGAGTGGTATTTTAAAATGAGTATGTTACAACTGAATTCTTAAAATAATGTACATTACTAATGAACTAAGAATCAATTAATGTTCATTAATATTAAACTAATGTGTGACTAAATCTAACATCAACATGTAAGCATGAGTATATAGCCTTTATTTTTTATTTTTGGTTTATTTTATACAAAATATATAAGAACTGAATTATTTAAATAATGTACATTAATAATTAATTAATCAACGTGTTCCTTTTTTTATGCACATTCTTAAACGTTAACCTTTTTTAATATTAATGATTAGTAATGATACATTATGAATGTTATTTACAATTCTTACCCACAGGTAATCACGACATATCACAAAATAGTTCTTAAATTAATATACATTAATAATTAATGAATCAATGTGTTCCTAATTAATTAATGTACATTATGAATGTTATTAACAATTGTTTCACACAGGTAATCACGACATATAACAAAATAATTGTTAAATTAATGTACATTAATAATTAATTAATAAATATGTTTTTTTTATTGACATTCTTAATTTTGGTATTAATAATGAATTAATTAATGTACATTATGAATGTTATTAACAATTGTTTCACACAGGTAAGCACAATATTATTTTTATATTAATTACATTTCTTATTTCTTATTAATTAAGTACCAATTTATTAATTAATAATTAAAAATAATATATTTACCTTTTTTAATGTAATAATGCTGAAGCAGTATACTGAAGAGCTAACAATCTCTTGCGATTTCCCGGCGTCAGAAAACATCCAGTCAGACTGTCATCACCTGAGGAGAAAGTGTCAGTCATGTGTGAAATGTGCCCTATATATAGGCTTTGTGCGCGAGACAAATGCATTGTTTTAGGCGGGAAATCCGCAGTTGCGCAAGCCAAATGCGTTGTTTTCTGCGGGAAATCCTATGTGGCGCGAGACAAAGGCGGGAAATCTGTGCTAATGCTTAAATCGGTAATATCGTTTAGTAAAATGTACTCGCTACTGTCTTTTTACTCATTGTGCGGTTAATCCGCATCCTTTATCTCGTTGTTTTTCGAACACATACGTCTGTGGCTATGTTTTACGCAGTTCGTAGTAGTATAGCCTCGTTTTCATTTTTTTCGTCGGCCATTTTTTTCTCGCTTAGCCGATTTTTGATCTTTGTAACTTGGCTAAATCGATCTAAATTGCAGTTCCAACTCACTTCCACACGTCCTGCCTGGTTCCCCATGCTGTAAGTGACTTTTGTTTTATTTTTTAGTGTGTATTTAGTGTTTTTTTTACTGTTTTTGTTCCGCCGCTTATCTCGTAATTTTTTTCACCTCGTATTTTTTTTCTAAGTGCTACGGCGCTCATTGCCAAAGTGCTACGATTTAACGGCTCGCCACGCAACGCAGGGCGAGCCAGGCGATGGCAAAGTCGTACGATCGGCAAAGTGGTATGGTTTAACGGCTCGCCTCGCTGTGCGAGGCTCGCCGGGCAATGAGCGCCTGCGGCGCACATCGCTAAGTCGTACGCACTACGCAACACTACAGTTTAACGGCTCGCCTCGCTATGCGAGGCTCGCCAGGCGATGAGCGCCTGCGGCGCTCATCGCTAAGTCGTACGCACTACGCAACACAGCGTGACGACGAATCGTAGTTAGACAATTATAATATGTGATTTGAGGATTCGATTCAGATATCCCCTTGCCTTAAATCTGGCTTTTTTCCCTTTTATTCTTAAATAGGTGTTAATCACCCAGTTCTTTGTTTATTTTTATTTGTATATGTGTGTGAGAGGGATGTTTACATTTATGGAGGTCTTATACTCAAACTACCTGCTTCTGGGCTTTGTGAGGGAGCGAGGGGTCAGTTTCAATCAGATCCAATTATACTGGTCAACAGCCTAAATGTTTTGGGGATGAAATAAGTCAATTTTGACTAATCTTATTTTACTGACTAAGAATGTGAAAATAAAAAATAAAAAACTCTAGTTTTGATCATATAGTAAGTTTCACTTAATAAAGGGATTTTTAAAAAATATTGGCTTTAGTTTAAAAAAGGCAGTGAGAGATTTTATTTTCCTGGGATCCAAGATCGCTTCAGATGGTGACTGCAGCCATGAAATTAAGACATGTTTGCTTCTGGAGAGAAAAGCTATAGCAAAACTGGACAATCTAGTGAAAAGAAAAGATGTTAAACAAAGCTCCACATAGTTAGAACTATAGTATTCCCTGTAGTAACATATGGATGTGAGAGCTGGACCATAACGAAATCTGAACAGCGTAGAATTGACGCCTTGAATTGTGGCTAAAACGCAGTCCTTTGGACTGCAAGAAGATTCAATAAGTCAGTAATACAGGAAATCAAGACAAACTGTTCACTGGAAGGTAGGATCATGAGGCTGAAGCTCAAATATTTTGGCCATATCACGAGAAAGCAGGCTCCCTAGAGAAGATTCTGATGCTGGGAAAAATTGAAGGCACACGAAGAAGGGGGAGGCTGAGGCGGAGAGCGATAGATGAGGTCACTGAAGCAATGAAAATGTGCTTGATGGATCTCAGAGGGGCAGTGGCTGACAGAGGTGCCAGGTGCGCTGCCATCCATAAGATCACAGAGTTGGACACGACTGAATGACTAAACAACAAATAGTTTTGTAGTAGTTAGCGAGGCATCTCTGCAGTCATTTTGGGCTGAGTCATTATGTTTAAAACTTCATCTGTGTTATGAATCCGTCAGAGCCAAGCTTTTGACTCTGTAATCGTTGTTTATTTGATAATGCCACAAAAATGTGTAAATCCTGCAAATAACTTTTTGTTATGTGTGTGGCGACGCGACGTGCTCTCTTAATGCTCCTGTTGGTAGGGAGTTACAGTGGGTAAATATATTAAAAGTCCACAGTGGATATTCCAGATATGCCACAATTAAAAATGCTTGGTATTAACAAGTGCTTTATCTATTGAATGTTATTTAAAAAAACTATTTTCTTACAATTCATTCATAAAGAAGTATACAATGTTTACCTGTCAATCAGCCTTTCTGATCCACCTTTAAAGCATAATTTGATATGTTGTCCTGATGTGTAATTATTGTTAATTACCGCCTAGGTGTATTGTTTTCAGAGTGATATGTCCATTTTAGGAGCACTGTGGAAGAGAGTTATAATTTCTCACTCTAAAGAACAGCATTGACGGTCTTTGATGCCTACAAGTTGCCCACTGGTTCACACAATCTTTTGTGTGTGTGTGTGTTGTTCAGTCATGTCCAACTCTCCATGACTACATAAACTGTAATACCATGCTGATCCACTTGGTATTAATTGCAGAGATACTGGAGAGGGTTGTCAGTTCCTTCTCCAGTGGGCCACCGCTTACAGCTCCTAGTATTCCTAGGTGGTCTCACATCCAAGTACTGACAGGCCCAACCTGCTTGGCTTCAGGGTGGTGTGACCTCTTGGTTCCCTGACTGGAATCAAATCTTAGAGTCCTAACCACTGGACCATCAGGGAACCCACACAGTCTTTTACTACAACCTAAAAGATCTAGTTTTTAGCAGCTGGCCTAAAATGAGAAGACAATAACAAACCATAAACTGATATAGGCTAATTTATATTATAGGCTGATTCCTACTGTGTCGATTTTTATTATAAAACAATTTTTACAATATCGGCTGATTTTTGCTACAGCCCAATTTCTATTGTTGACCAATTTCTATTATAAACTGATTTCTATTACAATTTTTTTTTTTTTTTTTTTTTTACAAGCTGAGTTAAATTATAGGCTGATTTCAGTTCCTTTTTTTGCTGATAATTCTTTGTATTCAGCTCTGCATCCATGTCAATTGTTAATAAGATCAAAGAAGCAAAGGTTACAAGGTTTTGCCAACCACCCAGGATAAAAATGTGTCTATAACAATCATAAATGATCAAAAAAAATTCCAGAATGTTTGAAGTATCAGGTTTAACACCCAGTCCCTTTATTGTGCACAAAAGGAAGGTTTGTTTTTAGCCTCCTTAGAAGAAAGGCATTAAACTGGTTTGTTTATATCCCACACAATGATATGGAGAGAGAATAATTAATGACATCCATCAGCCTAACGATACTTGTTTACACATTCCTATTCAGCCAGATCATCGTAGTTATCTTAGACTTGTATTTAAGGATCAACACTGCCCTAATTACAGGATCTTCTAGTCACAGAACACAAAAACATCTGTAAGGGGGTATCTATCACCCCTTATCTCAACAATGTGTTCATCAAAGAATTGGCCAAGTAGAGGTGAATAGAGACTTAGTGCCACATGGCTTCATCATAAAATAGGCATAAAACCATTTAATCACCGTTCTTGGGATGCATTTCCAGTCGCCATCTTCAAAAACTTTCTGATTAAAGGAACACGTCAAGGTATATTGAATTTGACAGCAGATAAGAACCAACACATATATCTAGTCTTCCCTTTCTGTTACTTGGGGGAAAGGATTGAGTTAATAAATCTCAGGACGACCTTAGGGTTGTCCAAATTATGTTTGAATTTCTTGAAAGACCACTGTAGATTGGGAAACAATTGTACAAATGAACAATATTAGTAGCTGTATAAGCTTTAGGGATAAATGCATTTTAGGTCAAATGTGTAGTAGTCACTGCTTGTGTCTAAAAACTCCATATTTGTGTCTTTGGCACTTCCTGTTGGCTTGGAGGCTAAGTGGGTGTGCCCTGCTAAATGCATTGATTATTCAAGAGTGGAAGGAGGGTTCAGATATTTTCCTTAAAAATGTTTTTATGCTGATGCCTTAAGTACCCATTACATTTGTTTGTTTCCTTCATTCTTCACAATTGTGATGTTTTTCCCTAACTGCTCTTTAGGCAATATATAAATAGTTTAACCAGAGCAATTAGTTGTATCCACCTTAATGGAATTAATATAATAAACTTTCACTTCATTTAATGTTGAGAAGCCCCCAGAGTTACTGATTTTACCATCTGGAGCCCTCCTTCTTCCTGTTGTCACTCATAAAAGCTAACATCATGCACAGTTGTGACCTAAAGCCAAGCCCACATGGGAGGGGCTTCACACTGCTAGTGTCTCATGCTGCTAACAAGTAGATAGCAACATGCTGTGTGTCCAAGCAGCTTAAGACAATGATAGCGTGAAGCCTCTCCCTGGTAGATGTTGTTTTAGGTCACAGCCGTGCAATATGGCAGCCCACATGAGCAATAGCAAAGAGAAAAGGGGCGGCTCCAGAGACCGAGAATCTACTACTCTGGGGGCTTCTCAAAAGTAGGTGAATGTTTTATCATAATTACACTGAAGAGGACAAATTACATAAACTAGCGAAGATATTTACATAAAGCAAATAAAATGCCTAAACAGTCACTTTAAGGTCATGAGTTCTTCTGCATTACTGTTTATTTCATCTACATGTTAAATGGGAATGACTGGGTGGGAAAGACATTCTCACAGCCCCTATAACAAGCAGACAGGGGTCACACTCATCACTACTGTATACTGTTAAATTATTTTAGGACATAAAAAAAACATTTTGAGTACTCTTAAATGTTTCAAGCAGGACTGGAGACCTGTTTTTTCCCACAGAATTTCTCAATGAACAGAGTTCTCACTCCTGCTATGAGTTCTGGGTTGTTGTTTGTGTGGTTCAGTTGTGTCCGACTCGCCATGACCTCATAGACAGCAACACACCATGCGGATCCACTTGGTATTCATGGCAGAGATACGGAAGTGGGTTGCCAGTTCCTTCTTCAGTGGGCCACAGCGTACAGCTCCTGGTATTCCTAGGTGGTCTTCCATCCAAGTACTGCCCAGACCCAACCCTGCATGGCTTCAGGGTGGCGTGATCTCTGGGTTCCCTGACTGAAATAAAACCCAGGTCACTGCGGCGAAGATACAGAATTGTAATAACTGGACCACCAGGGAATCCGTGGGTTCTGGGTAGTGACATGCAAAAAGTACCACCTTTTCATCTCTAGCTATTAAATTGGGTCCATGTAGGACACCTTCAAGACTTAGCCACTGCAGGCTGTTTTTTCTTCTTTCTTGCATCTAAAAGAGGGCATTTAATAATGTTGAACATATTGTTTTTTGTTTTTTTTTAAATAAAGCTCCTAGAGCCGAATATACTGCTTTGAATATCTTTTGTGGGCTTGTCCCTGTCAGCCAATGTGCAGCAATCTAGCTGTATGAGTCATAAGTGTCTGCCAATAAGATCTAGAGTCTTCTCACACAGAGGTATTGTAATAATGTGCAGATTGCAAGCACATAATAAGTATAATAGCACAAACTCATCTGATATATTTATTGTAAGTAAGTGCAGTATATATAGAAATGCCTCACTATCCACAACTATTAATTCAACTTGCGACTTGCCCGTCAAAAATGACGGCAATAAAATGTGAAGTAATGGCAATGCTGTTTGCCACACAATGTAAGGCTTTTGCTCCTCTGAGGACCTTCGGCTCTCATTGCGAGCCTCTCCCCTCGGGTACTTCAACTTTTTTGCTTTGCAACGATCACTTCCGGCGCTCATCGCAAGGACATTTAGTACAGTGAATTAATAAATTAATATGAATTAATAAATGAATATACTTTACCTATTTATATTTAATATGCAGCAATCAATATCCTGAAGAGCTAACAATCTCTTTGGATTTTCCTGCATCTGAAAATGTCCAGTTGGACTGTTGATCACCTGAGGAGAAAGTGTGCCAAGTGTGGAGTGTAAATAGGCTGCGTGCTCAAGGCCAAACCGTTTGTTTAGGCGGGTAAAGCGCCATTTTAGAATTGTAATGTTATTATTTGCAAGTTAGTGTTGTAAAACGGCAGATTTTTTTCTATGTATTACTTGGCTCGCAAGCATTTTCCGTCCGTTGTAATGGTATATTGTGTATCTCCTATGTTCCTGGTTAACTTGTACGTGCCTGGCGGTGATTTGTGCACCTATGTCTCCTTTAGCCTCGTTTTCATTTTTTTTGTCCGCCATTTTTTTTCTCGCTTAGCCGGTTTTCGAGTGCCGAAACTCTGCAATTTCAGCCTAAATTCGCATGCAACCTCACTCCCAGGCGTCCTGGCATTTGACCCGTGCTGAGTGTGTGTGTTTTTATGTTTATTTTAAAAATGTCTGTGTTTTTCGATTTCCGCAATTCAAGCCGTTAAATTAGTATTTTTGCGAGGTCTTTTTTTTTTGCCCCTGAGATTCTGAGGTCATTTCTGGCTAACTCGTATGTGTCTGGCGGTTATTTGTGCGCTTCGGTCTCCTTTAGCCTCATTTTAATTTTTTTTCGTCCACCATTTTTTTTCCAGTGCCGAAACTCATCAAATTCGGCTTAAATTCACATGCCACCGCACTCCGAGGTGTCCTGGCGTTCCCCCTCCGTGCTGTGTGTGAGTGTTTTTTTTTTAAAATTTTTTAATTTGGTCTTGTTTTTCGTGTTTTTCGATTTCCGCAGTTCGGCCGTTAAAGTCGTATTTTTGTAAGGTTGTTTTTTTACCCCGAGATTCCAAGGTCTGATTTTTGTTTTCTAAATCCCGCGTTTCTGAACTGCTTGCAGGCTAAATCCCCCCTGTTTCAATGGCTCACCTCGCTTTGCGACGTTCGCAGGATCGCTAATTTTAAGTCCCGCTTGTTTCAATGCCTCAACTGCTTGCCTTGTTCCGCAAGGCTTGCAGGGTGAGGAGCGCTTTTGGCGCTCATCTCCTAAGTGCTCCGAGCTCGGAAGGCTTCTATGCCTCAACGGCTCGCCTTGCTTTGCAAGGCCTGCAAGCGTGACGACGATTCTCATTTTGACAATTATTATATGTGATGGGATTTAAAGGGCCAGTGTAGGCACTTTTTCATGTTAAACCTATTTTTTTAAGTTCACCATTAATTAGCATTAAAAATACATACAAAAACGGGAGCGAGACAGAAAATATAATCTACAAATACAGTTTACCTCATTAATGGTGGCTACTTTACCCCTCCGCCATTGTCCTGAGCACTGATGAAAACAAAACATTTCAAATAAAGCATTAATTAGGCAGGGTCCCTCTACCCTACTATATTAATCTTATTTCAGTTTAAATGTTTGAATTCTTTTCAGCAATGCTCAGAACAATGAGAGAGTTAGGAAGGAGTGCAGCAGCAACCATTAATGATGTATTTTTAAATACTAATTATTTGCTCTGTTGCTGTTTGCCCATCTATTTTAATGTTAATTAATCTAATCAATAAATTGGTTACACTGTTTGTTTGTACCAAACTAGCAATATTATCAGTTGTGTCAGCCATGACAACAAAAAAATGTTTTTAAATCGGAAGTTTGAAAGACTCTGCGAGTACAAGAATCTATTTTGTGTTCATCACATCCTGAGAGCTGTATCTTGAGTGGGTCTTTTAGCTAGCATTGGAGAAAGGGGTGGGGAAGGAGGGTACAGAGAACCCTCCCTCTCACTGGCCCAGAGTCCTTGCTTCAGGAAATGCAACCATATATCTCCAGAGATGTAATCACCCCCTCACACACACAATTTCGTCATCAAATCATGGATTCCCCCAGCAGAGGCATTAACATTTATACACTAGCTTTCCCTGTTTTAATTATGCTTTTAGTCAGACTCCAAGTTTTCAAAACATTTTTTTATTGTGCTCTGGTCCTTTATCAATTTTAAAAACAATGCAAATTGGCATACTCTTATTTATAATATGCTTCTGGGTAGTAAATATGCCTGCGACAGCTAGGAACATTAGCTCTTGAGTCACAAACTGGAAATATTACAAGTACTAAATAGCTGTAACCGCAATTAAACACACAATAATGTACTATAAAAGCACATGAAGACAGGGAGAGACATTATAATTAATTGCACAACAGTCTCAAACCCACAAATATGCAAATAAAAAATAATATTTTTAAAAATATTTTTTCTGAGTAATATCGATCCCGGGACTCAAGGGGTTAATGCATATAATGAAAACCACATGGACTAGAACAGATGCTCTAATGCATTTTACTGATTGTATGATTGCAAGCCCGGTCAGTAAATATTACTTATTGAAACTAATTAATTCTTAGCCTCCGATTGCACATTACGTCTAACTTCCGTGTTTTACTGATGTCATGATGACAGTCTCATTTACTGTTGGCAGTGTCTAAGAAGTAAATTCCGGGCTTGCTTAAATATTGTCAGATCATATGAATATGCCCCCTGAAATCATACTTAAAAAGGCAGGGTTTACATGTTTAGACTTAAGGACATAAACTGCAAGCTGGAGTCAATAGAATACATCTAAACATTTGGGGGGGGGGGGGGGGACCTGCAGCCAAAATTATGCATTTGAGGCATTTGCAAGCAGCTAATAGAATAGGGCCCATAGTTATAACTTTAGATATATTTATAATTGTTCTCCTCTATTTTTGTCTCTCAGGGCCTCCAGTTCCTGAGGAAATTAGATTGCGTTGTGCGTGATGTTGAGGTTCTGCGTGCTGTGCGCCTCAGCTCCAGCTCCCTAGAACCTGTGGCCTTCCGGGTACCACGCGTGAAGGTAAGTAATCTAGTAACCTCTTGGATGCAGTGACACATTTGGCTTTAAATCCATACTTTTAGGTCATTACAAGATTAATTAGAGAGGAGTTTTAGTTGAAGAGAAAATGGTGAATGAGAAAAGTACCATTTTATTTGCACATTCTGGAGATGTTGAATTAGTGAAGGTGACATTGCAGTGTAACTAAAGAGATTTGGTGTTTGTGAGAACTCGTTTTTTTGGGGGGGAGTTGTGGGTTTAGACTGGGGAGAAAAGTTGGAATGAAGACAAAATAAGATAGCAGGTCGGGAAAAGAGATGTAGACCAGGGTTCCATCAACAATAGAGGATGAGGAATAGCTTAATATTTTGCTGAGGGGGAGCATGTAGATTATGTAAATGGAGAACCGTAAGAGACCCAACACTTCGCCTTGTTGTACTTCCTACAGAAGATAGGGAGTATTACACTAAAGGAAATGGTTAATAAATAAGGTGTAAGTGAGAAAAGAGACATCAAACCCAAACAAATAGAGATAATGCAAAGGAAGCGGATGGCAACTACATCTAACTCATCAGAGAAATGAATGTTGAGAATTGGGTTTAGGTAGCTGTGGACAAGTTGCTTGACTAGTTTGATCCGATAGAGAAATGAGAGTTGTTATTAGCCAAAGCTATAGAGGCTCGGTCAATAGAGGGAGTGTAAAGGGTTACTTGGTGATCAAACATTTGTTTATTTTGTAACAGAGTAGCAGAAAATCAGTGAGGGATATTTACTAAGGCTGATTGGTATGTGTCATAATTTATTTATGTTGTTTTTTGATTGTATGGTTGAAGGATGCAATAGCATCATCTCATTGAGTGTGGATTCACATTTTACTTTGTAAAATATTATCCAAAATGTAGATTCTGGATTTACTAAAAGCGTCACTCATAAATTATCCAGATGAGCTTGCATTTCAAGCTATCACGGTCTATAAATCCCATCCAACGGGATTTGTTAGTATTTAGTATTTGAAGGAAATACATTCAAAAGAGTGTTTTAAAACTTGCATTCAAGCTTTAGATTTGTAGCTTCCACCAAATATGTTTCTCTCCATCACTTGCCCAGGAGGCTGTCCTTAATTTTTTTTTGCACTGTTTGTCTGTAGTAGCCACTACAGGGAGGGAGACCGATGAAGACTTCTATCAGGACAACCCCCTAGACATATCCTCTCATTTTGATCACGTCAACATTTTAGGCAGATCCTCTATTGCAAACCTGATAGGGTGTGAAGTGAAGAACATCTGCTGAATTGTAAAACACTAATGTTCAAATGTAAGCTTTAAAAGCTGCATTGGTTTCTTCCGACATTCATTTCGTTGTTAATCAGTAATTAAATAAACACATGAAACCCTATTGTATGAGCACTACAGTTGTTTGATGAGGACTTCTCTCCTCCACAGAAAGAGTTCTTCCAGGATGATGTGTTCCCTCCAACACGTGTGAGCTGGGAACCGGCTCTGTCTGCTGTAGACTGGCTGAGCGGGAAGGACAAACAGCAGCACACTATCAATCTGTGTCCTGAGGGCATGATACCAGGTACTTCCTTCGCACACAAATTATTATCTCTGCACTGTAACTTATTTTTCATTTGATTTAGACCATCTGGTATTAACTAGTTAACCATTTTCTTTGCCTTGTAGGACATTTAAACCACACATTTTTTTACCTTTTGCACCTTAGAGCATCTAACACATTGTCCTTCCTATGCTATTCAGTAAAGTGTCCTTCCTGTTTTATCATGCAGACTGTCTCAATAGTGATGTAATTATTTGATCCTGCACAACATCTATTCTTATGCACCAAAAATATCAGTGTTGCTGAAGCCCTAATAGCATTAAGTAGATGTTTTAATTAGGCATTGATCATTACCAATTAATAAAAAAAAGTTGTTTGTCTGGAAAGACCTTGTCAGCCCAAGCTGCTTTTCAAGTCTTTAGCCAGTCAAGAGTGCTGTCTTGATACAAGCTGGTGTCTGTCTGAACACACATTTCTGAAAACTCTTTAGACATTCTTCCCAGCCAGAGCCACACACTCCTCTTGATAACCTCATAGGGTAGGAGTCAGGCACCTAAAGATCTAGAGCCAAATGTGGGTCAGCACAGGTCAACATGTTGCTCTTTTCTCATCCGCCAAAGAACAGGAAGGAAGGAAAGACTTACCTCTGGGTATAAACCAATCAATACCAATGCACTGATTGACTTTTTGCTCTAATACAGCAGTGAATGCAATCTGGTGCGAGTTTGCCTCAACACCAATGTGCTTATTTTTCTAGTCACATCACAACTACTATACTTCCTTAATAAAATACCAGCTTATGCTGTATTTAAGCAGTATTGTCCCTTTACAAGTCTAAAACAACACAGTATAATATACAATATTATTAAACATTGTTTGTTACTGGTAATGTTACATTTTATATTTTTATGGTTTGTTTTTTTTGGGCGGGGGGTCTCTTTTTGTGATATTTACCTCTATGTAACTCCTTCCACAGTAAGTCAGGCTCCTAAAGAGGCTCCGGTCAGGAAGATCCTCCCCTCATCTGTGTATCTGCAGGAGAAGACTGATGAGCAGAAGAAAGAGGAGGTCAGAAAATATGAATTATGTTAACACTTTATGGTCTGTGGGAATACAGGAGAGGGGTGGCCAAAGTGTAGAGATACAGTAAATTGAGGTGGAAATGGTCAGTCACAGTGTGTGGAGAGGTCTAATAGCAGATACGATGTAGAGACTGGTCTAGGTCTAGAAAGGCATACACTGTGAATGGTGATCCCCACTGCAAAGTATAGGCCTGTAGGGAGTCAGACAAAAATATATCTAGATTATCGATTACCCCTAGATCACCTTCCTCTTCATTCAATTAAGAGGCCACCTTTTACTCCAGACAGTTGCTGCGTGTAGCTGAGCACCCCTTCCTAGTTGTGGGACCCAATGGTCATGACCTAGAGGCAAGGGGACCACGTTCACCCCAAAACCTAGTAAGCAGTGATTTGGGATATCTTAGTGACCAGACTGCATAGTCCGCTCAGGAACGTCCAGTCCTCAGTATACAGGAACACACAGACAGGCAATGATCCCTTCGGATACGACCAGCAGGAACATCAGGATAGAAGTCAGTTTAGTTAAATAATAAAAACTCTTTACATTTGGAGACCAGAATGAAATACACACAGTGTTTATGTGTATACAAAACAGAGGACACTTTAATGGCAACGGTATAACATATTTATGGATAACAAGAACCAATCATGGTGGAGCCCCGGTCTTCATGGCCCCTTTCCTGGGAGCCCCACATAAAATGTTTTATTAAAACCCAGAGGGAAAATCCTCAATTTCAAAACTAGAAATTACATATACAAGTTCACATGGACACAACATAATCCTTGGTAAAAAACAAATAGTCAGTAGTAGAGAGTGGATTTATACAGACAGTTACCGTGTAAGGATTGAACTAGATCCTCAAGGACAGACAAAGTATAAAGATTGGTTTAGGTCAGTGGTGGCAAACAGGTGGCCTGGAGGTGGCCTGAGGAACTTCTTGTTGCGGCCTCCAACTTGTTCTCTGGAATGGGAGAGCATGCCGCTCTTCAACAATACACAGTCCTTCATATCTATCTAGAACTAGCAAATATTTCAGAAAAGTGTGCATAAATTCTCATTATCTATACCACTATCACCAATTATTTCATTTCCTACAGAGATTTTACCATTTTGCTGTGTGTAAAATAAAAAGGTTTTTTTAGCCATGAGGCCCTTTTAAGCACTTGTGGACAGCATATAAGACCCTTCAAGTGAAATATGTTGACCATTACTGGTGTAGGTAGTGAGAGGCAGACACAACCTAAGGATTCATTTACGTGCTGAGGGGCAGAAATAATGTAGGACATTTATACACAATGGTGCAAGCATAGTGTTAGGCTAGATCTATGTGCAAAGGGGCAAACACAGTAAATATACAGACCACTTTACATGTAAAATTGTAAATATTAGTGATATAAGTCAAGGTGCGGATGGACAGACCGTTTTTGGTATAGGTTTAATTGTTCGTTGCCAGATGCAGTGTTTGGACCCAATAAATGGGCCAAGATGGCTGTGTGTAGTCGGGCATAGAGAGTTCGTTCCATACCTAAAGCTAAGTTACTCTAAATACTGTATCTAACCTTTGTTATGGTGAGAACCAAGAGTTATTGGCAATATTACTTCCAGTGCAAGAGACCGATACAGTGTGTGGTATAAGATTAATTGCCATGGGGCTGTTTTGTGTAGGATTAATTCCAAGGGGCAGACACACTTTGTTATAGGTTTCTTTGCTGGGGTCAGACCATGCTTGGCATAGATTTAATTGCTCAGTGTCAGATACAGTGTTTGGACCCAATGGATGTGGAGTCAGGCATAGACCCAGTATTTGGCATAGATTTAGGTGAGGAACTAACTCCCTAACTTTGTTGCCCGTATCTTTTACAGTCCAAATTTGGGCTGTACCAAATAGAGTATGTCCAGGAATAAGTGAAGAGCGTAACAGTGCAACTGAAAATCTTACAATAAAATCTGTAATATAATACAGGCAGGCACTAGGGGGCACACCATGTCAACACCTCTTTTCTTCCCTATAGCTGCTGTCAGCCATGGTAGCGAAACTTGGGAACCGAGATGACCCTCTGCCCCAGGAAGCCTTTGAAGGGGTAGATGAGGATGAATGGGTGAGTAAACCATATAACCATTTCTGTATAGATACAGATATATTGTGCAGTCTAATTACGCAAATACTTTTTAAGTTTACGAAACCAGAAAAAAAAAAATCTGAGAAGTTTTGGCTTAAAAATATTTGGAGCAATATTATCAAGCATGGAAATCTTTATAAAAACCCCAAAACATTGCCAGTAGCACATGTCTGTACATTGGTCAGTTGTTCATCTGTAAACACGATTGCAATTTTCTAATTGAGCTGGTGTATATTCAGTGTTACACACACCATGTCTTCTCAAAGACACTCTCTGTCCTCCTCACAAGACTCTGTTGTGTTTCTTGCAGGACTAGCCGTGGTCTCCAGTGCTCCCAGCTGCCTGCTCCTCCCTCTCCTCTCTTTATCTCTCTCCCATATAACTGGAATTCTTCACATACATTCCAAACCCAGGGAAAAATAAACTCAGGCCAAGATGTTTACACACTCCCAGCATTCCTGAACATTCGCAAACTGGATCGTCTTCTGCCACGGAGAAATGCAACCTGCTAACACTTTGAGTTCTGTCATGTGCCAGACCTTGTCACATGATGCCATTGGCTTAGTGGCCAGTTTCTGGCATCATGAGTATTTTGTAGAGCCTCACATGGGATGTTTCAGCCAAGCCTTGTTCTGCTGATGATAAACATCTCACAAACTACATCATTTGACTGTCAGAACGTAAGTCAACTGGAAAAGTGACATCATCAATGATGGACAAGAAACTGCTGAATGACATCATCAACGATGGACAAGAAACTGCTGAATGACATCATCAACAGTGGACAAGCTATCCACTGAATAATATTATGAAACCTTTCATCTGTGCACATGGTGCATACACAGGACAATCTCGTTGCGTACTGACGACATCACAGTCCAAGCACAATCCTGGACACTGCTGCAAAGTGGTTAAAGGGAAACTAACCGTAATCAGGTGTCCCAGTAATGTCACTGCCCAATGTTTACCTGCCATGGAGAAGCCATACACTTTACTAACACAGGGACCACTTGTGGCATTTGCCAAATCCCCCTGCAGAGCAGGGCCCGCCTTACAGCTTCTAATAAAACTGGCAAACATGTCACTTTTGGAGTCACGTATGTTATTTGGGTGAATAGATGACATTGCAATGTAGTTATATAATTTATACTTCTGATGACATTTTGGAGATACAAACAGAATTATAACACTTAATGGGACTCTGCCCTGCCAACTGTAGGTTGGTTTCATCTTGAAGAGCATTAAAAACTAGCTATGCAGTTTTTTTTTTCTACAGAAAATCTCTCATGAGATATTCAGCATTGATTTTGCAGCTCATTTACTTGATAAGGTTGAGGGAGGGGATATAACTGCCTGGTATTATTGAGGGTCATTGATTTGGCACCACAGAGACACATAAGCAGACTGTAAACCTATTTAGCACATTAAATCAGCTCATTAATATTTGGGAGTCATTAATTTGCATAAAACCAAATCAACAACACCATGGAATGTCTCAGGAAGTATTCACTTTGAAAAAATGGCTAATACAATGTATAGACAGTTTTACATGTTTTTAAGGATAACCTAAATGAACTATGTGATATGGGTGCCACATGTAAGTCCCATCAATCACATTCCAGATCACTTTCCCTTTTCAAATAAATACAGATGCTAGATACATACAAAAGGCCACCATTTAAAAAAAAAAGTTTTATTCCACCATCATGTTTAGAACCCTACTTTATTATTATCTTTTATTTGTATCGCGCCAACATATTCCATAGCGCTGTACAGGGGATAACAACAGGGGAAATACACGTTTAACAAATTCAAAAGTTGAAGGGCCCTGTTTTGAGCTTAGAATCTTTGCAGAAAGTGCTTTATCCCAAAGCACCCTACAAGACTGGAAACTCGCTACTTACAATCTAAAGGACATTAAAGGGCAGAGAACTGGGGAAGAGTAACAAAAAAGGAATAGCAAGGGTCAGGAAGCAAGTGAAAGATAGAAAGAGTTTTATTTTAAAAGGTAGAGGGGAGGGATCTGAGGTGAAATACTAGTACTTTATAGATGTATGTCATAGAAATCTTTATTTTGGCTAGTGTGGCCTAGTATATACATCCAGAAGCAGTGCTAGTCTGGCCTTATATGTACATCTAGAAGCAGTGCTAGTGTGGCCTAGTATGTACATATAGAAGCAGTGCTAGTGTGGCCTAGTATATACATCCAGAAGCAGTGCTAGTGTGGCCTAGTATCTACATCCAGAAGCAGTGCTAGTTTGGCCTAGTATCTACATCCAGAAGCAGTGTTAGTGTGGCCTAGTATCTACATCCAGAAGCAGTGCTAGTGTGGCCTAGTATATACATACAGAAGCAGTGCTAGTGTGGCCTAGTATCTACATCCATAAGCAGTGCTCGTGTGGCCTAGTATATACATCCAGAAGCAGTGCTCGTGTGGCCTAGTATCTACATCCAGAAGCAGTGCTCGTGTGGCCTAGTATATACATCCAGAAGCAGTGCTAGTCTGGCCTAATATGTACATCTAGAAGCAGTGCTAGTGTGGCCTAGTATGTACATATAGAAGCAGTGCTAGTGTGGCCTAGTATATACATCCAGAAGCAGTGCTAGTTTGGCCTAGTATCTACATCAAGAAGCAGTGCTAGTGTGGCCTAGTATCTACATCCAGAAGCAGTGCTAGTGTGGCCTAGTATATACATCCAGAAGCAGTGCTAGTGTGGCCTAGTATATACATCCAGAAGCAGTGCTAGTGTGGCCTAGTATATACATCTAGAAACAGTGCTAGTGTGGCCTAGTATCTACATCCAGAAGCAGTGCTAGTGTGGCCTAGTATATACATCTAGAAACAGTGCTAGTGTGGCCTGGTATCTACATACAGAAGCAGTGCTAGTGTGGCCTAGTATATACATCCAGAAGCAATGGTAGTGTGGCCTAGTATCTACATCCAGAAGCAGTGCTAGTGTGGCCTAGTACTGTATATGCATCCAGAAGCAGTGCTAGTGTGGCCTAGTATCTACATCCAGAAGCAGTGCTAGTGTGGCCTAGTATCTACATCCAGATGCAGTGCTAGTCCGGCCCAGTATATACATCCAGAAGCAGTACTAGTGTGGCCAAGTATATAAATCTAGAAGCAGTACTAGTGTGGCCAAGTATATACATCCAGAAGTAGTGCTAGTGTGGCCAAGTACATAAATCTAGAAGCAGTACTAGTGTGGCCCAGTATATACATCTAGAAGCAGTGCTAGTGTGGCCTAGTATCTACATCCAAAAGCAGTGCTAGTGTGGCCTAGTATCTACAGCCAGAAGCGGTGCTAGTGTGGCCTAGTATCTACATCCAGAAGCGGTGCTAGTGTGGCCTAGTATGTACATCCAGAAGCAGTGCTAGTGTGGCCTAGTATCTACATCCAGAAGCAGTGCTAGTGTGGCCTAGTATCTACATCCAGAAGCAGTGCTAGTGTGGCCTAGTATCTACATCCAGAAGCGGTGCTAGTGTGGCCTAGTATGTACATGTAGAAGCAGTGCTAGAGTGGGCTAGTAAGTAAATCTAGAAGCAGTGCTAGTGTGGCCTAGTATATACATCCAGAAGCAGTGCTAGTGTGGCCTAGTATGTAAATGTAGAAGCAGTGCTAGTGTGGCCTAGTATGTACATCCAGAAGCAGTGCTAGTGTGGCCTAGCATCAACATCCAGAAGCAGTGCTAGTGTGGCCTAGTATCTACATCCAGAAGCAGTGCTAGTGTGGCCTAGTATGTACATCCAGAAGCAGTGCTAGAGTGGGCTAGTAAGTAAATCTAGAAGCAGTGCTAGTGTGGCCTAGTATGTACATGTAGAAGCAGTGCTCGTGTGGCCTATTATATACATCCAGAAGCAGTGCTAGTGTGGCCTAGTATATACATCCAGAAGCAGTGCTAGTGTGGCCTAGTATGTACATGTAGAAGCAGTGCTAGTCTGGCCTAATATGTACATCTAGAAGCAGTGCTAGTGTGGCCTAGTATGTACATGTAGAAGCAGTGCTAGTGTGGCCTAGTATGTACATCCAGAAGCAGTGCTAGTCTGGCCTAATATGTACATCTAGAAGCAGTGCTAGTGTGGCCTAGTATGTACATGTAGAAGCAGTGCTCGTGTGGCCTAGTATGTACATCCAGAAGCAGTGCTAGTCTGGCCTAATATGTACATCTAGAAGCAGTGCTAGTGTGGCCTAGTATATACATCCAGAAGCAGTGCTAGTGTGGCCTAGTACTGTATATACATCCAGAAGCAGTGCTAGTCTGGCCTAATATGTACATCTAGAAGCAGTGCTATTTGTGGCCTAGTATATACATCCAGAAGCAGTGCTAGTGTGGCCTAGTATGTACATGTAGAAGCAGTGCTCGTGTGGCCTAGTATATACATCCAGAAGCAGTGCTAGTGTGGCCTAGTATCTACATCCAGAAGCAGTGCTAGTGTGGCCTAGTATATACATCCAGAAGCAGTGCTAGTGTGGCCTAGTATATGCATCCAGAAGCAGTGCTATTGTGGCCTAGTATATACATCCAGAAGCAGTGCTAGTGTGGCCTAGTATCTACATCCAGAAGCAGTGCTAGTGTGGCCTAGTATATACATCCAGAAGCAGTGCTAGTGTGGCCTAGTATATGCATCCAGAAGCAGTGCTATTGTGGCCTAGTATATACATCCAGAAGCAGTGCTATTGTGGCCTAGTATCTACATCCAGAAGCATTGCTATTGTGGCCTAGTACTGTATATACATCCAGAAGCAGTGCTAGTGTGGCCTAGTATGTACATGTAGAAGCAGTGCTATTGTGGCCTAGTATATACATCCAGAAGCAGTGCTATTGTGGCCTAGTATCTACATCCAGAAGCATTGCTATTGTGGCCTAGTACTGTATATACATCCAGAAGCAGTGCTAGTGTGGCCTAGTATATGCATCCAGAAGCAGTGCTAGTGTGGCCTAGTATATACATCCAGAAGCAGTGCTATTTGTGGCTGGATAAATACCTACCTGCAAAGGTTACAGATGAAACAAATACTTGTGCTTGGCACTTTCATAATTGACCATTACATTTCTAATAGCTGGCTGGAGCCTGCAGGGATGGTTCTTTTACTGGGGCCTAATACTATTATTACAGGGATATTTTCTATAGTTTACATGAATTCTCTAACTAGGTAACTTAATTTTATCATTTCACATATATAGTTGTGAGCGTACGGGCCGTTGCTCATGCTTGCGGGCTCGCGTAGCTGGCAAGGGCCTCGCAAAGCGCTCCATCCCAGCAATTGAGGCCCTTGCCCGCAGCGTACAGCCCGTTGCTCACGTTAAGGCCCTGCAGCCACCTCCTCCCCACAATACCCCGCAGCTGGAGAGAGGGAGCAGAACTCCATGCCCCATTACACCCATCAGACTACTTACATTCATTGGAGCATCTCAATTCACCTCCGCCATGTCTCCCCTGCCTGCACATTTTCTGAACTGCTTCGATGAATGTAAGTAGTCTGATGGGTCTGACTGATAGTGATAGATCTGACTGATCAGGCCCATGAAGGCCTTGCCTTGGGGGACATGAAGGCTTAGCCTGGGGGGACATGGCATCATGGGCTGGAGGCCATAAACGTCGCAACGCAAATAACACGGCACACACATTACGACACTCGCAAACACCATACCACACACGTTCACACACATTACGGCCTCGCAACACCCGGACGCAACTCGCAAACATTACAAAATTAAAAACACAATACATACACACAGCACATACATAAAAATCTTACCTACAGAAAGAGGGAGCATCCAGGACCTCAAAAATGCAACTTACACCTTCGTTTCAATAAAAATAAAAGAGTTTGGACAATAAAAAATGTCATATGCGAGATATATATATATATATATATATATATATATATATATATTCATTTATTCATCTACTATATATTTTAGTATTACACACCAAACAGCATTAGCTACCTTACGGTTTGATTGCCGTCATTTTTTGACGGGCAATTCTCTAGTATATATATATATATTGCGCTTCACTTAAAAAGGCCCCAGCATAACATATATTCTTAACTTCCAGGACCTCCCCCATTCTGCCTGTTCTCACTCGTGTAAGTTATCATGTTTCACATCCAAAATCATGAGAGGAGCATGCTGCACCCAAAATGGCTCATGCTGTTTAGACACACATGACACTAAATGTTTGCTAATGTCATTACACTGCTAGTGTTAAGTCCCTCCCCTGTGGGTGGATCCTTAGGTCACAGCTGTGAAACACAGTACAGTATATATGAGCGAGAACTGGAAGAAAAGAAGAAGGCCCAGAAAGTGGGAATCTGTTACTGCCAAGGCTTCATCAAAGTGAAACAGGTGCCAAAGAAGTTTCTTTATAGTGGCTATTCCAAGTGATAGTCTTTCCACTGCATTGAATGGAGAACCAATCTACATCCAAAGTCCCTCCCAGGTGAGTCATTTTGTCAAACATTTTCCTCAAGTAGAGACAGTTTGAATATACTAGGCAAAAATAAAAACGACTAAAATACTTTAATGTGGGTAGCTATTGCCTTAACTACGATGTTTGAATAAGCAGACTTCACATTGGCGACGGGCATTGCAAACTGAATAGATCTCTATTGATCCTACTTGAGAGATCTGGCACTTTCAAGTGAAGCCGTTGAAATTCTTCTTCTCATTCAAGTCACCTCCCACTTGGCGTAACCAATAAATGGAAACAATGATGGTGGCTCCCAATACAGAATGATTGTATATAAATGTTTATATTAATACATTTAAGTATAGCATTTTTATATATTATTTTACTTTCTAAAGAAATGTGTCAATTTAAGTGAAGTTCTTCCAAATAACATAGTGTTGACAGAAGATATAAGAATAAGAAAAAGTACTTTCTTTTATATATTAGTAGTTTACACTCTGATCAATCCTGCTCAGTGACACTTTGTGCAGGCTGTTTTATGTTTTACTTTTTATTTATTATATTAACACAGGCTTTAGCAAAGTTGCATATCTATTACATAGATGATCCTTTGTATCATATAAAAACAAACCATAACCGAAAAAGAGTATACAATCCCAAACTGGAAAGAAATACAAAATACAAAAATAAGCAAATGTCTCTGTCCATATCCATTATCCAAATTCTGTTGTGAATTTGCCACAACAGAAGTCATATAGACCTGAATATCTCCCAACTTTCCATTCCACTTACTGAACTCAAATAAAATGATTCTTTTTTTTTTTTTTTTTTTTTTGTGTGTCCCTATTTCATATTTCACAATGTGGATCAAGGGTTCCCACACCCCCTTGGCAGTGAGTTGTAAGGGAACCATCTATGCCAGAATGTTTCAGTGGTCCAACTATATTGTACTTAAAGGTAATGTTTATCATATAATATTATTATTATTTTTTTTTTTTACCCTATTATGTAAATGCTGGATCATGCTATGGTGCTTGTATTAAGTCTCTTTATACGAACAGGATCAATTATTAGGCAGATTACTTAAAAGCACTTTGCACCATAATTGACATGAAAATGGATGTTCATGGACATAGTAGAGGGTCATTACAGACCTCATGCTTCTCTTGTTTCTGACTCAGTGACCCTATGGACTGCAGAACGCCAGAAACATCTATTGTTATGTCTCTTGTTGTACTTATCCACAAGGTTATCATAGCACAGGTTCTGGAGTGGGTTGCCAGTTCATTCTTTAATGGACCTTGATTTGTCTGATCTCTCTGCTATGACCTGACTATCCTGGGTGACCATACATGGTATAGCTCACAGCTTCATTGAAGTACCCAAGCCCCTTCACCTTGACAAGGTAGCAATTCAGAAGGGATTAAATAAGTATGGGACTACAAAAACAAACAAATGTGTTTTCATCTCTAGTGAAGTGAGGTCTCTCCAATTCCTGAAATGTGAAGAGAACTTTCTGGGGTCCTACTTTAATGACTAGAATGCTGTTGCGTTGACATATCCAATAGTGAATGTGACTTTACTGATAACAGAGTGGGATACTTAAACATTGTTGGAAATAGGGGCTACTCTGTCACAGCTAGTTCCTATGAGAGCTTTCCTCTTCCCACCTAAACTATCAATTACTTCTTGTTCCCTCTATCATATAGGAGGCCAGGCTGTAACTCAAGAATAAAAGGTCATCTAGTCAATCTGTTAACGTTACCTAAAAAGCACTAAACCCTCAGATCAATCTGATGCATATCCCAGGCTTCAATACATTCTACTGTGGGTCACTACCAAAAAAATATATATCTTTTCTCACATAAATTGTGTTAAATAAACAGAGGAATAGGATTGGGATCTTTCACCCGCTAACTTTTAAGATTTGTTATTTTCCAGGTTTTAAAAGAAAAGGCTATGATCGCTATCATTTATGCAGAAAGTGACCAATAAGCACAAATGTCGGGTGTGTGGTGAACATCCAAACCATCCAAACCTGAGAATTTAGCCATTAATTATGGGAACCTGTAATTAATTTGAAACCAAACGTTGCACTGTCAAACGTATAGAAACTTGTCAACAGATATGAAACCATTGTATCTACCTAATAGGTTTGGGTTAATTAATCCTCAGAATTATTCATATTCAGGATGGGGAGAAGATCTGGTAGTTATCTTATTTTATGACACCAGACATGGGCTACCATCCAGTAAAACTTTAATAATTAGTCAACAAACCACTTCAACATGGAAAAAAGAAGTTTGGGAAGAATGAATTACTAACTTTCCTTATATTCCTTATTTTATACATTTACGGTTTACAATTAAACTCTACCAAGCCATTCAATGTTGAATTGGGGATGTTCATCATCACAAAAACTGTAAGTATTATTTTCACTTATAAGAATGTATTCTAACCTTCACTACTATACAAAACCAAAATAATAATTAATTGAGTAAGTAATTCTGTCTATTTACACGCATGAACACATCCTTAATTATACACTATAATAATATAGGGTGTACCAAAATGGCGCACTGCACTTCCGGGGGAGCTGTCAGTTATATTCATCATGGTAACCGCACCGGAAGTCGGCCATGTTGGTATACCACAGGCACTGGACTGTAATGCAGTTCTATTTTCAGAGCAGCAATATGGCCGCGCACTCTCTCGCTGTTTCCGGTTGCACTCTTCCCTCTAACCCTAGTTGGTAACCTTGAATTGAGCACCAGACACCGGAGCAGGATGGTGAGTGAGACTGCGACACCAGAGTAGAGTGTGTGCTGTGTTACATGTGCTTGGCATGTTATGAGACAGACAGCGTGCATCATGTTACATGTGTAGTTATACAACATGTGACATTTCCATGTGTGACTGAGCTCTGCAGTTTTTGTCACATTGTCATTTATATGAATTCAATATATAGCTTATGTAACCTAGATGTGATGTCAAATATCAAAGATAGTGACGTCCTTCTAGTGAATATTACAAATAAATGCAAAACACAATTTGATGTTTATTTTTGTATGCCTATAATAAGTCTTATGATCTAAAATGCTTTATTATTATTATTATTATTATTATTTAAACTGGAACAACAATTCAGACTGACACATTTAGTTTCTGATTGTGTGAATCCATAATGTTTTCATGGCAGATATAAATGAGTTGGTTGCTAATTTCTTCTCCAGTGGACCACAATTTGTCTGGCCTCTTTGCTATGACCTGCCCATCTTGGGTGACCCTACCTGGTTTGGCTCACAGCTTCATTTAGGTACAGAAGCTCCTTCACCACGACAAGGTAGTGATCCAAAAGGGGTATATATTGCTACTATCACTAATATAGTTTGTGAAGTGTGGGGAGGGATAAGGGGGGAAAGAGACACAGGGGAGGGATAAGGGGGTAAAGAGACACAGGGGAGGGATAAGGGGGAAAGAGACACAGGGGAGGGATAAGGGGAGAAAAAGACACAGGGGAGGGATAAGGGGGGAAAGAGACACAGGGGAGGGATAAGGGGGGAAAGAGACACAGGGGAGGGATAAGGGGAGAAAAAGACACAGGGGAGGGATAAGGGGGGTAAGAGACACAGGGGAGGGATAAGGGGGGAAAGAGACACAGGGGAGGGATAAGGAGAGAAAAAGACACAAGGGAGGGATAAGGGGAGAAAAAGACACAGGGGAGGGATAGGGGGGTAAAGAGACACAGGGGAGGGATAAGGGGGAAAGAGACACAGGGGAGGGATAAGGGGAGAAAGAGACACAGGGGAGGGATAAGGGGGGAAAGAGACACAGGGCAGGGATAGGGGGGTAAAGAGACACAGGGGAGGGATAAGGGGGAAAGAGACACAGGGGAGGGATAAGGGGAGAAAGAGACACAGGGGAGGGATAAGGGGGGAAAGAGACACAGGGGAGGGATAAGGGGGGAAAGAGACACAGGGGAGGGATAAGGGGGAAAGAGACACAGGGGAGGGATAAGGGGGGAAAGAGACACAGGGGAGGGATAAGGGGGGAAAGAGACACAGGGGAGGGATAAGGGGAGAAAAAGACACAGGGGAGGGATAAGGGGAGAAAAAGACACAGGGGAGGGATAAGGGGAAAGAGACACAGGGCAGAGATAAGGGGGTAAAGAGACACAGGGGAGGGATAAGGGGAGAAAAAGACACAGGGGAGGGATAAGGGGAGAAAAAGACACAGTGGAGGGATAAGGGGGGAAAGAGACACAGGGGAGGGATAAGGCGGGAAAGAGACACAGGGGAGGGATAAGGGGGGAAAGAGACACAGGGGAGGGATAAGGGGGGAAAGAGACACAGGGGAGGGATAAGGGGGGAAAGAGACACAGGGGAGGGATAAGGGGGGAAAGAGACACAGGGTAGGGATAAGGGGGG
Source organism: Discoglossus pictus (assembly GCA_027410445.1). NCBI lineage: Eukaryota > Metazoa > Chordata > Amphibia > Anura > Alytidae > Discoglossus > Discoglossus pictus. The sequence continues at coordinate 40,163,503 of CM050172.1, read as the reverse complement.
AAAGAGACACAGGGTAGGGATAAGGGGGGAAGAGACACAGGGTAGGGATAAGGGGGGAAGAGACAGAGGGGGAAAGAAACACTGGAGAGGGGGCTAGAGAGTCAGGGGAGATGGGAGGGAGAGGGCGGTAAAGAGACACAGGGGAGGTGGGGGTGAGGAAGAGACACATGTAATATTATACCGTCATTTATGATGGGTAAACGACTAGTGTAACATAGTAATTGAGGTTAAAAATACATTTAGTCCATCACGTTTCTATATCTCCTCTGATCCTTGTAATTGGGGAACTGTTAATCAATCAGGAGAAAGGCAAACAAACATTGCCAATTGTCTCATAAAAATCATTCCTGACCCCAAAATTCTGTCCATCCGATTCCTCCCTGGTTTAATTCTCCTCCTTCTCTGGTTCTCCTACAGACCCTGTTTGCCCTTTTTACTCAAAAATATATCCAACCACATTTTAAAGTTAACTTTTGAATTTGCTGTCTATCCTATAATTATTATTTATTTTGGGTAGTTTGGTGTATGTCAAAATACAATAAAACAAAACAAAACAATAGGACCAAGATGTGCAGAAAATACATTGTCAAGACTGTTATTATTTATTTATATTGAGTTGCTGTACATTGTTGTTTGCTAGATATAGAATTCAGGATTTTTGTGCTTTCTACATTGAATGTTACAAGGTATTGCATCATATGTGTAATATATGTATGGGGACCTACTGTGCGTGCACAAATATGAAATAGGTGGCCTTCCTCATTGCAGAAATACACCACAACAGACAACAACCACCTGCCCGTCCTCATTCAGCTCTCCTATAAAAATAGACTTGCCAAAATAACATTCACAGGATTTTAAAACCGGTTGTAAGTCAGAATTAACTATAAACCATACAAGTATGGATAGTGATAGAGAATATGAGGTATGGAGAGGAAAGCTATGGCAAGTCTGGACAAGCTATTAAAAAGTAAAGCTATTATATTATTAACAAAGGTCCGCAGTTCGAACTATGGTATTCCCAGTAGTAGCGGATGGATGTGAGAGCTGGAGAATTGACACCTGTGGATTGTGGCGTTGGAGAAAACGGGTTAAAGTTCATTGGACTGCAAGAAGATCCAATCAATAAATACTACAAGAAATTAAGACAAACTGTTCACTGGAAGTTATGATCATGAGGCTCAAATATTTTGGCCATATCATGAGACCGCAGGATTCTTTAGAGAAGACTCTGATACTGGGAAAATGTTAAGGCACAAGAAGAAGGGGACAGCAGAGATGAAGCAATGAACATGGATCTCAGAGGGACAGTAGCTGATAGATGTGCCTGGCCTGCTGCAATCCATAGAGTCACAGAGAGTTGGACACGACTGAACAGCAGCAGACAAAATATGCAATTTCACCACTCATAGTTTTTTTTTTTATTATTCAGAGTACTGTTGGACGTAGATGTTTAGAATGTAAAAATATAAAAACATCTTTTAGTTTCCCATCTATTATTATAGGCATTTCTATGAAGGATTGGTTATTTCCATTTTTGTCCCATAAATACTTCTCCCATGTATTATGTCTCAAGTTTCAAGGCTCCTTTCTTCTACGTTACTAAAAGCTAGATAATAGTTCTCTAAAAGAGCATAATAAAATATTTGTGTTCTTTAATGTAAAAACCTTGCGTTCTTGTCATTTCTGTTTATTGTTCTTACACATGTTGTTCTGTATTCCTCTTCCAGGCCAGGTACTTGGCACAGATCGTGGTTATGGGGGCGCAGGTGGTGGGGCGAGCCTTTGCACGAGCGCTGCGCCAAGAGTTTGCTGGTAAGTGCCAAAAAACCTGGTAATATGGCAATGAGAAAAATCACACGCATTGGCTTCAGCCACCATAGAAATGAACAGCACACATATAAATATATACATAATTGCACATTGTTATTAATATTTTTGATTGGACGTGCTTGAAAGCTAGGCATTCTAAGCATAAAATAACCCAAATTATCTAAGGCCATTTGCTAACTTTCATAGTGATAATGACAAGGAGGAAGTGCATGCCCATTTGGTGCATATGACACAGAATTTAGGACTTGTGATCATTCTGATTTCGCCAACTGGACATACTCTTCATCCTACTGTGAGATTTAATTAGTGGCCTTCAATTAAAGGGGTTTCAGAGAGGGAGGATCTTTGTAAGGGAAACATGGAATTTTCCAGGATTGATTCACTTTAGAAAACATGCACAACACAACATATAACCCGTCTTTCATGCTCTTTATGAATAACTGAAAACAATTGACGTTCAGTGCCGGCATCACCTATCTGTCAATCACGCCACTGGCTTCTCTTAGCCTCAAGAATAAAATGTAAAATCATGACCCTAAATTACAAAGCCCTCAAGAATAACGCTCCCCCTTACATCTCTGCTCTCATCTCCAAATACTCCCCCACCCGCCCTCTTCGTTCTGCCTATGACCTTCTTCTTTCAAAAACTCTTGTCACCTCCTCTCACTCCCACCTCCAGGACTTTTCTTATGCTGCCCCTAGTCTGTGGAACTCCTTGCCTCGCTTCACCAGATTATCCTCTTGCCTCAAAACATTTAAAACCTCACTGAAAACGCATCTCTTTAAAGAAGCGTATCACCTTCCACCCTAACACACTAATCACATCTCTCTCCCTCTTTTACCACTCACTATCCCTTAGATTGTAAGTCTGCGAGTTTCTATCATAAGTACTTGGGAATTCACCATGGACATTGGATTCCTAGCTCAGACAGGGCCCTCCTTGCTTTGCTAAATGTTAATCTGTATTTATCACTATCTGAACCTAATTTATGTGCAGCGCTACGGAATATGTTGGCGCGTTTTAAATAAACTATATTAATAATAATAACTTGATTTTGGGGTGACAGGGTCCATTTAAATCCCTCTCTGGCTTGGCCTTTCTCTCTTAGCAAGCAGAGCAGCAGCAGATGCCCGAGGAGGCCGGGCCGGGAAAGAGTCCGCAGCAGCCAGCAGTCTGTCTGGGATAAGTCTACAAGAGGCCCAGCAAATCCTAAACATCTCCAAGCTGAACCCTGAGGAAATCCAGCAGGTAGAGCTAAAAAAACTAATACACTTTATTAGCATCCTTACAGGCTTTTTTTAAGAATTGCCATATATTACAAAGTTGGAATGCCTGCATACTGCCTTTTTGTTTTGTTTGCGTTCTGTTGTTTCCGACTCTCTGTGACCTCATGGACTCTATCACACCACATATTTATGTCCCTGGTCATGCTGATCCACTTGGTATTCATGGCAGAGATACTGGAGTGGGTTGCCAGTTCCTTCTCCAGTGTTCCACAGCATACAGCTCCTGGTATTCCTAGGTGGTCTCCCATCCAGGTACTGATCAGGCCCACCCTTGCTTGGCTTCAGGGTGGTGTGATCTCTTGGTTCTCTAACTGGAATTGAACCCAGGTCACAGCTGACAAAGCCCCAAATTATAATTATTGGGCCAACAGAGGGTACTCATTCACATACTGACTACTGATATCTAAAAGAGAGTTCACAATAAATAACTGTGTAGTTTCCTGTACATCTACAGCATATTAATGGACTAGTGTAGTTTGGGAAAACTTCATATGATCGTGAAGTATGTAACAATCTAATTTAGGAGTTATGTAAGCAAAGAGCATTTTAGTGAAAATCTAAATGTTGCCACAGTCTGCTTGTGTTTGGGGGCTCCCATATTAGATCTGTAGAGCACCAGTTGTTGGCTTGGAGATAGAAGATGATTACACTGTGAGTTGCGCTTTCATTTAATACTGATGTTAAGGTCCACAGTATAGAACTGAATAGAGATTGTATTTGCGTAATAGGTCTCTCCCATGGGATTAATCCTATTAGATAAAACGCAAATGGCTCACCTTCATTAAAGCAAAATTTAAATACTGGATTTATTTTCGTCTTCCTGATTTTGGGCTTCTCTGTACATCTATATTTTTCTATGTCAGGGTGTCATTGTCTTTATGGAAAAAAAAAGTTGACTGCATTAACACAAACATTTCATATTTCCAACAAAGCGTTGGTCGAGAGTTGTGGAACATGCCAGTAAAGGGATTATTGTTTAAAAAGAGTCGTCATTACCTTAATTAAGTGTTGTCTATTTATTTCCACACATTAGTCATGCTCAGACCCAGATGACTGCATGGAGGATGATGAACAAAATGCACCACAAGATACACTTATAGATTACAGGCACTTTTTTACCAGGTCCCGAATGGACCGCAAAATTACCAGTTCCCTCTTAATGCTCATATAAATAAATAAATACATTCCAAATTTTTCCCCCATTAAGATTACAGTGTCTAACGATCCTTATGGAATAAGCTTAGATTGTTTGGTTGCAGCAATGAGAGTTTTATTGCCATGTGCAATCTGCTTGTGATTTGTCCTTGCAGATCCTTGAATCATCCGCACTGCGAGAGGCAGGTAGCTGAAGAAATAACTAGTTTTATATAAAAAAAAACATGAAATATATATATATATACATTTTAATATCTCAAAAAGTTTTCCACTTGCTGTCAGTGCTCTGTTTGATGATGTATAGCAGTATTGAAGAATTCCCGGATCTATCCTGTTATGGTGTCGGGACAGGTCCGCTGCTGCAGTGCGGCCTCCAACCGCTAGATGGTGCTGCCGATATGTGAGAGAAGTTCTAAGCTTATAATGTTAGCCTAACCCTAATCCCAACCCTCACACTAACAGCTTACCTAAGCCTTGACTCTATGATATGGGACTGGAATATCGGCAGCGCCATCTAGCGGATTCTCACCGCCACTGCTGCTGTCTTGTGCTGCGCTACCATAAGCGGATAGGACCGAATTCTCTGTCACTTCATTAAAAGCTCAGATTTTACAGTTATTATTTAAGGAGAGTCTCCATCAGTCCGTATTAATTAATAATACAAGATGTGATAGAGCTGGATCTGGTGCAGTTAGAATTAGTATGTAAATGTCATTTTGTGTTGTATAGAAAATAACCGGACACCCTCCTGTGTCTCTTTCATTATCTATCCAGCCGCACTTAAGTTTTAGTGAAGGCATTGCTTGAGATCTTGTTTACAGTCTCTGTGTTCACTTATTTCTGTATTTTCTGGACAGGACACCCTAACTGTGTATAATTAAAGGGGCACCTGAACATATCTATTTAATTTGTTTTTTTTTTTATACGTAATAAATAATTTTTAAAATATGTAAGAAGAGCATAATTCCACCCATAATGTTTAATGCTTGAAAATATTACATTGTTGGGATAACTTCTACAAAAATCATTGATCCCTGTAGTATCCAGAACACCCTCATCAGTGGGGTGTTCTGCTTTTATAATATTTTCATAGGTGGGCTGGCAAACTAAACTACTTCACTTATTGTGTTCTGATTACTAGTTTGATCAATTGCCTCAGCAGATGAAGGGATGCAAAGTTATCCTAACTTACCTGGGTTTGATTTGAGTCAGGGAACCAAGAGGTCAGTACTTGGATGGGAGACCACCTAGGAATGTCAGGAGCTGTATGCTGTGGCCCACTGGAGAATGAACTGGCAACCCACTCCAGTATCTATACCATGAAAACCAAGTGGATCAGCATGACCATAGACATAAAGATGTGCTTGGTGTGTTACGGTCCATGAGGTCATGGAGAGTCGGAAATGACTGGACTACAAAAAAGAAAAGGCTACAGGAAGAGCCAGTAGGGATAGCAATTTATTTTGGAAGAGGAATTGGCAGCGGAAAAGTGGATACTAATGTACTGTATAGATCCGTAATCAGACCTATAATACTGGAGACCGTATCTCCAAAAAGATATTAACAAATCTGAAACAATTCATATGAGGGCGACTAAAATGATGCATCATCTAAAAGACAAAACTAATAAGGAAACACTTCATTACCTAACTGTATAGATCAGAGCAGTACAGCCCAAATGGTGGCCCACTGACTGCCAGGCAGGGACTCCTCCTAAACCTAATATAAGTATAAAACACTTTTAATACTTGGGATATTGTATATAAATTCACAAATGTTAAGTTATTTCATATACTATATATCAGTATAGTCATTTATATATTTACATATACAGTTATTATTTTATATCTGGCCCTTTCTCACTTTTTCTTTTTTCCACAGAATTATGATCACCTTTTCAAGGTTAACGACAAGTCCGTTGGAGGATCTTTCTACCTGCAGTCCAAGGTAAGACCTCTTAGAGGACCCACATTGCGGCTTTCTTCCATATATCCCTTTCCAGTCTTACTTACATTGCAAGGGATTTCATAGCGAGGCAGTAGACCAGGGATCTCCAAACTCGGTCCTGGAGGGCCACACCCAGGCCTGGATTTGAGGATTTCCTTTCTGTGCACAGGTGAGTCAATCAGGATGACTGAAGAAACAATAGTCTCCCCTGCTTGCAGCAAGGATATCCACAAATCCAGGTCTGGGTGCGGCCCACCAGGAACGAGTTTGGAGACCCCTGCAGTAGACCAATGCCAAGCTTTAGGTTTTTGACCTTTTATAGTTTTAAAGGATTGGTAAAAACATCATATGTTTGTGAACAACATTATTAGCTGCTAATCATGGACATAAAAGCATTTTAGCTACAATCTTTATTTTAGAAGATGCTAAACACTGTCCCAGTGTTAAAAACTACATTTTCAATTGCTTTCTATTAGTAGCCAGTTGTTATTTTTCACCTAAGCTCAGAATGCTGTCCAATCAGAAGCAGCGGATAAGTCTCAGCTGCATCAGACTACCAGTGATGGCCAACATTTTTAAGGATTCTTATGTGGTATCCAGTTACTTTTAATGGGCTGCATAAAATTATTTTGTTACGAACATAGCAAAAATGATAACGTTCACTGTAAAAGGGACATTTACTTCACTGTAAGTGCTCTTCATGGTGTGAAAGAGCACAAGATTATATGTTAAAATGATCTATTTATTTTTTTAATGAAACTAATGACAGCTAAAAAAATCTAACGTTTACATGACAAAGCTTTTCTTGCCTACTAGCTGCTGCAGGAGTAAAAGCACTGTGAAGATAGTGATTGATAGCAACACTGCACTCAGGGCTTTGAAAATTTAACCCATAACTAGACTGTTTAGATGATTCCAGCATTCCATGCTCTGCACATTTGTTAAGGGTTCACTTTTTTATTTTTTTTTGCTTCCTACGCGGAGCTGCAGGGTGTGTCTGAGGAGGGGCACTCAGTGACTCATGTAAACACAGATTTCAATTATTTGATTACACAGTGAAAAATGCTTATTTCAAAAATTAAAGGTACTTCAACACTTTTTCAGGGATTAGCAAAGCAACTTTTCTTCATCCTGTATTAGGTATCCTAAGGTTGTGAGAGATCTGTCCTACATTCTGGTCTAGGTTTGCACAGAGAGAGGTCAATAAAGACCCCTCCCTGGTCAACTTTCTGGAGTGATGCTCTAATACCCCCTGGATACCTGATACGGGGTGGAGAGAAGCACATCTGCTAAAATGTAATCTTTTATTTCTGCACCTTCCCTACAGTGGCTCTTGCAGACAGTCCCACCCTATACCCTGTTGTATGAGCACTACATTGGCCCTTTACTTTTTGTTTAAATAATGAAAATGCATTGTGTAGTAATGATATCCTCTCTGTGCAGGTGGTTCGTGCCAAGGAGAGACTAGACCAGGAGTTACACATCCAGACAAAGCAGGAAAATCAGCAAACAAAAGAGGAGGCCAAGCACACGTGACCTTCTGTCAGGCACTTAACCCTTGCTATTAACCTCTGAAACACATTGACTGACAGTATAATAATACCCTAAATGCATTGAGAGTCCTCAACAACACGATCACTGCAAGCACTTTTGAGTTACCATTGAAGTAAAATTTATATGACTGCTGTAATCCCATATTTTCTAAATGCTCTGTTGAAGAACTAGACCTTGGAAAAATGTTTTAGAAAGCAAAAATAATACAACGTTTAATTGATTACGTTTTATATGCATATATTCCATAACAGACACTGCCATTTTTCTTTCTACAATTAGTAGAAGATTTTGGATTGCAAAGAATCATTCCATTGTGGCCAGGGATATCACAGTGAATGGAAAAGTTTTTACTGATCCTTGCTAGTTAAAAGTTATGAAAGCTGGACTGTTACAGTGGCCCTTGAAGTTGTGCTCTACACCATCAGATAGAAGGTTAAAAAGCATATGGAAAAATATATAAAATGTGCAAACACTTAGTTTTGGGTATAAGACAAATATGGTCTCTGTAGTGCATTGACAGTCACTAATTCCAACTAAAAATTCAGAGTACCACTCATTCCAACACTTGAAAGCACTTATCCGCTTCACAACTGGCACAGGAATAAATATGTCATATATGCCAAATACTCTGTTGGCACTCTGATGAGGAAGCAACTCAACTTCAGTAAGGTTTTGTCTGGTAAATAATAACTGCATGTAATACTTACAAATCTCTAAGACTGTATTTATTTTTTCCAGAAAGTGGAGAGGAGGAAAGCAGAAATGACCCAATAGTGTAGTAAATTAAATAAATGTTTAATTGTTGTTTGTAAGTAGGTCTGCTTGTTTTGTAATAAATTCCTTTTATTTTTTTGACTTTCTAAAACATTAAATGGGCAATTCAAATGCATGACAGAAATGTGTTCCATGTCCTTTTAATTTATTATGGAGTCTAGCTCCTCCGAATAGCATTTTATAAAAATGGGAATACACTGCCCCTTTCAGATATCTGCATACAGTACATATTAGTCTATTTTTAGAGTTGGAGCATTTTGGTGGTACCTGAAGGGTTCTCGGCGGGTTAATGATGTAGAACACTGTCAATGGTCTCTATTTAGTTTGAATGTATCCCTTCGCCAGCCACACCACAGTCATATTTCTTGCACATACAGCTCATACCAGAGAGGATCTAGCAGACCAGTCCAGTGGGTCTCTCTCTGTAATACACAGAGCAATGTCAGGACTTGCCAAAACCTCTCTGTTATTTATAACTGTGAGAATAAAGATGTACACTTTTGTATCCTATCCGGCCCAGTGTAGATTTTATTACCCAGCTCCGTATCATGCAACAAATGCTTAACTGTAATGGCTCGTCTTCCATAACTTTGAGATTAGCCTAAAAAGCTTAGCAGCTTACTGTAATTGAAAAAAAAAAGTTGATCTGTTGTGGGAAAACTTGCACTGAACATTGTTGTTTTCTCCTGATCTATATGCTGAAACTCCTCTTAATCATCATGCTACAGCCTATATTTCTCTTTTGTATGCCAGTAAAGTTGTGCGTGGAGGTCAAGTGCAAAAAACAGTTAACCTCAGTGTCTGTTTTATTAGAAAACGATAACTGTTTAATCACAGTAAATTGAAAAGTTGTTTATACTGATCTTCTCTACTGAAAACGTTTTATAAAAGCTGGACCATTACTATATAATACTATATTTTATTTATTTTTTGCGTGATTCAGTCTCAGTTTCTGACTTTCCATGACCTCATGGACCGTAACCTACCAGGCACATATGTCTATGGTCATGCTGATCCACTTGGTTTTCCTGGCAGAGATGCTGGAGTGGGTTACCAATTCCTTCTCCAGTGGGCTACAGCATACAGCTCCTGGTATTCCTAGGTGGTCTCCCATCCAAGTACTGACAGGCCCAATCCTGCATGGCTTCAATGTGGTGTGATCTCTTGATTACCTGACTGGAATCGGACTCCGGTTGCAGTGGAAAAAGCCCCAACTCCTAATCACTGGTCTACCAGGGAACCCTAAGATCAGAAATATAACAGCTTATTACTGGTTTGTTAACACTAGAACCCTGCAGCTGCTTGTCTCTCCTAGGGGCTGACTCAACATAGATTCATTTACTTGATGCTGGTCATTTGCTGTGTTGACCATTCTCCTTGGCTAGGTAGCTACATTTGGTAGTGCTTTAGGGGTTATACAAGCATTAAAGAACCATCGCAGTTGAAGAAAAAAAATATACACTTTTGTGTCAAATATTCACCAAACTAAAAATATTCGCAGCCATGTAAACCATTTCCATTTGTTGGTAGAAATCAATCTGACTTTTTGAAGAATGTGACCTCATGCACCTCAACACACCATGCTGATCCACTTGGTATTCATGGCAGAGATACTGGAATGGGTTGCAAGTTTCTTCTCCAGTGGACCACAGCTTACAGCTCCTGGTATTTCTAGGTGGTCTCCCATCCAAGTACTGAAGCTCCTTGGCTGGAATCAACCCCTGGTTGCAGAGGTGAAAGCACCAAATCTTAACCACTGGACCACCAGGGAAGATCAGAGATATATGGGGCTCTTGTGACTGTTTTTTTAACGTTAGAACCCTGCAGCGTCCTAGGGGCTGACTCATCCCAGATTCATTTAGCTGACTGACTGACATTAGCGGCCCTTTATTATAGTGGGCTGAAAGAGATGGAAATCAAATTAACATGACAGAGGTTCCAAATACTGTATTATGTTCTGGGAGCCTGGAAAGAAACCCTACTTACTGTGGAGAAATATTTAGGAGCCAGCAGTACAGATTTTAGGAGCCTGTGGCACCCCAGGATGGTTTCACTCCTGACTATATCAATTGATATAGTCCTGCAGACAGTGGTATGTTACACTTTTAACCCTTTAAAATGCAGCATTCATACTGTTGCCTCCTTGAACTCTAGTCAGCAGATTCCCCAAACACAAGACTAAATCAGACACACACTAGAAAGAGACTTTTGTTGTTTTTTGTTCTTTTTTATTATTAAGTTTTCGTCGGTCATATAAACGCTCCCAGCTCGGGGCAGCGTCTCGTTGGCAGCTCGCCCCCTCGGGCGCACACACAGGACAGTCTCCGCACTCTAGGGGCGGTCTCGTCAGGACGCGGTCACACAGTCTCTCTCTTCCTCTCACGCTCTGATGCAAGAACGGTCTTATCTTGGTTACCAACTAGTGGCACTCAAGAGGGGATAAGGGGACGGGAGATTTATTATGATACAGAAGGCACTTCACCTGGTTGCCTGCAGATCATTGCTCCAGTAACCTGGGGCTATCACTCCCTTCGCGAGACAATTTGCTCTTGTCACCTGAATTGAAGAAGGTCACTTGGAGCTGATCTGCTGTACCCAAACACCCTGGGAGCCCCCAATTACAAAATATTATTAGGACACTACCATTCCTGCAAGAGATGTATAAACTATAGAGTATATGTTTGCGCTCTGTGCTGTCTCTGCAGTCTGTGTCACATTTGAAGCTATCACAACTAGCTGAACTCTGTGGTGCAGTTTCAGACGTGAAGGGGGCGGGGCCTACACAGGAGACAGGGCTGCAAGCTTAAACAAAATGTCAGCTCCTGGGTTCATTAAGAAATTACTAAGATCACATCAAGGTAAAATGTATTGCACATTATTTAGTTATGCATGTCTTTAGGAAGAGTGGTAGTGTCCCATTAACACTTAAGCTGCAAAAAGGGCCTGCAACACGTAGCAGATCTATGAGCTGATGACCCTTAAAGCAATAGAAGGTTTAAACACCCCTTTACCAAATTGGAGATTGCTGATTTTAAGTCTAGCCCGTCCACAGCAACTTCGGGGCAGTGAATCTTAACCACAAACACCCTCCAGTGGGGGGGCTCCCATTATATTGACTGGAAAGGGTATCCCCCAGAGCATCAAACACACACACAGCACTCACTCAGTCTATAAAATAGCTTGGATTGCTCCTTCACTGCCGGAGCCTGCGGAGATCATCTCCTCACATACACTGTAAATGAGTGATATATGGGGGGGGGGGGGGGCTGATTGGTTTCAAAGCAATGTTCTGCACGCTCTCCAGAGAAGCGTCAGGAAGCGGCATTCACTGCTTCTGAATGCGTTGTCGTGGGGGGTCCAGAGAGCAGAGGGAGCGGGAAGCGGGGGATACGGCTCTGTGGGCTATAATGATTAAAGGGACTCCGTAGTAATAGCTCTTTTGAATCTAAATGTAAATTAGTTAATTTGAAGTCGTATTTATACCACATATACCATACTTACATTTTCATTGTTCTTTTGTTCACCTTTATTAAGTACGGCTTTATTTATTTTTTGTATCATTACTCTGATTTACATTCAAACTAAAAAGAGCTTCTTTTAAAGGGACATGGAGGGGTTCTGTCTTTTTCGAAGTATATAATATACCTGTGTTTTATTTACCTTGGTGTACTTTTTTATGCAGAAGAGGTTAAAAGCTCTGTTTTACTCCCTAAAATCATAAAATAGTCCCTTTATGGGTCTGTCCTCCGCAGCGTATGCAGATGAAGGGCTGAAAGTGTAGGGTTCTAGTCTATCTGGGACCACGTATCAGGAACATGCTGTTGAAACATGGTGCCTAATAGGCTAGGACATTACACTGCACATCCAGCCGTACGAAGGCAATTGACAGACCCATACAGGGACTATTTGGTTAATTTTAGAAAATAAAAACAGAGCTTTTAATAGATCTTAATAAAACAAAGTACAGAAAAGTTCATAAATACATAGATATATCATATACCTAGTAAAATACAGAGACTTTCCATGTCCCTTTAAAGGTGAGACCTCTCCTTTTACTAAAGTATGGAGCCTTCATTAAAGGGATAGTGCTCATAAAGTAGATTGTGAGGTCATTGATCGCAATGATGGGTTTAAATTCTGTAGTGTAAGAATCTTTGTCATTATACATATTTATTTATTAGTTGGGCATGTACTTCTTCCTTATCACCCATACTGCAAGAGTTAATTAATCATCTCACTTTGGAGGGAGAGAGATCAGATCTTAACTTGTAAAATTTGCCTAAAAATTGCAACATTCAAGGTCAATTATCTAGTACAAAATGTGATTATTATTATTTTTTTTTGGGGGGGGGGGGGCGATTAGTAGCAACCAATTGCATATATTCTTATGTGTTGGTACAGATTTAATTTCTATTATTATTATTATTATTTTTTATTTGTAACGCTCCAACATATTCCGTAGCGCTGTGCATGGGATAATTATAACTGGGTCCTTGCTGTATCAGCTTGAAAAAGTGGCTCCATAAATTAATCTAGGAATGAGAGGGGTCTCACCTTAACCCTGAGTGTAAGAAATGGAGAAGAATCAGCAAGTGGAAGATGAGTAAGTTGGTTACTAGAGAGAACAGCAGTGCAGAAGAACGTGTCCGCCAACACAGGGACGCAGAGCAGCGAGAAGTGGCAGAATTGATATAGAAAATGGAAAAGCTAAAATGTGTTAAAAATAATAATAATAGTAAAAAAAAAAAAAAGAAGCCTGGGAGCGTGTAGCAGCTGCACTAGTAAGCGGTGGAATGTAAGGTGGGATGTTTTGTACATAGTTGAGTTAATCTGCAGAGAATTAGAGCGCGGTTGAGTCAGATCGAGTGTCCCCATACTGGCCCCCCACACTCCGCTCCCTCTTGTCGTTTCATAAGCGTCTCCCAACGTATTGCTTTTCTCAGAAGGTGTCCCACCTTCTCTCGTGAATTTTGACAAACAAACATGGACTGCAAGTCTCTGAGTAACTTCTCAGAGATCTACAGAGCATTACAACAATAAGTGCTTAATTCTGCTCCCATTGAATGTTAATATCTCGCACGACTGTCACTCCTCGTTTTAGGAGTTTGCCACTCAAGTTCTGCCAGCTTTGGTCCCAAGTTCTTTAGGAATGGAGGAAAACAAGATCCAAGTCCTCCCATAATGGAAATAAAGTAACTTTCTGTTTGCTAAAGGCAGGAACGTGCATATTTCTTTGCAGGCTGTTCTGTGTATTGTTGTGTCAAGGTCCACAGACCCCACCAAACGGGAATGTTAACAGGAAATGGCTCGTCTTGAAGGGAGGAACCCCAACACCAAATCGAGTCTGTGCTCTTGTCAGAGGCAGTGTGAGGGTGTAGGGTGAATTTAGCACATGTGAAAAAGTTTGAAAGTGTTTGACCTTCTCAGTTGACTACAGCTGGTTTCAGTAACACGGACCCTGGAGGGATGACCACCCAACCCGGGAGAAGAGAATCTGAGCCCACACCAGGTGAGAGATCCAAAACACCTCCTGGCAGCAGAGAGAGACCATCCATTGAGCCAGGTCTCAACTTTAACCCTTCAGTCCTCTCATTGACCTCTGACCTCTGGCCCTTGGGACGCTTTTCACTTTCGCCTTTTCCTGCTGCTACCAAGGACATCAGAGGAAGGCCGAGGCCGGCAGCAGCGTAAGCCTGTGATAATAGGGAGCCCTTGGCCAGGTTTAGGGGAGAGGCTGCCAACGCCAGCATGGGATTTGGCAGCCCTGCCAAGGCTGATGCTACTCCGCTACATGCCAATGAGCTGAGATCTAGAGGTCCCGGAGCTAGTGGAATGGGTAAGGACTGGCTGCCAAAGATGGCCGCTGGGTTGGGAATAATCAGCTGGGTACCATTGGCATAACCACCATCTCCTGCAGCCGGCAGCTTGGGTGGTTGGTGGATTTTGAGCAGTTGGCGTTGCTGGTGTGAGATGAAGTGCCCATGGGCCTTGATGTGTTTGCGCAGGGAGCTGGGATCCGTGTATCGTTTCTGACATCCAGGCATCTTGCAGTAATAGGGCTTGTCCACGTAGTGGGTACGAGTATGCTTGAAGCGGTCACTCGAATTGGAGTAACGCTTGTTACAGCCCTCATAGGGGCACATATAGGGTTTCTCACCTGGAAGAGAAACAAGATGGACACTTCAGAATTTGTCAGAACAGGAGTTTTTTAATCTATAAAACAGTAATAATCCAAACATTTCACAAATAGTATATATGGTGGAGACTACTGTATTTTTTTATATTAAAAACGTGGTCCGTGGTTTTGCTGTGATATTGGGATTCGGTGGTTTGTTTGTGTATGAAAAAGGGGAATCTTTTGGAACGGATAGAAGAGCTGGCACTTACATTGCAAAACATGGGTTATGATGGGTGAGGGTCCTCTAATACAGGTATTAATATGAGGGGTATGAGTTAAAATGAATGGGTGAGGACTCCATAACCTACAGTCACTACATGTCATGTCCTATTATAAGACGACATCCATACTGGAATAAGACATCTAAAACTATCACTATAGTGCTCATAAGTTAGGATTTCATTTTATTGAATAAATGGTTAGTAATAAATCAGGATTTAAAGACAAAATGCAGCTTTTTAAACTTACATCTGAACTTTAGCATTGCATGTTGAGGCAAATCTACTTAACTCCATCCCTATTAGGTGTCCAACATGCGGGAGAGGATCTGCCCGGCAGCCTGTCCTGATTGCTGTCTTTATATCTTTTTGGCCACAGCAGGCAAACAGACGAGTCTAGTAGACAATTTAGGACAGCCACCTACCCTTTGGTCATTTAATGGGGATGGAGAGAAGCAGCTGTGCTACACTAAAGTTCAAATGTAAGAAAATACTCAATTTAATGCTAATCAGTTAGTGAATAAACTCATGAAACCCTACTGTATGAGCCATAAAGTGGTCATTTAAATACTAGAATACAAGGATTTCAGTCTGGATTATAACGTCTTAATTGTGCTCCCCAGCAAAAGTAAAACAAAAGGATACAAAGGTCTTGGGTGGAGGATCATACAATGAAGAGTGGAGTATGATAAAATAAATATTGGAATTGACAGCTAATATTATTATTCATTTAAAGACCTCCAGGATGAAAACTTAGAGCCCGATTCAATTGCAAGCCCGCATCTCGCGGGATTCAAGTCTGTGGGCGTGCTCCCATTCGTCTCCGATTCTGTGCTATTCAATTGAAGTAGCCCACAAGTTACAGGTCGAAAGCCGACTCCATAAACCAAGCAGTTCAGGGCGGGAACATGATCAATTGAGCAAGGCCGTAACCTCCCATTTCGAAACAGCCAATAGAAAATTAGACTGGCATCATTACGGCAGTAAAACATGGAGGTTACATGTCAATCAATTCGGTTCGGGGGTCCGATATGCAATAAGACTCGCAAACACTCAATTATAAAAAGGAATGCCACTACTGTTCTAGTCCATGTGGGTGGCCTGTATCGTTAAAATACATTTCTTTTTACTGCCGGTTTGAGAGCTTGAGACTGTTGTGTAATGTCTGGCATCGCTTTCCCTGTTATTTACAGAACAGTATTGATTTTTTTATTTGCATTTACAGTGCTATGGACAGGGGTTAAAACCCCTTGCGGGTCCTCTCTAGAACTCATAGGATTTTCTCCTTCATTTGCCATTTACGGGTGTGAAACCATTTGCAGGCTTGGGGGTATTGGAGCAATTAAATAGCGATTTTAGCGATCAGAAGTCTTGCGGATGGGAAATATCAAAGTTTTCAAGCCCGTAAACCGTCCAGAGCCCGCAAAAAGACCCCAATTGAATAGCAAATTAACTTATGGCCTCACTTACGGGCTCCAGTAACTTACAATTGCTCAATTGAATTGGGCTCTTAGGCCCTCATTCAATTGCGATTTGGCTATTTGAATAGGGCTCTAAATAAGCACATAACATTATTTTTTTAAAGAAGTTTTTAGTTATTAAAAACCTTGCTTTTGGATAGATGCTTACTAACTAAAAACTTATTTTTAAAAAATATGCTATGTGCTTATTTAGAGCCCTATTCAATTGACCAAATTGCAATTGAATGAGGCCCTTAGTCTTTAGTATTTAGGCCAACAAATAAATAAAATCCAGTATCCGATAATCAGTTTAATAAATGTCTGTAGTCAGTGTTAGGTAGGTCCTTGAGTGACAATCTACACCAGATTGCAAAAAAAGAGTATTCAATCCCAGAAATAAATACAATATAAAATACCAAGAAATAAAAAAGGAAAGGAAATACGTCAAGAATTATAAGGACAAGTCAAGACAAATGGCTCGACGTACAAGTGAGGTCCTTTTTCACGTGAATATATCTTTTAGACATATTATATTTTTCATATAAAAGGAAACGCTGGGCATTGTATCTTGTATTTAGGTACGGATATTACCTGAATCTTTCTTACTAGGTTAAATGGACTCTTTAGGCAAATCATTTTAATTTTCTATCAAATATTTTAAATAAATGAATTGGATAAATAATGTTATCCTCTTTAAAGTAATTATGATATAACATTTACACTTCACTTACTTCTAAGAAGACCTCAGAATAAAAGATTCTCACCTTCCACAACCTCCATCTTTCTACCTGTTCTCCGACATTAAAGGTGCCATCTTGCACACCTGTGATCAAAATCCACACTCATAGGGTAGGGTCTCCTCACTGCCAGTGTCTCAAACTGCTCAAAAACACAGCAGGAGACACTGTTAGTGTGAAGACCCTCCCCTGTGGGAGTGGCTTTAGGTCACAGCTGTGATGCATGGCACCTCTCATGAGTGAGAAGGAGGCTCCAGAAAGTGAGAATCTGTTACTCTGTAATTGAAGTGTATATTTTATATCTAGCAGAATAAGATGAATTATCCAAGTAAAATCATTCCTATAGGAAATATGTTTAAAGAGTCCCTTTAAGTAAACAACACATTATCTAATTTCAATTTAAAGGACCACTATGATCCAGTATTTATAATGGCTTTGATGGAGAAATACATTTCTAATGTGAGCAGAGTTTTTAGAAAGTACTAAAAATACAGTAGTTAATGTATTACTTTCTTATATATCATTAAAGCAACATTTAGATTTTTGCTATTCTGCTTCTATACGTGGGCTGATACCCCGAATTCAGACATTTTCATCTCCTACGATGGAAATGTGGCAACTAAAATGCCAGAACTTTCACTAGGACATTAATTTTTAAGAAACTTTTGTCAATTTTCAAGTTAATTTTTTTAAACTGCATATTGCAAATATGAGATGATAGTGATCCTTAATGGACCCCTGTAGTTCAAGAAAAACTGAAATTGTTTGTGATGTTTGTAACAAAGTAACAAAAATAATAGCTGTGTGAGCCATGGACATAAAACATCTTTAGAGAAAATCAGAATTTTTGAAGACTCTGTGTATAGAAGAATCCATGTTTTAATTGTTGTATCACTTCCTGAGAGCGGGATCATGAGAGCGTGTTTATTTATCAATCGGGTGGGGGAGAACAGAACAAGGAGAATTGTGATATAACTGGATCTAACTGAAATTGGTAGTCAAAAATAGATGCAAACACTGGTCTCCAACTTTCACAACTTCTTCCAAAGTATCATGAACGTCTCCAGGACCACGCAGAGGCATCTCAGGGTATGGGCATGGGGTGGAGGTGTGCAGCACTCACCTGTGTGTGATCTGTTGTGTATCTTGAGGTTCTCGAGCCGTGAGAAGCTCTTGTGACAAGTCGGGCAGCAGTGCGGCCTCTCGTTAGTGTGAGTGCGGATGTGGATCAGCATCTTGTACCTGCAGAAAAACAGAGACTTTACACCATGTTCCATCCAGCTAAGAGGAAGCCAAAGCCAACTGACATCTATCCCAGTAACAGTCACACACCACCACTACCTCGGAACATGTAACATATCCTCACAGCCACCATGTCCACAACCACCTATGCTTTGTGTTACTTTATAGTGCAGGTTTCTGCACTATCATCTCCATATCTCTCAGCTGCTACACCCATAGACTTAATAACTAATTAACCCTCTATTTTCTTTTCAATTACCTAGTTTGTTTTAATTCCTTCACCTTTTGTTTAATTAATCCTTTAGTTTGTAAGCATTCAATTAATTCTGGAACACATTTTTTTTGGTTTATTATCCTTGTTATTTAGGTACTGTTATGGGGACCAGATTCACACCCAGCTAGGCCAGTCTGTTTATGGTCCCGTGGGAGATACAGCATATTTGTCGTACTAATTTGGGTTCTAGTCTGGACCTCTACCGAAGGTATATAGATGATTTGTTCCTTACTTGGGGTGCAGATTTAACATAATGGAAATCTTTCTTGGATTTATTGAATGTTATCAATCTATAATTTGTATTTACTAGTGAAATAAGCACAAGTCAGGTTCACTATTTATATTTAGAAATTAATATTGTGGAAGGGAAACTATCTACCTACACTTAATTTAAAGAATAATACATAAAATAATAAAAAATAATATTTTGGCAAATGGTGGTCATTAATACCCCATGGTTATCTAATATATCAATAAACCAAATGGAAACAGTTAATAGAAATTATCCTGAAATATTAGATAACCAACAGACATATTTCATTTCTAAAAGATTTGAGGAAAGAAGCTATGAGAAAATATTTTTGTATAAATAAGCTGAAAAATGTGAAAAAATAGAAAAGGCAGAGCTATTCAAAACATTAAAAAAAGATGGAAAATCGAACAAAGGGGTCTTATTTATCACTAAATGTAATAACAGAGCAAGAGACATTAAGAGAGTATTACAACAACACTGGTATATCTTAAAGGAAGATCCATTATAAAAAAAAATTGCGAGTGAGAAATCAAGAGTAGTAAAGACCAAAATATTGGTAGCCCTAAGTAATAAAAAGATCCTGGATCCAAATAATAGAAAGGAAACAAAAACTAATGGTCATAAATGTAAGGCTTGTAAAAACAAATAGAAGAAAATGAAAATGTTTTTTTAATTTTAATGGTAACTGCCAAAAAAGATCTATGTAGTTAAAACAACAATTCAAAATTTATATGATATATATGATATATATGTGATATTAGGAAGAAAATGTGGCCTATCCTATGGTTAAATGGATATGAAAAGTTCATGGATTTATACATTTCTGCACTCCTTAGGCAAAAAGCAGCCTATATATATGCAGCACATCTCATAAAACATTTTATTTTTATTAATATCTAAAAATCCCTGTAATGATTATGTTGCCACCTTCACTGGGTGTCTAAACAGGCAACTGGTCCCCTCCAATCAGCATGCAGCATCAGGGGATTAATGTTAAACCACTATTTACCTGCTGTTGCTTTCTCAGCCAATCTCCTTGCAGCTTCCTGTCTGTATGTCAGCAGCAATACATAGCACATATTAGTGATACACTACATATCCCAGGCTGCTTTGCAGCACAAACAGGAACCCCAGAGTTAATTCAAAAGTTTAAGCTAATCCAACTGGCCAAACCATTTTAGCCAGGGTTTGGAGGGTGTTAGCCCTATGTTTCAACTGTCAGAAATTTTGCTGACTTCAATGTAAGTGTTTAAAAGTTTAGTTTAGTATTTTTTTATGCAAAAAATGTTTGCATAAACTACTAATCCTCTATCAGATGCATTGATAATCCACAAAACTTACATATCCATTTAAACTACTGAATTCTAAATTTAAGTCAAATACATTTAAAATTATGTGGATAGAATTCATTACACAGGATTGAAGGGAGAAAACAGAGAAATAGATTATTGCAAAGAGAAGGCTATGGGATACACATTAAATACTATGGTACCTAATGGTTTCAATGTGGATTTTTATAAGATTTTTACAATATCTGTATATACCATATTTTATATGCTGATTTTTAGTTTTTTTATTGTAATTATGTAAACCTACCTGATGACAACAGCGATAATTATATTTTGAAATTATTGTTATATTTTTTTAAGTTTAAGTTTATATATTTTTCCTCAATGTACACATTTGACAATATTACTCTATTAGTAAAATTAATATAATATAAATGGTAGTTTATTATTGATAGATAATTTTAAATTAATCTATCCAATAAACTGTATGTATTGATTTAAATATTGAAAGAAAGTATACTTAATTCACACTGGTAGATTTATTATATTTAGATGAGAGATATAGTTTATTTATATAGTATTAATTGCACTGTTAAATATCTTATTAAATAGCACTTTAGTATTTATTTTATTATCACTATAAATATTTTAACAGAAAGTAGCTCTTTAGTAGTCACCAGGGGATCTCCTTATATCATTTATTCACTTAAATAAACAAAATAAAATATAACAGTATTTTGTATTAGATTATATTTCACATACATATGTTTATTAATCAATCATTTGGGGATGTTTTTTTGCTAATTATTTATAGACTAGCGACTTGCCCGTCAAAAATGACGGGGCAATAAAATTGTAAGGCAGGTAATGCTGTTTGCCACAGACATAACTTTTTTGGTGGTCTGAGATCCATCGGCGCTCATTGCGAGCCTCGCGCGGAGTGCCTTCAGCGCTCATTGCGAGGCTGTTGGTTGTATTTTTTTTCTTATAGGCGCTTTTGCTGCTATTATTTGTTCTGCGCTGATCTGCTTTTTGTGCTTATTGTAAGTCTTTGTGTGCTATGAGCAGCGTTGGCGCTCGTTGTGAGGTGCGCGGTGATTGGGTTTTGCAAGAGTGTTTTTTTTTTGTGTATATGTATTTTTGTATGCTAATTAAATAATTAATAAATGAATATACTTTACCTATTTGGAAGTAATATATGTAGGAAGCATTGTGCTGAAGAGCTGACAATCTGTTTTGATGTTCCTGCAGCATACAATGTAGGTTTGCACTGTTGTGGATCTGATGTGTAAGTGTCAGCAATGTGTGCAGCGTGTAGTGTAACTAGGCTGCGTGCGCGTTAGGGTAGCTGTGTACTTCCGCATTGTGTAAGTTAGTGTTGTAAAATGGCGGGGAATGTGTGTGGTACGCGGCTGTGGATGATTTAGCGTCCTTGCTAAAAGTGTATTTTCACCTGGTACGGCTTTTTTGAAAAGCTGTATGTGCTTGGAGGTGTTTTGCGTGTATAGGGTCCTGTAGCCTCATTTTCGTTTTTTTCGGCAGCCATTTTTTCTCTTGCTTAGTGGATTTTCGTGCGTCTACACTCGGGAATTTGGACTTAAATTGCAGACCAAATCGTGACGACGATTCGTAGTTTGACAACTATTATATGTGATATCCATATTATGAAATTACTTATTCATATATTTTATATATATTATGAATATCAGCATAGGAATAAGTTATAGTGGATTGGCTCTTAAGGAGAGTACTTTATATATTGTTTATGAGATTAGGTGGATGACGGCAGCCTTCTAGCTGTCCCGTAGCCTTGGAGGTATTTATTACACAGTTATAGCTTTATATGATCACAGGTTATATTCATGGCACCTTTTTTCCCTTGGTTTGGAGTGGCGGGGGGTCACTAGTGCCATTATTATCTTATAATTTAAGGTGAATAATGAATATATATAATTGGTTGAATAGTTATTGTTATTAATTGAGACAGGTGAACTAAGGCTCACTATCATGTCATGGTATTTCTAAACTTTCCAAAATTATCTAAAATTCTTATTTTCAATTTTCAAATTGTTTTATCTACATAGATTTTTTTTGGCAGTCACAAATTAAAATACATACCACAAAAAGAATATTGTGATTGTTTTATCTCAAACTGTCATTGTGAACCATTAGAATAATTAATTGACTTCCCTGTGTTTTTACAAGCTTTGATTTTATGACCTTTAGTTTTTGATTTCTTTCTATTTTTCGGATCTGGAATCGTTTTATTACTTAGGGCGACCAATATTTTGGTCTTTACTACTCTTGATCTCTCACTCACAATTTATTTTTATATTGGATTGTCCTGTAAGATATACCAGTGTTTTTATAATACTCTCTTAATGTCTCTTGCTCTGTTATTAAATTTAGTGATGAATACGATTTCTGTATTTTATTTTCCAGTATGTTTTTGATGTTTTGAATAGCTTTGCCCTTTCCACTTTTTATTCACTTTTTATTCACTTTTTTTCAGCCTTTTCTCATTTTTTTTTAGAGATAAAATATGTCTGTTTGGTTATCTAATATTTGGTCAGAACAATTTATATTACCCATATTAACTTGGTTTATTGGTATATACATGGGGTATTGACGGTTACTATGGATATCCTAAATATTTATTTTTGGCAATTGAAGAACCACTGTGTGTCTTGTATATAGTAAGAGTATGCTGAACTCAATGTGCAAAATCAACTTCTACTTAAAGACTGCCACTATAGATAGACCCTTGACAATAGGTCTAAGCAGAAGTATAATTGGCATACTCTCACCATAGCTAATACCCAAGCTCATTGGCTGTTTAGTTTATCCAACCATACTCCAAACATTACTCTGCCATACTGTGATATGGGAACCACTATATACACATAACAAGAATCTGATACATGTAACTGGCTTCTTACTGTAAATAGTGTAGTTTGCACCCACTCACCTGGCATTGAAGCCTCTACCCCGGCGGGCACAGCCCTCCCAGTGGCAGCAGTACCCAGCATCCTTTTCAGGCTTGACATGGAAATCATTCACGTGGTCCACCAGCTCCTGTAGCAGCTCGAAAAGGCGGTTACACTGCAGGTGAAAGGTTAGAGGTCAAGAACGCCCAAATTCAGACATAGGGAGTGAGAGGCAGGGTAAAATTCCAGAGGTAGTTATATAGCAGCTGAGATTGGAATAAAGTGCAGCTTATTATGGCACCCCCTGAGCCAGGGGATCCAGAGACAGGAAACCATATTGGTATCGGTCATGAAGGGGGAAGGATATTTTCACTCAGAGTGATCCTCCAGACTAAAAAGTTAATTGCACTGGGGATATTATGTGATGCAGTATACTATGGGAGAGGGTTGAGTAAATATTTATTTATATGTGTGGGTTGTGTTATATGAGAGACTGTGTTTGGACATTTGCCAGGAGAGGTTCTCTGGGGAGATAACACAATACATCAGTCTTCCCTGAAACAATGGATTAATCCAGGTATTGAAAACCTCCTGGAGAGAAGTACAAACACTCTCCAATGTATAAACCAGAAGTGCCTAAATTGGAGCAGGTACCCATGCAGGGGACCACTGGTGCTCATTAAACTGGACGGGTAATCAGAGACTCTGTTACCAAGCTAAACATGCTAGCCCCAGATGTACAACACACAAGTTGTGTTCAAAGCTTGCGTCTTGTCCGTTGAGGAAGTTTGTGTATTCTTCGTTTAGGAAGTTTGTGTATTCTCCATTTAGGAAGTTTGCGTCTTCTCAGTTTAGGAATTTTTTCAGTCTTCTCAGTTTAGGAAGTTTGCGTCTTCTCAGTTTAGGAAGTTTTTCAGTCTTCTCAGTTTAGGAAGTTTGCGTCTTCTCAGTTTAGGAAGTTTGTGTATTCTCAGTTTAGGAAGTTTGCGTCTTCTCAGTTTAGGAAGTTTGTGTATTCTCAGTTTAGGAAGTTTGTGTATTCTCTGTTTAGGAAGTTTGTGTATTCTCAGTTTAGGAAGTTTGTGTATTCTCTGTTTAGGAAGTTTGTGTATTCTCAGTTTAGGAAGTTTGTGTATTCTCTGTTTAGAAAGTTTGTGTATTCTCAGTTTAGGAAGTTTGTGTATTCTCTGTTTAGGAAGTTTGTGTATTCTCTGTTTAGGAAGTTTGTGTATTCTCTGTTTAGGAAGTTTGTGTATTCTCTGTTTAGGAAGTTTGTATATTCTCTGTTTAGGAAGTTTGTATATTCTCTGTTTAGGAAGTTTGTGTATTCTCTGTTTAGGAAGTTTGTGTATTCTCTGTTTAGGAAGTTTGTGTATTCTCTGTTTAGGAAGTTTGTATATTCTCTGTTTAGGAAGTTTGTATATTCTCTGTTTAGGAAGTTTGTGTATTCTCTGTTTAGGAAGTTTGTGTATTCTCTGTTTAGGAAGTTTGTGTATTCTCTGTTTAGGAAGTTTGTGTATTCTCTGTTTAGGAAGTTTGTATATTCTCTGTTTAGGAAGTTTGTATATTCTCTGTTTAGGAAGTTTGTGTATTCTCTGTTTAGGAAGTTTGTGTATTCTCAGTTTAGGAAGTTTGTGTATTCTCTGTTTAGGAAGTTTGTGTATTCTCAGTTTAGGAAGTTTGTGTATTCTCTATTTAGGAAGTTTGTGTATTCTCAGTTTAGGAAGTTTGTGTATTCTCTATTTAGGAAGTTTGTGTATTCTCTGTTTAGGAAGTTTGTGTATTCTCTGTTTAGGAAGTTTGTGTATTCTCTGTTTAGGAAGTTTGTGTATTCTCTGTTTAGGAAGTTTGTGTATTCTCTGTTTAGGAAGTTTGTGTATTGTCTGTTTAGGAAGTTTGTGTATTCTCTGTTTAGGAAGTTTGTATATTCTCTGTTTAGGAAGTTTGTATATTCTCTGTTTAGGAAGTTTGTGTATTCTCTGTTTAGGAAGTTTGTGTATTCTCAGTTTAGGAAGTTTGTGTATTCTCTGTTTAGGAAGTTTGTGTATTCTCAGTTTAGGAAGTTTGTGTATTCTCTATTTAGGAAGTTTGTGTATTCTCAGTTTAGGAAGTTTGTGTATTCTCTGTTTAGGAAGTTTGTGTATTCTCTGTTTAGGAAGTTTGTGTATTCTCTGTTTAGGAAGTTTGTGTATTCTCTGTTTAGGAAGTTTGTGTATTCTCTGTTTAGGAAGTTTGTGTATTCTCAGTTTAGGAAGTTTGTGTATTCTCTGTTTAGGAAGTTTGTGTATTCTCAGTTTAGGAAGTTTGTGTATTCTCTATTTAGGAAGTTTGTGTATTCTCTGTTTAGGAAGTTTGTGTATTCTCTGTTTAGGAAGTTTGTGTATTCTCTGTTTAGGAAGTTTGTGTATTCTCTGTTTAGGAAGTTTGTGTATTCTCTGTTTAGGAAGTTTGTGTATTGTCTGTTTAGGAAGTTTGTGTATTCTCTGTTTAGGAAGTTTGTATATTCTCTGTTTAGGAAGTTTGTATATTCTCTGTTTAGGAAGTTTGTGTATTCTCTGTTTAGGAAGTTTGTGTATTCTCAGTTTAGGAAGTTTGTGTATTCTCTGTTTAGGAAGTTTGTGTATTCTCAGTTTAGGAAGTTTGTGTATTCTCTATTTAGGAAGTTTGTGTATTCTCAGTTTAGGAAGTTTGTGTATTCTCTATTTAGGAAGTTTGTGTATTCTCTGTTTAGGAAGTTTGTGTATTCTCTGTTTAGGAAGTTTGTGTATTCTCTGTTTAGGAAGTTTGTGTATTCTCTGTTTAGGAAGTTTGTGTATTGTCTGTTTAGGAAGTTTGTGTATTCTCTGTTTAGGCAGTTTGTATATTCTTTGTTTAGGAAGTTTATGTATTCTCTGTTTAGGAAGTTTGTATATTCTCTGTTTAGGAAGTTTGTGTATTCTCTGTTTAGGAAGTTTGCGTATTTTCCATTTAGGAAGTTTGTGTATTCTCTGTTTAGGAAGTTTGTGTATTCTCTGTTTAGGAAGTTTGTATATTCTTTGTTTAGGAAGTTTGTATATTCTCTGTTTAGGAAGTTTGTATATTCTTTGTTTAGGAAGTTTGTGTATTCTCAGTTTTAGGAAGTTAGTGTATTCCAAGTTTAAAAATGCATAAAGTTCTCAGGTTTGAGTGTGATAAACCGTTGCACCTGAATTAAGCTAGTGCAGGGCAGTTGTTTTTTTGTTCTCATGGTATTTGTGACTGGGTATGCTGGGGGTTACTGATCCTGTTGCTTAGGGAAGGTGCTGAATTAACCCCCAGGGCTCCGAAACAGAGATCTAGCTGACCCTGTTCCATGACAGTATCCATAAAATGTATTTCTGGGGAAGGCAGTAAAAGATAACTGGAGAAGCGAGGGAATGAGACAAATAAGGCAAGGGTGAGAAAAAGGGAGAGTGACAAAGGAAGATAACTCAAGAGAATGTGTGAGAAACTAAGGAAGCGAGTGCAAGAGAGAGTTTGAGACTGCAAAAGAGAATGAGAGTGTGACAAAGGATAACAGTACATGATATAGAGTGTGGTAGGAAGAAAGACAGCAATACATTGATTGGGGGCAAGAGTGGGGGACAGTAAGTAAAAGAAATGAAAAGAGGGGAAGTGTCAGGTAGCAGCTATGGAGCAGAGCAGGCAGTCAAGGAGCCCGGGGGGGGGGGGGGGGGGGGGGGGAGTTACCTTGTCCCACTGACACACCAGCTGCTTCTGCTCAGGGTACTCCAGGGACAGGCGCTTCTCCTTGGGTGGAGACAGGAACATGGATGGAGGCAACTGGAGGCCAGAGCCAAGGGGCAGGAAGAACTGGAAGGGGCTTGTAGCAGAGTCACCTCCATAGCGTAACAATGGGGTGTCCTGGGGGAGAGAGAGAGAGGATAAGAGTGGAGCAGGAGGATACGCACAACCTCTAGGACAGGGCTGGGAAAAAGGCCAAACGTTCTACTGATGTTACAGAACAGACACAGCCCTCAGATATCTACCACCCTGTTCTCAGGAGCGGGGTTACAACTCCTCCTTCCCCAGCACCTACAATTAATAAAACAATCTCTCCCTCATGCCTATTAATACCGCCCCTTCATTAAATTGAAACAGCCAATCAGAACTGATGCAGAGGCATTGGTGCACCCCTACTAATGGTGTGGACAAGCAAACTCTTAAAGTAAAACAGCAAAAGGTAATTAGAAGGACCTTATCAACTGAATGTTATGAAAAAATAAGACTGAAGATTGCCATTTCCCCAGTGTTTTAGCCTTTTGGATCAACCAACAAAAAGAGGGTTTAAAAGTTATCTTAATGAGAGATGGTTGCATTTAATTACAGATCAGCCCCATCATGGTTGTATGCGCAATAGCCTGGGTCTCACAGTGCCTAGTGTCATTTTGTGAAGTTGTCTATTCTGAAAACTCATTAAGATAACATTTTAACCTTTTTTGGGGTGTATCAGAAAGGTTGACAGCTAAAACTGGCAAATTTCAGTCTTATTTTATTTCTTGATTATGGGATTGGATGGTCCCAGTAATAGAGCTCTGACGCTTGGTATGGACTTGGACTCCATCTGAAGGAGTAGAAGGTATCCACACATTATATAGTAAGGTCCCCCTTCTGAGGTGGTCACAGTGAGATTTCAAGATTCCGATTGGATCTTTCTGTAGCAGGTGATGTGCCGCCTTCTCTAATGGACACTGTTCACAGTAGTATCCTAGTATTATGTAAAAAGACAAGAAGGGAGAGGAAAGAGACGGCACAAACTCCTGGTGCAGATCACTTAGATCAATAAGGATCAAACAACATCTAAATCTAGATAGACCCCCATCTGGATAAACCTCATGCCCATGAGGTATTGGTGTCACTTTCGTCAGATCCACGATCTGGTGTGGTAGAGGGTCAATCTGGTGATGCCTCCAAATGTAGTGTATCTTCTCCGGATAAGCCTCACGATTCGTGTAAACGTGTGTGCATAAAAAGTCTACACACCCCTGTTAAAATGTCAGGTTTCTGTGCTGTAAAAAAATGAGACAAAGATAAATTATTTCAGAACTTTTTTCACCTATAATGTGACCTATAAACTGTACAACTCAATTGAAAAACAAACTGAAATCTTTTAGGTGAAGGGAAGAAAAAAAAATAATAATAATGTGGTTGCATAAGTCTGCACACCCTCTTATAACTGGGGATGTAGCTGTGTTCAGAATTAAGCAATCACATTCCAAATCATGTTAAATAGGAGTCAGCATACACCTGCCATCATTTAAAGTGCCTCTGATTAACCCCAAATAAAGTTCAGCTGCTCTAGTTGGTCTTTCCTGAAATTTTCTTAGTCGCATCCCACAGCAAAATCCATGGTCCACAGAGAGCTTCCAAAGCATCAGAGGGATCTCATTGTTAAAATGTATCAGTTAGGAGAAGGGTACAAAAGAATTTCCAAGGCATTAGATATACCTTGGAACACAGTGAAGACAGTCATCATCAAGTGGAGAAAATATGGCACAACAGTGACATTACCAAGAACTGGAGCTCCCTCCAAAATTGATGAAAAGACGAGAAGAAAACTGGTCTGGGAGGCTACCAAGAGGCCTACAGCAACATTAAAGGAGCTGCAGGAATATCTGGCAAGTACTGGATGTGTGGTACATGTGACAACAATATCCCGTATTCTTCATATGTCTGGGCTATGGGGTAGAGTGGCAAGACGAAAGCCTTTTCTTATGAAGAAAAACATCCAAGCCAGGCTACATTTTGCAAAAACACATCTGAAGTCTCCCAAAAGCATGTGGGAAAAGGTGTTATGGTCTGATGAAACCAAGGTTGAACTTTTTGGCCATAATTCCAAAAGATATGTTTGGCGCAAAAACAACACTGCACATCACCAAAAGAACACCATACCCACAGTGAAGCATGGTGGTGGCAGCATCATGCTTTGGGGCTGTTTTTCTTCAGCTGAAACTGGGGCCTTAGTTAAGATGGCTTCACCAGAAGAAGATTAAAGTTTTGGAATGGCCCAGCCAGAGCCCAGACCTGAATCCGATTAAAAATCTGTGGGGTGATCTGAAGAGGGCTGTGCACAGGAGATGCCCTCGCAATCTGACAGATTTGGAGTGTTTTTGCAAAGAAGAGTGGGCAAATCTTGCCAAGTCAAAATGTGCCATGCTGATAGACTCATACCCAAAAAGACTGAGTGCTGTAATAAAATCAAAAGGTGCTTCAAAAAAGTATTAGATTAAGGGTGTGCATACTTATGCAACCATATTATTTTATTTTTATATTTTTTCTTCCCTCTACCTAAAAGATTTCAGTTTGTTTTTCAATTGAGTTGTACAGTTTATAGGTCACATTAAAGGTGGAAAAAGTTCTGAAATGATTTATCTTTGTCTCATTTGACATTTTAATGGATGGTCCAGTAAGTGTTAAACAATTATCTATATACAAGTCTTAGTGCTGATTACCACTTACACAGTACTGTATCATTGTGCCAAAAGGAAACCACAGCACTAGAAAAAGTACTTTAGTACTGAAGAAGCCGCAGGAGAATCTATGAAACGCGTCTATTTACATTGTATTGTGTAATTTATTTGTATTATGATTTCCACATTTTTATTTTTTTATTTATTATGAATAAATTCATGGTTCTTTATCATTGTGCTCTCCATAGAATTATTAATCCTTAAAGTGGGTAATCAGCACTAAGACTTGTGTATAGAGAATTTTTGAGCACTTACTTATCCACCCATATCCTATCCTCTGTTGATATAAGAAAAAAAAAAAAAAAATATATATATATATATATATATATATATATATATATATATATACACACTTATACATTCATATATATCTATGCACACATCGTGAGGTCCTATCAGGAGAAGATATACCACACTCAGAGGCATCACTAGATTGACCCTCTACCAGACCAGATCGTGGATTTAACGAAAGCGATACCAATACCCCATGGGCATGAGGTTTATCCAGGTGATCGTCTACCTACATTTGGATGTTGTTTGATCCTTATTGATCTAAGTGATCAATAAGGACCCCTTCTTGTCGTCAATCTTATTGTACTGTAGAGAAACTCAATCACATATATAGCTGTGCTAATTGCGAGTTTGTGTGTAACGTTCGCAAAATTACAGCCTTGAAAATTGCAACAGTTGCAGAGCGATTAAAAGCAAGTACATCGTAGAAAGACAAAATGGTGTTCCTATATGTAGCATTTCAGGGCCTGATCACGATCAAGTAAGCAAGACCCGTAACTTACTGCTTAGACAGAGCCAAACCAGAAATGTGAGGAGATGGAGGGAGAGAGAGACAGTGAGAAGGAGAGAGAGAAGGAAGGAGGGGGGAGAGAGAGAGAGAAGGAGGGAAGGACAGAGTAAGAAGGAGGGGAAGAAAGGGGGGAGAGAGTGAGAAGGAGAGAGTGAGAAGGAAGGAGGACGAGAGAGTGAGAAGGAAGGAGGGGAGAGAGAAGGAAGGAGGGGAAGAAAGGGGGAGAGAGTGAGAAGGAGAGAGAGAAGGAAGGAGGGGGAGAGAGAGAAGGAAGGAGGGTGAGAGAGAGAGAAGGAGGGAAGGACAGAGTAAGAAGGAGGGGAAGAAAGGGGGGAGAGAGTGAGAAGGAGAGAGTGAGAAGGAAGGAGGACGAGAGAGTGAGAAGGAAGGAGGGGGAAAGAGAAGGAAGGAGGGGGGAAAGAGAAGGAAGGAGGGGGGAAAGAGAAGGAAGGAGGGGGAAAGAGAAGGATGGAGGGGGAAAGAGAAGGACGGAGGGGGAAAGAAAAGTAAGGAGGGGGTGGAGAGAAGGAAGGAGGGGGTAGAGAGAAGGAAGGAAGGACGGGGAGAGAGAAGGAAGGACGGGGAGAGAGAAGGAAGGACGGGGAGAGAGAAGGAAGGACGGGGAGAGAGAAGGAAGGAGGGGGAGAGAGAGTGAGAAGGAGAGAGAAGAAGGACAGATAGTGAAAAGAAGAGGGAGAATGACATTATATAAAACAATATGTGTTTTCTGGAAAGAAACCAGATCTTTCATTTTATGAGTACTCCAGCAGTGGCAGCAAGGAGCTGCCAGATGGTGCTGCCGAATTTGTAAGCGCTGCTGAGGTCCTACACAATTTCCAAGCTTAAACCATTACCCCTACAGTAACCCTTGCACTAACGCTAAATTACATAGGAGGCAAAATCTTGGTAGCAACATCTGGTGGATGCTCATTGTCACTGCTGCTGCCTGTGCTGTCAGTGTGCTGGAATACTCATAACAGGAAAGAACCAAGAAACCATTACTTCATTTTGGCAAATACATTGATAACCCTTAAACTAATTTATATTTTTGTATCGTATAAAATGCATTTTATAATTAACACACTATAAAATTTAATAGGCTTAAAGAGACCCTGGCACCTCAAAATCAAGGCGTTTAAAGTTATTCTTAAAAAGCACGAGAAACTAGCTATACATTGTTCGGTCCTTTCCCTCTTCACCATCGCAAAATCTGACAGCTGCAGTTCCGCCTCCGTCCGACAGATGGCGCTGACGATTTTAGCATATAAGGCCCGCCAACAGAAGA
The DNA here is from genome assembly GCA_027410445.1 of Discoglossus pictus. Classification (NCBI taxonomy): domain Eukaryota; kingdom Metazoa; phylum Chordata; class Amphibia; order Anura; family Alytidae; genus Discoglossus; species Discoglossus pictus. Next base: position 40,131,800 of record CM050172.1, on the reverse strand, counting down.
GGCCATGAGCTATGAGAGGCGCCGAAAATAGCAATGGCCTCGCTGTCGATTCAGCCCCGCCGAGTTGCGTCACGTCGGAGGAGAAAATAGTTATTTGCCTTCCCTGGAATGTGATGGTGCCTGAAAACTCACAGCGCCCTCTGGCAGATGGCACCTGTAACTGCAGCTGTCAGTGCTGCAGAAGAAATGCGCAGGCAAGGAGGGATAGATCCCATTGTTCTAGACAATTTATTTTAAAGTGAATCATTCTTAAGGCAATCAGCATTGATTCTGCTACATTCTTATGCAAATGTGTCACTCCCAAATACGAATTTCCTGCTTTGATGTGCTAAATAGGATTACATTGAAACTATTTAGTCACTCTGCCAGTAACAAATATGGCTGCTGTACAAAAAGCCACAATCGCTGCCAGAAAGAAATATGGCTGCTGTACAAAAAGCCACAATCACTGCCAGAAAGAAATATGGCTGCTGTACAAAAAGCCACAATCACTGCCAGAAAGAAATATGGCTGCTGTACAAAAGCTACCAACACTGCCAGAAACAAATATGGTTACTGAAACTAGACTACAGACAAAATAAAGTTGGAGCTGCCTGCTTCAAGACATCCATAACTAATAATACAAGACTCCTTCTCACTCAGGACTAAGGTACTTTTTATTCTTGTTAATAACATCTATTAATCTCTCATATATATAAATATATATATATATATATATATATATATACCGGTATATTTATATAGTACACTCCCCGTTATCCGGCACCCACCCCTATTGCCAGATAAGTGTAGTTGCCGGTTAATCAGGATTCCACATAAAAAAAAGGGTCTAAACGACCCTTAAACCCCCCAAAACCCTCAAAAAGGGAAAAAAAGCCTTGGCACTTAAACTTGGCCATTTAGGCCCAGAAAAAAACATTTAGGAAAAAAGTTAGTATTTTTTTTGCCAGTCTCAGACTGCCGGATATGCCGGTTCAGCGGGAGTTTCTGTAGAATGGGGAATTGGTGCCAGTTGCTTGAGAGTGCCGGTTGGTTAGGTGTCGGATAACCGGGAATTTACTGTGTATGTGTGTGTGTATATATATATATATATATAATTATAAAAATATGACAACCAATCATTATTAGGAAGTGTTTAATTGTCATTTCTGCTTTAATTATCTGTGCCGGGGTGGTAGACAAGCCAGAAGAGAATGCTCATTTGCTAGAAATAAGATAAATGACACAGCCTATAACACTTAAAAGTATCTGTGACTATTATGATTTAAAGTGTTTTGTGTTTGTTACATCACATTGTGAGAGCTGGTTTTATGCCTATCCGTGAAGAGAGGGGTGGTGGAGGAGAGAACCAGGAGAGCCTAGAACCTTTGTTAGATAATTGGATCCAATTTAAATTAACACCAAAACCCTTTCCCTTCATATTCCTAGAAGCAAACTGCTTGTACCAATGCATGTGCAGACATTGCTCTCCAGACATATAAACACCCCTTCCATACACCAATGTATCATGGATGCCTCCAGGCTCCAGCAGAGGGACAAACATTTTTTTTTTCTACTTAACAATAGATGTAATTACTTTTTCAAAGCATAATTATGTTTTTCCATTGTACAGAGGTCCTTTAAATAGTGGTTTGCAAAAGATCTAACATTTCTACTTAAAATTGTTAACGACAACCAGTTATTATTATATGTATTTATTTGTTTACTTTTAGTTACTGCAATAACTATGACTTTTTGTCACTTTAAAACTGGCTGATTTGATAGTGTGTCCCTGAACTTCTAGGAGGTATAAGGCAGCCAGGAAATATGTCAGCAGGTGCCACCAACAACTCTTGGACTATGTAGACATAATCGGTAGCAGGCGCACTCACCAAGGAGGTGTCACCTCCTGCCCCCCTCTCTGGGGACAGGGATGACCGACTGGGGGAGTCCATCCCGGAAGGGGGGGAAAGGCTGAGGTCCACAAGGGGGGGAGAGGAGAAAGGAGGGCTGTCCCCCTCCCGAAACCGAGGGAGGAACCCTGCACAGAACAGAGAGGGGGAGAGTTAACCCGATGGGTGGGGGATAAGGGGAAGGATAGGAGGGAGGGGTAGCAGTTTAAGAGTAGGTGAATGGAGGGATCAGAAGGAGACAGAATAAGGGGAGCACAAGAAGAAGAGAGAAAATGGGAGAGCATAACAAGTGGGCACACAAATTACAAGAAGTTAAAATGGGGAGATCACAAGAATATAGAAAGGGGAAGCACAACAAGAAGAGATAAGAAGGGTAACTCAACAAAAGGGGAGAAAGGAGGGAGAATAAGAAGATGGAAAAAGGGGAACATAAGAAGAAAAAAACGAGAAGAGAGAGAAATTAGAGGAGCATAACAAGGAGATAGAAAAGGGGGAGCATAATAAGAGGGAAGAATAGGGGAGAGGCACCTTGATTAGAGAGAAGATAGGGGAGCATAATAAGAGAGAAAAGGGAGAATAAAGCAAGCAAAGAGAAAGGGAAGCAGTTATGGTACAAGGAAGGAAAGGAGTGAGGGGTCTGGATGATAGCAGGTGTATAAAGGGTGAAAGAGGTACCTGGCGGGGGTGAGGCACACACAGGGGTAATAACTGTTGTTCCATCATCACGGATCATCAACTCATGGTGCATGGGGCGTTTCTTGGCACTGCCCGCACTGCGCTCCCTCTTCTCCCTTGCTGCCCGCAGCTTGGAGATGCTGAGCTTCAGGTCCAGAGGCTCATCCAGGGAGTGCATGGTTAGCAGCTGTGCCAGGGGCACCCACAGCAGCTATGGGAAGAGAGAAAGAAAATCAGAAAATGTCTGCAGCGCCCACAGCTCACCTGCAAAACACCTGCATAAAATCCTTCCATGCAGGTCCTGCAGAGCATCGCTCCATTAGCTTCCCCCAATGAATTGATAGTATTGTGATCATGTTGTTGACAAGGTTAGTGTTATGCACATCTGGTAGTAAAGGGGTTAATGTAATATGCTGCCCATTGCCACGTGTGGTTTCCTGGAGAGAGAGTATGGAAGCCCCCTCAGGACATAAAAATCCCCCCCCCCCCCCATCTCGCTCCTCCGGGATTAAGGGAGAGGGAGGGTCACCCATGCAGTGCCATGTGGGGATAAGGCGTGCCCCCCCTGCGCCACCCCCTAGCCTGGGCAGGGAGCCAGCCACGACCAGACACTGAGGAATGTTAGAAGGCCTGGGAGCACTGCGTGGGGGGCAGAGGGAGGGAGACAGACAGGGAAGGAGGAAGGGAGAGACATGTGGAAGAAGAGAGGGACTCTGAAACAGAATAAGAGAAGAGAGAGGCATATTTAAGACATGCAAGAGACATGGCAAAAGCAGGGGGGGGGGCATGACTAAGATACATAGAATGACTAATGGGAGAGACAAATAGAAGAGAAGAAAGAGAGGAGAGATACAGAAGGAAATGGGAAGGCATAGTTGGGGGTGACTGAAGGAGAGGAAGGAGAAATACGCCAAAATAAGGACAAATGGAGAAACAGAGAGAGGAAACGGCGTGACATATAAAAGCAAGAAGGGATAGACACATAGGAAGAAGGGAGAGACCTAGTTGGTGGAAAGGGAGATACACCTAGAGGAAGAGACAAATAGAAGAATGAAGGAAGAGACACAGAGGGAGGAAGGGAGAAGCACATAGGAGGGGAGGGAGAGTGTAGTAGGCGTGAAAATAAGGAATGAGAAGTGAGACAGGAGGACATATAGAGAAAAGCAGAACAGAGGGAGAGGAAAAAAGAAAAGAATGAGAAGAAAGTCTGGAAAAATAACATTTGGATGGATGGAGAGACTGGATGTAACAAATTGAGAAAAATAAGAGGCGGAGGAAAGAAGAGAAAGACAGAGGAGAAGAGAGATAAGAGGGAAAAAAAAAAAAATAAATGAAAGAAGGAAGAGAGGAAGCAAAATAAATGAGAATAAAAAATACAATTAAAATAAAATGGAGAATAATTCCAGTGCCTGGAAAGTCCAGGGTACAGGAAGATTATGATGTTTCACATAAATGCAGTGTAAATGGACACGCTCAGTACACACAGAGTCAGACAGCCCCATCCCTCCACCCACCATCAGGAGGCCAATGCAAGGTCACTGCCAGACACACAGGGTGACCAGTGTCCAGAGAGAGGAGGGAGAAGGGGAGGCAGAGAGGGAGGGGGAAGGAGACTGAAATAGGGAAGGGAAGTGAGAGAGAGGGGGAGAGAAAAGAGGAGAGAGGGAATAAAGAAACAAATAGGAAATAAAATGAGAGGGATACTAAAGATGTAGAGGAGAGTATAGTGGATGTTTCCTATGACTGATCCCATGTATATTTCTGGCCTGGTGTCTCAATGGTACATGCTAAGCATAGACTGTCACTGCTCACATTACCCCTAACTGCGCCACCATGTGCAGAGCAATGCTGTGCAGAGCATGGTTAGATGTAGTGTTGAGTCATTGAATGGGTTAATGATGACTCTCCTCTCACAGCTTTACTATGAACCAAATCCCAGCAAGTTTAAACATGTCCCTGACCTCCCCATCCAGACAAAACAGGAATTCCCTACCCGCTCACACAGAATAGACACCCACTAAACACACCTTAATCCGTATACACACTTACACCCAGTATTAACACAGACCCAGTGTTACACCTACACACATTATACACCCCTACACCTTACCACAGACCAGAATAGAAACCACCCCCCTTATACACACCTACACCTTACCACAGACCAGAATAGAAACCACCCCCCTTATACACACCTACACCTTACCACAGACCAGTATAGAAACCTACACCTTACCACAGACCAGTGATCAAACCAGCCCCTAGTATACACACCGGATCTATCCCTCTTTGTCTTCGCATTTCTTCGGCAGCACTGACAGCTGCAGTTACAGGAGCCATCCTGCAGAGGGCGCTGTCAATTTTCTGGCGCCGTCATGTTTGAGGTAAGACAAAATAAATATTCCCCCATCCGACGTGGCGCAATTTGACGGCTCTGAGTCGACAGCGAGGTTAGGCGCAAGCTCTCGGCCCCTCAGGGCCTAGAGCGCTCCTCTCATAGCTCAAGGCCTCTTCTGTCGGCGCGCCTTATATGCTTTGTGTAAAAGTATCCAAAAATTGGCAGCGCTGTCTGTCGGTTGGTGGCGGGATTGCAGCTGTTAGATTTTGCGAAGGTGAAGAGGGAAAGGACTTACACACCTACACCTTACCACAGACCAGTAGACAAACCAACCCCCAGTATACAAACCTATACCTTAATCAGACCAGTATACAAACCTACACCTTACGACAGACCAGTCTACATAACTACACCCATTATTAACACAGTTCAATATACATACCTACACTCAGTGTTAATATAGACGAGGATTTACACCTACACTTGGCATTAACACAGACCAGTATATATACCTACACTCACTCAGTATTAGCACAGATCAGTACACACTCCTACACCCAGCATTAACACAGACCATTATTCACTCCTACATTATGTATTAACACAGACCAGTATGCATGCCTATACTCAATATAAACATAGACTATTTGGGATTCACAGCATTGTTCACCAGAGTTAGTCCTCTATCAGTGCACAAGGTTCCTTACTGCACCTCATTGGCTGGAGCTGACCGCAGAAATTGGTAGCCTTTTAGCAGACAGCCACAAACAGAGCATGGAGTACCAGCATAGCCCTACACTCTTGTACTAACCAATACAGATTCTATAGTATAGGGAAAATACAACAGTTACTTTAACTAACATTATACATTTTCGCTGAAATTAAGGTCCAAAGGCAAATCTAAAAAAATAACGATCTTTTTGCATCTCTGCACAGGAGTCTTCCCTAATTTCAGGGTAGCTGAAGCATTGGGTCCGCTCCACAGAGTGCCTCTCAGATCTGTGTTTGCAAACAGTAACTTGTTTATACCTCAATAGGCCAGGTCACACAGTATAACTTGAATTACAACAAAACCACATATAAAAACAAATGCAAACTTTCAGACATCTTTTCTCATGGACATTATCAATGTGGCATGCTGATAACCTTAATCACATTGCACCTAGTGTTATAATAAACTGAAACACTGGCTACCTCTATAGTACACTGAATATACCCAGGAACATACATGATACCAACAATAGAGTAAGCTACTTAGTTTGCACACCTACACTCAGTATTAACACAGACGTAGTATACACACCGATACCGTGTATAAACGGAGACAAGTAAACCCACATACATCTGGTATTCATACCGACCAGTATACACAACTATACACAAATCCATATACAAACCTACACATTTGTATAAACACAAAACTATTTCTTCTGTATAGTAACTATTTCTTCGGCATACACAAGGGAGGTACCAGTGGTTGGGTCACCACAACATAATGGGGCTACACTACCTTCACCAAATAATTGGTTAACGCAGGAAAAAATCCAAAAGAGGTTGGAAAAAAATGTCAATTAAGCCCCGGGTCCTGATGGAATACACCCAAGGGTACTGAGGGAGCTGGGTTCTGTAATAGCCAAACCATTATATTTAATTTTTCAAGATTCACTCAACACAGGGTCTCTACCAGATGACTGGAGAAAAGCTGATGTGATACCTATATTTAAGGAGGGAGGAAGAGCGAATACAGGGAATTATAGATCAGTAAACCTCACTTCTGTAGTGGGAAAGCTTTTAGAGGTAATAAGGGATAACAAGAATATGTCTATTCAAACAAGATAAGTAGGAGCCAACATGGATTTATGAGGGATAGGTCATGCCAAACAAATCTAATTTAGTTTCTATGAAGAGGTTAGTAGGAACTTGGATCAAGGTAACTCAGTGGATGTAGTCTGTTTATGTCTGATATTGCAAAGGCTTTTTATACAGTGCCACATGGAAGACTATTGTGCAAACTAAGAGATACAGGAGTTGCAGTAAATATCTTCTCATGGATTGAGAGCTGGCTAAAAGACAGGAAACAAAGCGTTGCTGTAAATGGAACATACTCCGATTGGACTAATGTGGTAAGTGGGGTTCCTCAGGGTTCAGCATTAGGTCCTCTCCTTTTTATCATATTTATTAACGACTTAGAAGTAGGACTGGAAAGTATTGTCTCCATTTTTGCTGATGACACGAAGTTGTGCAAGGTAATTAAATGAGAAATCTATGTACTTTCCCTCCAAAGGGATTTGCATAAATTAGAGAAATGGGTGACTAAATGGCAGATGAGATTTAATACGAATAAATGTAAAGATATGCATCTGGGAAGGAAAAATAGCCATGCAATTTATAATCTTAATGGAGCGAATCTAGGGGTATCGGATATTGAAAGGGATTTGGAAGTACTTGTGGACAACCACCTAGGTAACAGTGCTCAAAGCCAAGCAGCAGCTGCAAAGGCAAGTAAAATATTAGCATGTATTAAGAAGGGTATAGAAGCCAGCGAAGCAAATATAATTCTACAAATCCTTAGTACGCCCTCATTTGGAATATGGAGTACAATTTTGGGCACCACTTCATAAAAAGGACATTTTAGAGCTGGAAACGGTACAAAGAAGGGCAACAAAACTAATAAAGGGAATGGAGGGGCTAAGTTATAAAGAAAGACTAACCAATTTTCTCTAGAAAAAGGCGTCTAAGAGGGATATGATTACCTTTATATAAATGCATCCAGGGTCAATATAAAGATTTGTCGGGGGAGCTTTTTGTGCCAAGAGGTTTTCAACAAGAGGACATCCCTTGAGGTTAGAAGTAAAAAGATTCCACCTTAAAGAAAGAAAAGGGTTCTTCACAGTAAGGGTGATAAATCTGTGGAATTCTCTACCAAAGGAGGTGGTGACAGATTAACAATTAATCTGCATATTGCAGATCAGAGGAGATTTTAAAAGGTTGAACTTGATGGGCTAAAATAGTTTTTTCAACCTCAATTATTATGTAACTATGACAGCGCATTCAATAGATAACTTTTAAAAGGGATTTGATATATGTTTTAATAAAAAGGGCATTCAGGGTGATCCTGTATAATTAGAGAGGGAGTATTGATCCAGGGAGGAATCCGATCGCCAGTATCTGGGGTCAGGAAGGAATTCCTTTTTTTCCCTTTGAAGACAATTGGTTTCAATGGGGGGTGTTTCTGTTTGCCTTCCTCTGAGTCCATCAACAATCAGCATATTGCAGAACCGGAGAGATCTTAAAAGGTTGAACTTGATGGGCTAAAGGTCTTTTTTCAACCTCAATTACTATGTAACTATGTAATATATACACTCAGTGTTTATACACAGTATACAAACCTACACACAATTATGAAAACCTCATACATAACTACAATAAGTATAACACACATTCAGTGTATACATAAACACAGTATGCACAAATCATTCCAGTATACAGACCTACACACCTCAATTCAATATACCCAGTGACACAGTACATACCTAAATACTGTATACAAACAGTAGAAAAAACATTCACAAAGTATATACATGTACAGTCTACACCCACTCATGGACATACACAACACACAGTTTAAACACATACACCATATACACACCTACAGCCAGCATTAACACAGGCCAGTATACACACCTACATAGTGTATAAATATAGATGAGTACAGGTATACCCGTTTAGCACTCCACATGCATTCCTGCATGTAGGAGCACTATGTGAAAAAAAAACCTGCTAAACTGGGCATTCTATCTCCATATCGCTCAGACAACGCTATGGCGAATCAGAAGGCGCTAAACATGGATTTAAACTGGCTAAACAGGGATTGGTGGTCAAAAACAGCCGTATAGAATAGTTTTGCGATAAACGGGAAATTACAGGAAAAAGAGGGCTATATTGAATTGGCGATCAAAGAAGTAGCGTTAAGTGGGGTATACGCACCTACATCTAGTATTAAAAGAACAGTACACACTTACACCCTATATAAAGACTTACGCACAGATCAGTATTCAAACTTATACCCAGTATCCTCCTCCCCACCCTGTTTACTCTTCTTTTATTGATCAATTAACAACACCCACTAACTACTCCTAATTAATCCTTAAAACAATCTATTCTCCTGCCTTTTTCTTCCTCATAACCTCCTGCCTTTTCCTCTGGCTCTTCTTCTCAACTTTTCCACATCATGTCTCCCACATAACCATCTGTTGGCTTCTGGAGATATATCTCCTAACCAAGGCCCCTCACCTCATATTCCCATTTGCACTTTATACTATCTGTAACATATTAGATATTAGAGCCACTCGCCTCGAATTAATTTCAATCAAATCCTTTCCTTTCTAAATGAAAACCATTCTAACTTTGCATGTGTTCCTACCAAAGTAAACTGCTATTCCTTATCTGTCTATACTTGCCCAGGGTTCTGCCTCTTCCACACCCTTTAGATTGTAAGTAGCGAGTTTCCAATCTTGTAGGGTGCTTTGGAAAAAAGCACTTTCTACAAAGATTCTAAGCTCAAAACAGGGCTCTCCATTTTCTGCAGATTAACATTGTACTTTTCTTGTTTTCATACCCTGTAAAGTGCTACAGAATATGTTGGCACCTTACAAATAAATAAAAGTTTATAAAAAGTTAATAAATACACACCAATACACATTATATGCATACACTCAGTATAGACACCTACACCCAATATAAACGCAAACAAATGAACTCTCCTACCTGCGTTATACACAGTATACAAAGCTACGAAGTTATGAACAGTTCAGTACATACATACACACCTACAACTTGTATAAACACACACAGTATACACATAAACACAGTATGCACAACTCAATTCAGTATACATACTGACACAGAGAATACACATCTACAGTCTACACCAAGAATAAACAGACCTATTATACCCACCCCCCAAAAAAATACATACATGCAATGAGTATAAACATATACTTAGTTTGCACACCTACACACATATCATGATGCAGTATATACAACCCAACACAAAAAAATACAAAATCAATACACTTACACACAGTATAAATAATTATATCCAGTATACACACCAAGTACAGGCAACCATACCCATTATTGATATCTACTTGAAGGAATACTTTATAAAGAAGTACGTCAAACCCAGAAATCACCATCAAGTACACAGGACTCGGTACAGTTTACACATATATTATATATCTCCATCCAGTATATAGGACTAGAGCCAGTCTACATGTCTATATCCAGTATAAAGACTTCAATCAAGTCTGTACATCTCCATCAAGTAAAGAGGACTCAATCCACTCTACAAATCTCTATCAATACATCTCCTAACTAGTAGACAGGTCTTAAACCAGCATGGCTTTATTCAGTTGTGTTCACTCTCTGAAGTTGGCCTCTGCTCTGTTCAGAAGAACGGTGTCTCGTTTTAACAATTTGTCAATTTTACAGGTTTATAGAAATTGACTGGGCCTCTACGCTCCACTGCCCTATTGGTACCATGTATGGTTCTAGGTATATTCAGTGTTTTTTAGAAGTGATTGCTTTACTATATTATAATATTGTGTGCAATGTAACTGTGACTAACGGCTTGCCACATTTTTTATATTCCGTTAAAACATAGTTTGGACATATGTGTATATTTAGTTTTGTTGTAATTCAAGGAAGAATGTCTAACCTGGTCTATGGAGGAGTAAACAAGTTACTGTTCGGAAAGGCAGATTGCAGAGAGGCCCCCATGTGGAGCGGCCACAATGCTTCACCTACCCTTAAACAATGGGAGAGTTTCTAATGTCACCATTATTTAGTTACTTTGTATGAGTATTTAATGGCATCATTGGATTTTCACTATATATATATATATATATATATATATATATATATATATATATATATAATCACATATATAGTTGTGAGCGTACGAGTCGTTGCTCACGCTTGCGGGCTCGCGTAGCGAGGTCACTGGGCAAGGGCCTCAGTTGCTGGCATGGAGCGCCGAAGGCGCTCCATGCCAGCAACTGAGGCCCCTCGCGAAGCGAGGGCCTCAGTTGCTGGCGAGGTCACTGGGCACGGGCCTCAGTTGCTGGCATGGAGCGCCGAAGGCGCTCCATGTCAGCAACTGAGGCCCCTCGCGAAGCGAGGGCCTCAGTTGCTGGCGAGGTCACTGGGCAAGGGCCTCAGTTGCTGGCATGGAGCGCCGAAGGCGCTCCATGCCAGCAACTGAGGCCCCTCGCGAAGCGAGGGCCTCAGTTGCTGGCGAGGTCACTGGGCAAGGGCCTCAGTTGCTGGCATGGAGCGCCGAAGGCGCTCCATGCCAGCAACTGAGGCCCCTCGCAAAGCGAGGGACTCAGTTGCTGGCGAGGTCACTGGGCAAGGGCCTCAAACCCTCGCAAAATTCACGTCGCTACTCAAAAAACACGACACACAAATTACGACACTCGCAAAATTCACGTCGCTACTCAAAAAACACGACACACAAATTACGACACTCGCTAAATTTTACGAGGAACGCAAACAACGTACGAAACACGTTACCACACATTACGACCTCGCAAACATCGGACGCAACACGCCGACATACAAACATTTAAAACACAATACATACACACAGCACATACATAAAAAACTTACCTACACCAAGAGGGAGCACCCAGGACCTCAAAAATGCAACTTACACCTCGATTTTACTCGAAATAAAACAGTTTAGAGACTAAAAAAAAATCTAAGCGAGAGAAAAAATGGCCGCCGAACAAAACGAAAACGAGGCTACAGCACTCTAAACTCGCAAAACACCACAAAACACCTACGGATATTCCGATACAGACCTATACCACACATTACTCGCCATTTTACACCAATGCGGAAGTACACGACTACGCTAACGGTTTGGTCTCGCGCACGCACAGTGTTACACTGCACACATTCAGCATGCTTATACAGCAGCTCCACACCACTAATGCTGCAGCAACATCAACACAGATTGCCAGCTCTTCATCACAATGCTTCAAAATAGGTACACTATATTCATTTACTAATTTAGCTACCTTACAATTTCATTGCCGTCATTTTTTGACGGGCAATTCGCTAGTCACATATATAGTTGTGAGCGTATGAGGTTGTTGCTAACGCTTGCAGGCTTCCGTAGTGAGCCCGCGGCCCTCGGCATAGCGAGGGCCTCAGTTGCTGGCATGGAGCGCCAAAGGCGCTCCTTGCCAGCAACTGCGACCCTCGCAAAATTTACGTTAAAACGCAAACAACACGACACAACAACCGCGACCCTCGCAAATAACATACAAGACACGTTACCACACATTACGACCTTGCAAAAATCGGCCGCAACTCGCGAGCATCACAAAATTAAAAACACAATAAATACACACAGCACATACATAAAAAGCTTACCTACAGCAAGAGGGAGCATCCAGGACCTCAAAAAAGCAACTTACACCTTCATTTAACTCAAAATAAAAGTTTAGACACTAAAAAAATCGGTAAGCGAGAGAAAAAATGGCCGCCGAACAAAACGAAAACGAGGCTACAGCACTCTGACCACGCAAAACACCACAAGAAACTCGCAAAACACCACAAAAGACCTACGGATATTCCGCTAAGACGCATACCACAGATAACCCGCTATTTTACGACAATGCGGAAGTACACGACTACGCTAACAGTTTGGTCTCGCGCACGCACACTATTACACTGCACACATTCAGCACGCTTACACAGCAGCTCCACACCACTAATGCTGCAGCAACATCAAAACAGATTGCCAGCTCTTCAACACAATGCTTCAAAACAGGTAAAGTATATTCATTTATTAAGATATTATATTTCATTATTATACACCAAACAGCATTAGTTCACTTACAATTTCATTGCCGTAATTTTTTGACAGGCAATTCGCTAGTGTGTGTATATATATATATATATATATATATATATATATATATATATATATATATATATATATATATATATATATATATATATATATATTATACAGTGGGTATAAAAAGTCAGGTGTCTGTGCTGTAAAAACAATGAGACAAAGATAAATCATTTCAGAACTTTTTCCACCTTTAATGTGACCTATAAACTGTACAACTCAATTGAAAAACAAACTGAAATCTTTTTAGGTAGAGGGAAGAAAAAATCTAAAAATAAAATAATATGGTTGCACTTTATGAGTAGGTAGTTAACCACAACAATCATTTAATTTATATATATATATATATATACACACACATATATTCAAAAGTTGCTCTGGGTTAGGACATAAGTGTAGAGCTATGTTCCTTTCCTCGATATTGGGATTCCATTCTTTGTTTGTGTCTGTCCGACCTACAAAAAAAGTTACCAAGGTGTGCTATCTGCTCCAACCACTGAGGTGTAGAAATGGACCCTGTATATGGACAGAGGTCTCATCCGTGGAGCTGCTTTTGGCCAGTCCTGTAGTGCCTGATTGGTCACAGTGGGCCTCAAGGATGTTCTGATTATTCCAAAGCACGACTCGCATTAAACAATTCTCTAATGCCTTTGGGAACATCACTTATATGCAAAGTTGTGAAACATGTAACAGGGTGACCTCTCACAGAACATTACTGCAAATTGAGATCTGAAGCGGGGAGGACTTCAATCATATCTCGTTGATAAACCTAAACTACAGAAGATATCAAAATATTTGAAAATCTAAATAATAAAGCCACTACATCGGACTGATCCATCTCTACCCAACCAATAGATCTTAAAAACACAGCTTGATATCTATCGTTGAGGACTTGAGTTGCATAACTAGCTTACATTCTTTCGTTCTAATGTTCTTTTCCTTTTATATCGTTCCCACGTTGCCCACACTTGATCTAATGTGTGCAATCATTACAATATGCTGCTAAAGTCCATCTTTTGGGCCCAAAACTGGATCAAATATGAGCATATTGCATGGTAATTATGGGTATGCTATTTTCTTTTTGACTGATCTCTGTCTAACTTGACCATGCTCCCGGTTGTAGCTTGCATTGGTTTTATATTGTGACCTGACTTGAATTCTGGTTGTAACTTGCCCTTGTGACCTGACACTGACCCATATTGCTTCCTTCTCTGACCTGGATTGTGACCTGATTTATACTCTCCCTGAACTTGAATTGTTCCCTAATTCTGATCCTGCTTGCTACTTCTCTTGAAACTGATCTTGATCATGTTTATTACTTTCCCTGACATTGAATTGTGATCTGGTCTTGATCCTGCTTGATGCTTTCCCTGACTTGTTACCCGATCTATATCTTGCTTGCTTCTTACCCTGACCTCCAGATAGGTGATTTCACTTATGACCTCTTCTACCAGCCCTGATCTTGGTAACAAGATACTCACTCAGGATTAATTATTCTGTTGGTGGACTTCTTTTGTCCAAAGCAAAGTTACCTCAGTCCTTAGGTAGTCCTTAAGTCCATCCAGTTGCTAGTAGGTGCTTCCAGTTGAGATGGTTTGGCAACAAGGTAAAGTTAAGCTGGGTTACCAAGGAGGCACCCACTAAAGGGCTTCATCAGGGGACAACACCAACACTACCATCATCACCTCATCTGGAAGCAAAGCAAGAACTCAGAGATGCAGCTGGCAACTATATACTGGATGGACTAAAGGATTTACCCAAGGGTCAAGGTAACCTTGCTTTTAAAAAAATATTGTTGTAATATGATCTCGGAAGTTTTGAGACCAATTGAAACAGCTTATTTTAATAAATCATTGTGAATGTTTGTGCAATTACAGTTGTGTTTGTTTGTCTGTTTATAGATTATTTTGTGGGTGTCAAGCTACTACTTGGGCCACAACTGGAATTAAAACAGGGACCTTATGTTTGCTGCTCAGTGAATCTCACATTGAGTCACCCGGACCAGTAATTAATGTGGACGAGTACGGCTCCCAATAACAATATTTGGAGGCTTGTTTAACTGAGTGCTGGAAAGCTGATTGGTTTTGATTCTCCTCACCTGCTGCTTCCTCCTGGAGCTACTGAGGGCAGCCAGAATCGGAACTCAGTGCTCAGTTGTTTTGCCGTTTGCTGCAACTCTCCTGTGTATTCCTGGTTTTGACCTTGGCTTTGTCTCTCCATTGTTCCTAATATCCGGCTCCCTGACCTTGGCATGTTTACTGCACCTGCTCATCTGTTGTCAGTCTGTCCTGACTATTGGATTATTCGGCTATTCTTCTGCCCCAGGCTCTTTGGTACTTTTGCTATTGGACTATGTCCCTTTCCTGCTACAGGTCCCCTCCCTTCTGTGTTTTGGCTTTACAGTAGGGTGCTCTGTATGTGAACTGGAGTCTCAAAAACAATGCCCAAATATCAAAGCTTGAATTATATCTCACAACGCTATATAACAGGTAAACATAACCGAGCAAAGCTGGACGTGACTGACTGTATCGTCAGTGGATGCCAATATATAGACTTTCCAAGCCCATTCATCTGCTCCCTCAGTATGGAGTTATATGTGGCCAAATTATTGCCTTGTTTGATCAGGGAGACTCATTGTCCTTCCATACAATGCATCCAGGATGTCCATCTGCTACAAGTCAGACACAGCCCAGTAAAATACACAGAGGCTTATAATAAGTAATATAGGAATTCAATTAACTCCCTCATTTGCTATGTATATGGGACAAGTCATTGGGGATTGGACAATGCAATGATTTGCAAGTTGAAAGGAGTAGACCTACACCACTGAATATAGACATGTTATTCAGGATTTCAATGCTGTGCACAGGTAAAGCAATCACATTCTCAGATATACTAACTGACTCGCCCGTTCACACCAAGAGAATCCTGAAATCCTGGCACATTTTATAACTTTAATGATTTGCCTACTCCTGGTCTAGAATCAAACAAACAGTTCAGAAAGGGATCAAGATCTCATGATGGGTATGTCTAAGGAAAATGCCAAATTACTCAATAGTCCAGGGAGTGAAGTCTTCATAGTGGTCAAACAGATCCTAGCATGAAAGTGACGCAGAAGAAGTTCCAAATATGGTATCCTATAAATATGTAGGTAACAACTACTTTTATCAATTGAATGCTATTTTAAAAAATGTATTTTCCTATAGAAAACTTACCGAAGCTTACAGTTTTACTTGTCCACGCACTACGGACACTTTGCCCTCTAACAGATTGCCAATCACACCAAATATTTATAGAGAATATAAATGATTTGAAGTCATTTTGAAATATAAAATTATAATACATTGCTTTAACAAAATATATATGATAAAATATACTTTATTTTGTTAATACTAGATAAGAACACTAAATATTTACATTCACAGCAAAGGTTGGTGAGATATTCGTGCTATTCATTCACTGAAGATGGAGAACACATTCCTTCGTGCCTATATTTTAACATCAACTGTAGTGGCCATCCAATGCAATTTTATTTGTTTACTTAGTAATGTATTAGGCCTGTTTGCCTTCATAAGTCACTGCCTGGAAAGAGGCAGATTAAGACCGCATTAGAACAGCCTCCTGGGCAGATCGTCTCCTATTCCTGCACACATATAGATAGTACAAAGAAACAGATGTGTCTGAACCTACAATGCTACTGTTCAATCATGGTGTATTCTTTAAAAAAGTATATATGTTTTCTGGGTTTCAAATGTTTGGTAAGAAACAGGCAGTGATTATCAGAAAAATATGTGTTGTATAGATATTTTAGGGTACTTACAAAGTTATAGGCAAGAAATAAAAATCCAGCTTTGCACACCCACAGGAAGCTTGCATAACAAAGTACACACAGGAAAGTAGCCAGGTACAGTTTGACCTTTCAAAATACTACCACGGTGTCTGGCCAAGGTAAAATCTGTAACCCCTCACACCAAGGAAATAAACATAGAATAGGTACTAACCCTTCAGAGAGCAGGCCAAAATCTAAATCCATTTTGGAATGGAGGAATTAAACATTGCAAGCCAATAGCAAGATAAATATGTATAGTCTTCACTGGAAATTAGGCATTTTTCAGTCAAAGCTCGGATGAACAATTGTAAAGGAAACACAGAATATTGGAATTCACTCTGTCAATCAAAACAATCCTGCTGCACCTGACGGTGAAGGCAATCTTGAATTATCTGAGGTATTTTGGTCACACCTTGCAGGATTGGAACCACTTAGGCTGAAGCCATAAATCATCTAGGCTTTCCTGGGATACATCATTAACAAGGTTTATATTTGTTTTCCATGCTTCAGTCAATTTTACTACTCTCTCTCTGCAGTGCACCTCCATGTCAATCCCTCCATTGGCTCCCCATGTCCTACAGAGTACAATTAAAAATCTTGGCCCTGACATACAAAGCCCACAAAACCACTGCCCCAACCTATATCTCTGATCTCATCTCCAAATATATTCCTAACCACCCCCTTCATTCTGCTCATTCCCTCCTCTATAATCATCTACTCTCCCTACAACCTACAAGACTTCTCCTGTGCTCTGGACTTCCCTACTTCATCCTGTCTGACTATCCCCTAGCATTCACATCTTTTAGTGTTCCTTATAACCCCACCTTTTCAACAAAGAATGACCACACAGCAGTCCAACACACCTCTACTTCTTCTGTATCAATAGGATTCCCTACAGAAGAATCGGATGATGGGAAATATTGAAGTCCCACAGAGGAGAAGACAGCAGAGATGGATAGATGAGGTAATTGAAGCAATGAGCGTGAGCTTAAGGGAGCTCAGAGGGGTGTGGCTGATGGATGTGCCTACCGGACAAGACTTAATGTCTAAGCAACAACAACTTACATTATTCATTGCTTTTAACAATTCAAATATAATGCTTTATAAATTAGTTTTCCATATGGCAAAAGGTGCAGGCTGGACCAAGACTAGTAGGTGTTGTGTAAGAAGCCACAGAAGATGTCTTGGTCATGCCCTTGGATATCGGTTCTGTCTGAACTGAAATTTGCCAATAAAGCCTATGGTTATTCAAAATAATTAAAAACCTCAATATCTAGAGGAGGTCGATTCTAGAATACCCATTCATTAACTTCTGGTGGCAAGTACCAGGAGCACAGAGTAACAGCCTGGTTTACTTGCTACTAGTCACACTCCTGATCAGACAAATAACTTAGGCCCGGGAGCTGATTTTCGTATCCTGCCATATAAATCTCTTTGGGTCAGAACCTAATCTTACAGGAAGGTACATTTTACTTCTTATATCCTTGTCCTGCTCCGTGGGTGGTATATTGTGCAACTGAGCAGAAACAGCCATATTATCATGGAATAGTCTTTGTTTCATGAAATCCTGCCGGTTATGTACCACCCGTCACCATTCAGGGGTGCGTGGGTTATTCCCCTTGAATAGGCCTAAGAGCTTCACTTCACTGGTAGTAAGGTGTGGTTCTGGGTATATGCAGTGTCCTATAGAGATGGTTGCTTTACTGTATTATAACACTGGGTGCAATGAGCTTGCCATGTTACATCCATGTTGTAATTCAAGTTATACCGTGTGACCTGATCTATGAAAGTGTAAACAAGTTACTGTGTGCCAAGGCAGATCTCCGATAGGACCCTTGTGGGGCGGACACAATGCTTCAGCTGCCTTTAAACAATGGGAGAGCTCAGCATTGAAGACCTCCTGTGTGGACATGCAAGCAAACAGCATGTTAAGAGCCAGGTACTATGCAACAGATAATAATTATTATGTTAATTTTGCCTTATGACCTAGTGATCTTGATGGCAGCTTTTAAACTACTATCTTATTATAGTATTGAAGAATAATTAAGAATTAATTCAGGACGTGCTCCGCTAGGGCTATTTACAAGTGACCAGTATACCCCAATCAAATATAAACCTTTACTAGTAGGTGTAATACATAATTTGAAACTATAAAGTGAAAAAGAACACCTGAAAACTAGAGAGTTTGTACATATCAAGTAAAGAAGCAATCAAAAAGATATATACAAGAGGCCAGAAAACTATAAAATATAACTTAATAATAAATAAAAAATATATAATAAATCACAAACTATGTTGATTTAAAACACTTTAAAAAAAGATAACATGAATAGTCAATCTGGATAAGGATAGTAATTGATAATATATATCTCTAGGAGACAATCTCTAAAATTATTGCACCATATAATATTATTATAATAGTGGTTCATATATGTAAAAAAAATACTAATTCATCAAAGATACACTAGCACCAATTCTAAGCATCAAAATTACAAGATATGCTGTTGTGTGATGGAGTTTGGACTAGGACCCATCACTTACCCTCTAATACTGCCTATAACCGATATCTACACTTCCCAATATATTAGTCAAAAAGGTGCTTAAGCATATCGTTTTACAGCAATCCTGCAAAACGCTAATATAATTTAAATCCAAAGTGCATGTGCATTTAATTGTACACTAATCCCATAGACCTCTAATGCAGATACATGCAGTTAATATTTCCTTATTATATGTATATACGATTATAGATACCATCAGAGGTAGATCTCATATACCATTACACATTCATAACAATAAATTGATGAATATCCATATCCATAATTGGATCATAGGTAGAAAAATGTCACAATCGTATAATCAAATTTAGTACCCATCACTTCATATATATGTAAATAATCTCATAAAATAAATATAATATTGGTAATAGACCAATATGTCTTATTATAGTGTCTGTCACTATTATATTTTCCCTATAATTAACCTGAACCCTGTTCAATAAATAGTCTTCTTTGGTTAGTACATAAGTGTAGGGCTATGCTCCTTTCCTTGATGCTCGGATTCCATGCTCTGTTTGTGACGGTCTGATCTGCTGAAAGGCTACCGAGCTCTGCTGTCTGCTCCAGCACGTGAGGTGTAGGAAGGAACTCTGCATTTGCCCCAGTCCAGCTCCCCCTAGTCTATCACACTGCGGTCATATCAATTTGGTTTGAATCCCATAAAGAGACACTGGAGCCCCATATTTACACCACTAGACTTGTTAATGAGTAAAAAGTTAATAACAGCAAAATGGTAAACTTCAAATGTATTTACGGTAGGAAATGCATTTAAAATTAACTTAAAAAGTACTTGTTACATATATTTTAATTATACCATATTTGGAATTCTGTAGTGTTAGTAAATTTATTAAAGTATCATATGCTGCTTATGGTAGTACGGTATACCACAATGAAAGCGACATAGTTATAAATTATTTTAAACTTCTGCTGTAAGTAGTGCCGGAGCACCTAGGCAGTGAAGTGGAGGAGCCCCTGCCAGTGAGTATGCAAGGTACAGTGCCTTGCAAAAGTATTCACCTCCCTTGGCATTTTTTGTGTTTTGTTGCCTCACAACCTGGAATTAACATGGATTGTTTGAGGATTTGCATCATTTAATTTACAGAACATGTCCACAACTTTGAAGATTTTTTTTTTTTTTTTTATTGTCAAGCAAACAACAAATAGGACAAAATAACAGAAAATGTCAATGTGCATAACTCTTCACCCCCCTAAAGTCAATACATTGTAGAGCCGCCTTTTGCAGCAATCACAGCTCCAAGTCGCTTTGGATAAGTCTCTATGAGCCTGCCACATCTTACCATTGGGATTTTTGCCCATTCCTCCTTGCAAAACGGCCCCAGCTCCTTCAAGTTGGATGGTTTGCGCTTGTGAACAGCAATCTTTAAGTCTGACCACAGATTTTCTTATTGGATTAAGGTCTGGGCTGTGACTAGGCCACTCCAACACATTTACATGTTTCCCCTTAAACCACTCAAGTGTTGCTTTAGCAGTGTGTTTGGGGTCATTGTCCTGCTGGAAGGTGAACCTCCATCCTAGCATCAAATCACGCACAGAGTGGTACAGGTTTTGCTCAAGAATATCCCTGTATTTAGCACCATCCATCTTTCCCTCAACTCTGACCAGTTTCCCAGTCCCGGCTGCTGAAAAACATCCTCACAGCATGATGCTGCCACCACCATGTTTCACTGTGTGGATGGTGTTCTTTGGGTGATGTGATGTGTTGGGTTTACGCCAGACATAGCGTTTTCTTTGATGGTTGAAAAGTTACATTTTAGTCTCATCAGACCAGAGCACCTTCCTCCATACACTTTGGGAGTCTCCCACATGCCTTTTCGTTAACTCAAAACGTGCCATTTTGCTGAAAGTAATGGCTTTCTTCTGGCCACTCTGCCATGAAGCCCAACTCTATGGAGCATACGGCTTATTGTCATCCTATGTACAGATACTCCAGTCTCTGCTGTGGAACTCTGCAGCTCTTCCAGGGTTACCTTAGGTCTTTGTGCTGCCTCTCTGATTAATGCCCTCCTTGCCTGGTCCGTGAGTTTTGGTGGGCGGCCATCTCTTGGCGGATTTGCTGTTGTGCCATGTTCTTTCTATTTGGTTATGACAGATTTGATGGTGCTCCTGGGGATTATCAAAGATTTGGATATTTTACTTTATAACCTAACCCTGACTTGTACTTCTCAACAACATTGTCCCTTACTTGTTTGGAGAGTTCCTTGGTCTTCATGGCAGTGTTTGGTTAGTGGTGCCTCTTGCTTAGGTGTTGCAGCCTCTGGGGCCTTTCAAAAAAGGTGTGTATATGTAATGACAGATCATGTGACACTTAGATTGCACACAGGTGGACATCATTTCACTAATTATGTGACTTATGAAGGTAATTGGTTGCACCAGAGCTTTTTATGGGCTTCATAACAAAGGGGGTGAATACATACGCACATGTCAATTTTCTGTTTTCTATTTCTAAAAATAGTTTTATGTATATATTTCTCTCATTTCACTTCACCAACTTAGACTATTGTGTTCTGATCCATCACATAAAATTCAGATTAACAAAACACTGAACTTAAGGCTGTAATGTAACAAAATAGGTAAAAAGTCAAGGGGGTGAATACTTTTGCAAGGCACTGTATGTTCCTTTTCCTGCTGTAACTCTCTTGTTCTAGGTGGTTACCCCCCAGTAGCCAGTCTATTAACCAGAGCATTTTGTATTTTTTAAGCCAGAAACCACGTTTTTTTTTTTTTTTTTTTTTAA
This sequence comes from Discoglossus pictus, assembly GCA_027410445.1. Classification (NCBI taxonomy): domain Eukaryota; kingdom Metazoa; phylum Chordata; class Amphibia; order Anura; family Alytidae; genus Discoglossus; species Discoglossus pictus. Next base: position 40,109,823 of record CM050172.1, on the reverse strand, counting down.
ATGGCTCCCCTCTCTTAGGTTGGCTGCCTAGTTGGCCTAATGGCCAATCCGGCCATAATAAGTATTTTATCAACTGATTATTAACTAAAAAATAGCATTTCTAATAGTAAACTTAGAATACAGTGTGTATTTCTACTGGCCAATCAGGCTATCTTATGCACTCACCAAGCACAGGTTGATATTGGTTTCTAATAGTTGATTATTGCAAATAATTGCTTGCTATCCCTGGTTATATGGTTTTCAGTGAAAAGCCATAGGAATCTGACCAGACTGAGTATGAACAGCCCCAGGGAAGAACTAGGCCAATTAAGTTAATTACTTCCTGAGGTCTGTACACTCCGATTCATAAGCCTTTTTGCTGAAAGCTATATAAACACAGCTCAAGGGTTAACTATCAATTATTGGCAATAATCACTAAATAGAAATCAATATTAGCCTATGCTTGGTGGGTGGATAAGATACTCAGGAAGTAATTAGCTTAATTGGCTTAGTTACTCCCTGGGATCTGTACATATTTCTAAAAAAGAAATCCATTGACAATTCTAGTTTTTCAAAATCATGTAAGTCTCTGGGGGTCCTCCCGCCCACCGCAGCCTTGAAGCTCCCAGAACCAATAGGAGCATGTACCGAGGAAACTGCATATTATTAAAAATGTATTTTTAATGTTAAAATGTAGTTTTTTTGTTGGATTTACTGTGTAAATCCGTCTCATTTATTCCACCCTCTACCTGTTATATATTATGCACTAATGCTCGTGGTATAATAAGTGTGAGTCACTATAATCATGTGCTAAATCTGCACCCCCAGAGAGTGATAACACGTCTGATAACATGCAGAGGCAGGGGGAGGATCGATGAGAGGATCCATTGTTCGGTTGAAGTGTTAGCCTAATACATGATTTATAATAACTGATATATTATTTGTAATAACAGTGTTTGTTTTATATGTATTTTTTTGTATTAAATCAGACCTTTTCTGTGTTCTTTGAAATACCAAAATCTAGTATAAATGAAAACACTCCCAGTAGGGATCAGCGGGCGTCTTACTGGAAAGTAGTATAGAGAATGGTATCAAATCCAGTAACTTGATAAAGATTAAGTAATCGAAATACCACCAAGTGAAAAATAAAATGAGTAGTCACAAGGGGTGTATCAATTAACAGAAGAGCATTGTTCTACCCCACCCCTCCCTGCTGAGCTTAGGTACAGACAAAGACACCAGAAACTACACGAGTCCAGGCTTAACCCATCATCGGCCACTATAATGTGTCCATTAGATTCCAGGACAGTCATCTCTCAGCCACTCCTAATACACAGACATCAGGTCACGTACCTCTCAGTTGTCTGCGCTCTGATGACGGCGCGCTATTGAGCTGCCGTCAAAGTACGTGCTACCCAAATTGAGCCACCATAAAGGACAGACTGCTTGACTCCAACCACTGGACTATGTTTGGAAACACCTACATTGTATTGTAATGTTTTGTCCCATTGTTTGCCAGATAAAGTTAAGGTACTCTATTTATTTGAGGTCTGGACCACTAGATATAGAGACAGAATTATGTGTATTTGGAGGTTGGCCTAATGTTCACAGGTGCCGGACAGGATGCCAGACTATTAGACCCCATGTGGAGTCAATCTTCTGTGTTTGTCATTGTTGTTGTGTTGTATACACATCCCTCTGTATCTAACCCCTATAAATATTGTTGACTTTCCAAAAATAAATCCGTTCACTGCTGAGACATATAGAAATGGTATGCTCCTGTTTGCTCCTGGTGGCTGTGATACTGATCCTATAACCATCCTGCAAGTAACTTGTCCTGGTCACTACCACAGGAAGGTTACTGAGACTCCTGGAAGTGCTAATTCCTGACGGAGAGACTCTGACTGATACAGAAGCCAGATATCAGGGTGCTGGTGCTGAGATTTCCAAGAACCCAATGGTCCTTGTGGTTAGTTAACCTGTAGTCTATAGTAGGTGGCCCTGCGCAGTCATAGCCTCTACCCCTGGATCGTCACCTTTCACCTCCTCCTAATACAAAGATAGCAGGACATATACCTTGCACCTCCTTCAATGCCCAGACATCTGTGCATATACCTTTAACCCCCTAATAAAGACACCAGAACACTGACATTGAAACCCATAACGCACCAACTCCTAATGTGGATATCCAAACACAAGCTTCTCATCCGCTGCTCCCCTCCTCCCAATACACAGGCATCTGGACCAGGACCTCTCCCCTCCTCCTAATACACAGACATTGGGACCCATACCTCTCCCCACCTCCTAATACACAGACATCAGGGCACATACCTCCCCCCTCCTCCTAATACAGAGACACCAGGACACGTACCTCCCCCCTCCTCCTAATACACAGACACCAGGACACATACCTCCCCCCTCCTCCTAATACAGAGACACCAGGACACGTACCTCCCCCCCCCCCTCCTCCTAATACACAGACACCAGGACACATACCTCCCCCCTCCTCCTAATACAGAGACACCAGGACACGTACCTCCCCCCCCTCCTCCTAATACAGAGACACCAGGACACGTACCTCCCCCCCCTCCTCCTAATACAGAGACACCAGGACACGTACCACCCCCCTCCTCCTAATACAGAGACACCAGGACACGTACCTCCCCCCCTCCTCCTAATACAGAGACACCAGGACACGTACCTCCCCCCTCCTCCTAATATAGAGACACCAGGGCACGTACCTCCCCCATCCTCCTAATACACAGACATAAGGGCATGTACTGCTAACCTCCTTGTAATACACAGACATAAGGACACATACTGCTAACCTCCTCCTTATACACAGACATCAGGACCTATACCTCTCCCCTCCTCCTAATACAAAGACATTAGGACTCGTACCTCTCCCCTCCTCCTAATACACAGACATCAGGGCACCTACTGCTAACCTCCTTCTAATACACAGACATCAGGACACCTACTGCTAACCTCCTCCTAATACACAGACATCAGGACCCGTACCTCTCCCTTCCTCCTAATACACAGACATTAGGGCACATACTGCTAACTTCCTCCTAATACACAGACATCAGGACACCTACTGCTAACCTCCTTCTAATACACAGACATCAGGACACCTACTGCTAACCTCCTTCTAATACACAGACATCAGGACACCTACTGCTAACCTCCTTCTAATACACAGACATCAGGACACCTACTGCTAACCTCCTTCTAATACACAGACATCAGGACACGTACCTCCCCCTCCTCCTAATACACAGACAGCAGGGCACCTACTGCTAACCTCCTTCTAATACACAGACATCAGGACACGTACCTCCTCCTAATACGGACATCGGGACACATACCGCTAACCTCCTTCTAATACACAGACATCGGGGCACATACCGCTGACCTCCTCCTAATACACAGACATCAGGACAAATCTGCCTCACTCTCTCCTAATGCATAGACTTTGGGACATATGACTCTGATATCCACCACATGCAGGCAAGTTCTCCTAATACACAGACATCAGGACACGTACATAACTCTCCCCTCATTCTAATACACAGGCATTAGTGCATGTAACTCGCACCTCTTTCAAGGACACAGACATCAGGACATATACTTCTCACCGACTTCTTATACACAGACATCAGGACATTTACTTCTCACTGACTCCTAATACACAGACATCAGGACATATACTTCTCACCGACTTCTTATACACAGACATCAGGACATTTACTTCTCACCGACTTCTTATACACAGACATCAGGACATTTACTTCTCACCGACTTCTTATACACAGACATCAGGACATATACTTCTCACCGACTTCTTATACACAGACATCAGGACATTTACTTCTCACTGACTCCTAATACACAGAAATCAGGACACCTACTGCTAACCTCCTTCTAATACACAGGCATCGGGACCCGGACCTCCCCCCTCCTCCTAATACACAGACATCAGGACATATACTTCTCACTGACTACTAATACACAGACATCAGGACACCTACTGCTAACCTCCTTCTAATACACAGGCATCGGGACCCGGACCTCCCCCCTCCTCCTAATACACAGACATCAGGACATATACTTCTCACCGACTCCTAATACACAGACATCAGGACATATACTTCTCACCGACTCCTAATACACAGACATCAGGGGACACACAACTAACTCGCCATACATATCAACACATAGACATAAGGACAGACATTCTCTATGCAAAAGGACAATCTGTAACACCAAAAATATCTAATATATATATATAGTTGCAATTCATAATAATTAGTCCTTGTAATGTCCTGTATGTCAGTGTCCTGTCCTTTTGGTGACAGATGTGCTCCAATTAGTACTGGATCAGTCATGTCACACTCTAACTAGGGGTACAAAGGATGCTCAGAATCCCCCCTGCTCCCCTCCCCCAGCAGTGTGATGGTGTGACAGGTCTCCCTCCCCCATGCTGGGGAATGGTGTGACAGGTCTACCCCTACACACAGACATCACATACCACATACAGGTTACACTGATATACACAGGGCTGAGCTACTGAGGCACCCACAGGTTAGGTTACCCTCTTAGGATGTCCTTGCATACATAATACCCAGCACAAAAATATATATAAATGATCAAATCAGTATTTTTATATAAATAAATAATACAATACCCCTCTGCCTGGCTCACCTTCTGCAGGTTGCTATATTTTCAGGGTGGGGGACAGTCCTTTTTTCTTTGGAAATTCCAAAATATAATTATTTCCCAGGACGATCCCAAAAAAATCCCACAGTATTTTCTTGTTGGTATTTCTGAAGATGGGGTGTAAGGATCCTGCACCCACAAAAATCAATCTGGATCCCTCTTTGAAGGATGGGTCTTCTTGCTGTAGATCCAATGGGGTGAAGTGCACCCCCTGTTAGACAGGTCCTAGAGTCATTGGTGCAGGTTTAAGGTGGGTTGTGGGCGAATAAAGATTTATACAATAAGGATCATAGCTATTTTGTTGAAGAATAAGTACTCAGATCTGCAAGGGTATATAGATGGGTATACAGGGGATGGGCAGGATGAGGGGTGCATGGCCCCTTCCCCAGTCTATAAGCTGAGAATAGGGGACAGAGGGGGTCTGGGCTAGAGAAGCAGGGGAGAGAAGAGGCTGCAAAGTGAGAGGTGGCAGGCTGATGGGAGGAAGGAAGGAAGGAGAGAGAGAGGGAGGGAGGGAGACAGACAGAGGGAGGGAGGGGTGGGAATGTGCAGGGTGATTTATTGCAGCCCTGCAGAACTGTCTGAGAATGACCCTCCAGCATCAGTTCCAGAACAAATCACCATTCCTGGGCTACAGGCAGTGCGCATGCGCGGGGCCAGCCAGACAGGGGCTGCAGGGGAGAGGAGGGGGATCCCCCCCCCCAACACACTCACACACACAGTGTATCCCTCCCAGACTCAGCCCATGGTGGGGGAGGCTCCTACTGCAGAGTCTGAGCTCTCCCAGTACACAGGGGAAAGGAGTGGCTGCAAATAATATAGAGAGGCAGCTCTGAGAGCCAGGCACACTCCCCTAGTACACACACACATATATATATATATATATATATATATATACACCCCCTAGTACACACACACACACATATATATAGATAGATAGATAGATAGATAGATACACACCACTAGTACACTGATATATATAGGGGGGTGTATAGTTCTGTGCATTTTGTATATATGTGTGTATGTATACATACATACACACACACACACACAGATATATACAAACACGTAGTACACACCAAACACACAGATATATACACACTAGCAGCTTGCCTGTCAAAAAATGATGGCAATAGGAGTGTAAGGCAAGCAATGGTGTTTGTTTGCTACATTAGTTTTGTTGGTGTTCCCAGATCCTTTGACGCTCATTGCGAGCCTCGAGATGAGCGCCGAAGCTCGCAATGAGCGCTTTTGGCTCTCTTTCGAAGCTGTTGGTTGTTTGTGTGCTATGAGCAGCGTTGGCTGTCTTTTTTTTTTTTTTGTATGGTAATTAAATAATTAATACAATAATAAAGAAATATACTTTACCTATTTGGAAGTAATATATGCAGGAAGCATTGTGTTGAAGAGCTAACAATCTGTTTTGATGTTCCTGCAGCATACAATGTGTGTTTTTGAGTGTTGTGGAGCTGCTGTGTAAGTGTCAGCAATGTGTGCAGTGTGTAGTGTACATAGGCTGCGTGCGCGCAGAAAATCTATTAGAGTAGCTGTGTACTTCTGCATTATGTAAGTTAGTGTTGTAAAATGACGCCTAATGTGTGTAGTACGCAGGTGTGGCTGATTTTGCGCCCTTGTTCTTGGACTTCGTACTGCTTTTTGGAAAAATCCATTTGTGTTTCGTGGTGTTTTGCGTGTTTAGGGTCCTGTAGCCTCGTTTTCGTTTTTTTCTATGGCCATTTTTTCTCTCGCTTAGGGGATTTTCTGGTGTCTAAACTCTTTAATTTCTACTTAAATTGAGGTGTAACTTCACTTTTAAAGGTGCTGGGTGCCCCCCCTTGTTTTCACGTGCGCGGGTTTCGGGCGCTAATGTCGTATTTTTGCGAGGTAATATTTTTTTTTCCAAGTCCCGCGGCTTGTATATGCGGATGCTAAGTCCGTAAATGTCGCGGTGGGAGCCTCCACCTCCGCAAATGCGATTCGCGAGGTCCGCAACGTTAGCAACAACTTCTGACAACCCGCACTGTTGACAACTATATATGTCATAGCACACAGATACATACACATAGGACACACATGTACCTTCAGCACAAATACATACACACCTATACACAAAGCACACAAACACACCCCTAGCATACAGATATATGCACACACACCTAGCAGTATACAGATACAAACACATAGGACACACACACACATATACATACACACACACATATATATATATATATATATATATATATATATATATATATATATATAATTACACATACATAAAAAATAACCATTTTACAGACACACACACCCTAGCACACCGATATATACACATATCATGCAGACACATACCCCTAGCACACAGAAACATACACATATATGTAGAGCCAGACACAAACCCTAGCACATGGATATATACCCATACCATCTACACACATGCATATAGGACACATATATATATATATATATATATATATATATATATATATATATATATCTCATACACAGATCTGTACACATAGCACACAGATATATATTCAGATATTATACAGATATATACACATAACATACAGACTAATATTACATATATAATCATTTAGTTTATGGTGAACAAAAGAGTAAGAAAAGCTTTCCACCGTACAGACTACAGAAATGGGCTTACAAATGTACTATATATATATATATATATATATATATATATATATATATATATATATATACACACACCATGTAGCTATATCGGCAGATATATATGCATATAGAGTATTAGTCCTCTCCTCTGCGGGTTTCTGTGTATCGGTGCCAGGGAATCCCTTGGAAGGAGTCTTACTCCAATTCTGGAATGTAGATGCAGGAATCCTGAATAGTTGGACTGGAGCAAAGTGCACCTTATTGAAACAAACAGGCTTATATACATGGGGAACAAACAGTCCCGGTAATTCAATTAGTCTGGGTGTAGAGTAACAAAAGGAAACATAACTAAGATAGGACGGCTACCCTAATCACTCTGCAGGAGATCTTCAATGTTGATTATACTTTATTGTAGGCATCTATTTTCCTTTTCTTTCAACTAGTTTTGTCTGTTACTCTCTGAGGATGGTGTGACTTGGTAATCTGTGTGTTGCATTCCCATTCACTTCTATTGTACATAACATATCATTATGGTAGCCTTTCAATAGAACTGAATTGAGTGCTTATTTATATTCAAGGCCATCTAGACGTGACTAAGCTTGTTGTTTAATAAATGTTAATATGACATTTAGACTTAGTGGCTATGTCTATCATTATTTTCTTTGTAAAAGTATAAAGAGCGTTCTGTATCTATTAAAGTTTAGTGGTGGTCCATTAAGCAGTCATAGCCTCTCCAATGCATATGTGAAGTATGCAACTAATTGACATTAGCAGATGAGCAAGCCAAGGGCTGGGTTCCATGGTGGTCCTGTGGTTAGGATTCGGGGCTTTAACTGCTGCATCCTGGGTTTGATTCCAGTCCAGGAACAAAGAGGTCACCCCACCCTGAAGCCATGGAGGGTTGGGCCTGATCAGTACTTGGATGGGAGATCACATAGGAATACCAGAACCTGTATGTTTCGGCCCACTGTAGAAGGAACTATCAACCCAGTCCAGTATTTCTGCCATGAATAACACGTCAATCATCATGTTGTCTTCTGGTCCATGAGGTCACAGAGAATCGGACACAACTGAAAGAAGCACACACATACAAGCCAAGGGCATAACGTCATTTTCAGAGAAAATCTTAATCTTAGCAGACACTGCTAGTGGAAGCTGGCACTATAGCCAAACTGTCTTCTGAAGGCATGAGTGGGTCAGTTACAGAACTAGGCCTACGGGAGGGAGGGGAGACATATCCAATGTTTAATTATTACCTGAATCTACTAATGAAACTAATTTCCACCCCCTCCTGTCACTCAGACATACCGACTCCAAACTGACAGGAAGTGTGGAAGATACAAAAATGTCACCCATCGGGCACAAGCGGAGTCTGCTAAAATAACCATTTTACCTAAAAATGTCTATGCCCATGGCTTATGCCGCTACTAATGTTGTTTATTTGTTACAAACTTCTGACGTTTTCCAAATCTAGATTGGTCCTTTTAGCTTATGAATTAAAACTAAAAGTGTACCGACTCTTCCAATGCATGGAAAAGAGCGCCGACCTCTCAATATTGTTTCCAGCACACATTAGAAATAGCTGTACTGGTGTCTGATAGCAGTATAATAGGAGTTTGTATTTTTTTTTTGTTTTTTTTATTGATAGGAAAATGTATTTAAATTTAGATGTGCCCACGCAACTGCCCTCACAAACATTGGTTTCCCACTTCAAGGCCCAAGAGAGGTGTATTTGTAGAGTCTAAAAGGCAGCTTGTAAAGTTGCTCTGATGATGTCCTAGATAAACTTAAAAGAAAATGTCATCTAGCCTCTGGAAAGCAGTCACAAGACTCCCCCCATGAGCAAAGCCTGAATCCAGGTATCCAGGTGAGCCATGACCATCTATATACAGTGGTACCTTGGTACTCAACCTTAAACCATTCCAAACGGCAGGTTGAGTACCAAAAAGGATGAGTACCAAACAATAATTTGCCATAGTGATCAATGTAAATTGAAATAATCCATTCCTAACACATTTTATTTGAACTGATGGTGTTGTTGTTTTTTGATACAAAACCTTAACAGACATAAATAAAAAACAATAATTACATCCGATAACATAGAATTTAACCTCACTTTAACTGTACTGAGAGAACTTAAGGGCCCAAGGGCATGGTGGCAATGTAGAGGAGGAGAGAGGTTATCGCTTGGAACTTTGGTTCTTAAAAACACAGGCTACACTTTGGTTCTTGCAGGCACAAGCTGCACTTTGATTCTTATATGAACAGGCTATGTTTTGATTCTTGTAGGCACAGGCTGCATTTGATTCTTGTAGGTACAAGCTGAACTTTGGTTCTTATAAGCACAGGCTGCACTTTGATTCTAATAGGCACAGGCACTTTAACTGTACTGAGAGAATTTAAGGGCCAAATGATATGGTGGCAATGTAGAGGAGGAGAGAGGTTATTGCTTGGGACCTTGGTTCTTAAAAAAACAGGCTACACTTTGGTTCTTATAAGCGCATGCTGCACTTTGATTCTAATAGGCACAGGCTGCCCCTGGTCTCTTGTAGGCACAGATTGCTCCTGGGCTCTTGTAGACACGCCACACCGCAACACAGTGCTTTCTTACTTCCTGGCGAGACAGGATGCAGGGTGGCACAAACATGACGAGTAACGAGCAAGCGGCGAGTTCCGAGAATTTTTTTCTCAGTCAGCTGCGCCAAGTACCGAAAACCACAAGTTCTGAGGTAGTTGAGTACCAAGGGTTCTCAGTAGAAATGATTTCATGTTCCTGTCTTGCTTACTTGCTAATGCTATTAGTTTGTTACAAGCAGGTGACATTTTTGCCAGACTGCAGTTGCCTTTCAACCTTGTGGAAAATCTGCTACAGCAATGAGGAAAAGTTAATATCACCAGATCTGTTTTTACTCATTTATTTTAATTTACCAAGTATGTGAGTATATAGAGCAAACCAAGATATTCCATTCGCTCCTGATGAAGCCAGTATGGAGAAACCTGTATGAGATGCTCTCACATTCATTTGGAGGTGCAGGTCCTCTTTATGCTGCTCTTGTTTTCCAAATGTGCAACTGCTTGTAATAGCAAAGCTGAACTCATGTGTTATTACAGGATGCAAACCAGTGTCTATACTCCCATTCCCAAGAGGGTTATTTCATTCCCAGAGTTACAACTCTGTTAAAACAGGCTTAAGAAATATAGTTTAAGAATTGCTTGCTTTCTCTCTGAGCTGTATGCTGCGGCCCTCTGGAAAAAGAACTGGCAACCCACTCCAGTATCTCTGCCATGAAAGGAGGATCAGCATGACCATGGACATGAAGATGTGCTTGGTGTGTTGCATGTCATGAGGTCACATAAAAAGAATATTTAGCCACCATGTGTAGGGGAAGGGAAAATGTCACCTACTCAAAGCTTATTGGAATCAACTAATGAGCCAGCAAATCCTTCTCCCCCTCCAGAATAGATAACAAAAATGAGCAAAAACACTCCCTTGGAATGTATTAAAGCAGGAAATCATCCAGGCACAAGCAGTTTGTGCAAAATGCAGATGTTATTAATGTCTTTGTTACATACTCCACAAATACAGGAAGCTTTTACCAAACTACAGTAGTTACCGTATTTAACCAAGCTGGAACATCACAAACCAGGTCCCACTTAGTTTGGACTGTGGAGGGTCTTCCTCTCTCAAATATGCTGCCAGTTGTTTCAGTTTGTACATTTTCCCACATCATGGCCATAAACTGGTTGACTTTGGAGACATTTGGATATTTCCAGTTTGAAAGATATAACAAGAATCAATGTTCCATATACTCTCACCTCTACACAGTAACGTTCTTCTACAAATATATTTCCCAAAATGTGTTCTTTGGAACTCTGAGATTCCAGGATGTAGTTCAACAAAAACAGCACTTGTTCGTGAAGTATGTAGAGAACAACATAGGAGGAGCAGATGAGTAGGGAGGATTTGTTAGATAGTTGGATCTTACTAACAGCTTATATCAATAGATACAAGCATTGTGTTTCCATCAAAGTGTCATGGATGCCTCCGGGGTCCAGCAGAGGCATCAACATTTATTTTTTTTGAAAATTGTAGCGCTATAACATTTTCCCTGCTTTATGATGACCTTAGGCTCTGATATATCAAACAAATATATATGTATTTTTCACTGAACAGTATCCATTTTACCATGGGATCCACGTGAACATTTTGTGGCATTCCTGAAAGGGTCCTAGTGGAATTTTGATACCCCTATGGGCATTTTGGGGTCTTGCTAAATGTTTTATTGACCAATGTACAAAATGACATATCTTGTAAGTCTGTGAGTTTTTAATCTTGCAATGTGCTTTGGGGACACTGGATTCACAGCGCATGTATAGTGCTATGGAATAAGTTGACACAATAATAATACAAATCACTGTGCAAAGTTGGGCCTGGTCTGTACTTGGGTGGGAGACCACCTAGGAATAACAGGAGCTGTATGCTGTGGCCCACTGGAAAAGGAACTGGCAACCCACTCCAGTATCTCTCCAATGAATACCAAGTGGATCAGCATGGTGTGTTGCAATCCATGAGGTCACTGAGAGTCGGACTCGACTGAGCTATGCAAACACACACATTAGAAAGAGACCTACCACTTTTACATATATATAACATACATGCTCACCCCACACTCCATATGACCTACACACACAGATCCACCCTACAGACATACTGGATGCACACTTTACCTACCTCCAGTATAGGCTTGCATGGTGTGATTACATCTCAACGTCTAGTAAGAGTTACTCCCTTGTTACTGAATACCTGCCTGCAGGTTACATTTGTCACCTAGAATGTTATCATATAGGAGAACACCCGATGAAGTAAAGGTACAGTACCTATTTTGGAACCTTTTTATTTTTATTTTGACCTCATTCTATGTGTTTTTATGCATTTTGTATTTTGCATTTTGTATTTTGTATTTTTTATTTTCTCCTTTTCTTGCACTCTAATAGTGCCCTTTTTCAGCATTTTTGCTAGTATCAGTATCCATATATTCTGCACCTCCAGTGTCTTCCTTGCAGGAGTTCAATACCTATTGATACATGGACTCTCATTTTTAATGAAAGCCGACTGTGGGTTACCCACTATGCTCATTTGAGGACTGGATTCTATTTGAACTGTTTTGGTCAGTATTGGCATTCATTTTTTATAATTTTGTATTTTGAGGGTTTGCAAGTCTAATCGCATATTGGACCCCCAAACCTAATTGATTGACATGTTTTACTGCCGTAATGATGGTGATCTCATTTCCTATTGGCTGTTTCGAAATAGGAGGTTACGGTCTTGCTTAATTGATCATATTCCCGCCCTGAACTGCTACGGATGAGTGAGAGTGCATGGTTGACGGAGTTGGCTTACGGTCAGTAACTTTCGGGCTCATTCAATTGAATAGCACCGGAATCGGAGACGAACGGGAGCCCGCAGACATACGGCCTGGATCCCGCGAGATGCGGGTTTGCAATTGAATCAGGCTCTTGGTTTTTAGGCCTGATCCTGCGGTTAATAGGGGCACTGATTCAGAAAATTGCATTGGATGGACCGCATCAGCTCTAGTTTCTTAGATATAGATATAGGATAGTAGAGCCAAACATAAATATTCGGCAAGAAAAGATTGGCCTCCAAGGGAATATAAACTGGTTGGAGGACAAAATGTAGTCAATGAACCGAGGTAGAATCACACTGCCACCACTACATATAACGCTAGGCCTGATGTATCACACTGCCACAACTACACATAACGCTAGGCCTGATGTATCATACTGCCACCACTACATATAACGCTAGGCCTGATCTATCATACTGCCACCACTACACATAAAGCTAGGCCTGATGTATCATACTGCCATGACTACACATAACGCTAGGCCTGATGAATCACACTGCCACCACTACATATAACGCTAGGCCTGATGTATCACACTGCCAACACTACACATAACGCTAGGACTGATGTATCACACTGCCACCACTACATATAACGCTAGGCCTGATGAATCACACTGCCACCACTACATATAACGCTAGGACTGATGTATCACACTGCCACCACTACATATAACGCTAGGCCTGATGAATCATACTGCCACCACTACATATAACGCTAGGACTGATGTATCACACTGCCACCACTACATATAACGCTAGGCCTGATGAATCACACTGCCACCACTACATATAAAGCTAGGCCTGATCTATCATACTGCCACCACTACACATAAAGCTAGGCCTGATGTATCATACTGCCACCACTACATATAACGCTAGGCCTGATCTATCATACTGCCACCACTACACATAAAGCTAGGCCTGATGTATCATACTGCCATGACTACACATAACGCTAGGCCTGATGAATCACACTGCCACCACTACATATAACGCTAGGCCTGATGTATCACACTGCCAACACTACATATAAAGCTAGGCCTGATGTATCATACTGCCACCACTACATATAACGCTAGGCCTGATGTATCATACTGCCACCACTACATATAATGCTAGGCCTGATGTATCATACTGCCACCACTACATATAAAGCTAGGCCTGATGTATCATACTGCCACCACTACATATAACGCTAGGCCTGATGAATCATACTGCCACCACTACACATAACGCTAGGCCTGATGAATCATACTGCCACCACTACATATAATGCTAGGCCTGATGTATCATACTGCCACCACTACATATAATGCTAGGCCTGATATATCACACTGCCATCACTATATATAAAGCTAGGCCTGATGTATCATACTGCCACCACTACATATAACGCTAGGCCTGATGTATCATACTGCCACAACTACATATAATGCTAGGCCTGATGAATCATACTGCCACCACTACATATAATGCTAGGCCTGATGTATCATACTGCCACCACTACATATAAAGCTAGGCCTGATGTATCATACTGCCATCACTACACATAACGCTAGGCCTGATGAATCATACGGCCACCACTACATATAACGCTAGGCCTGATGTATCACACTGCCACCACTACATATAACGCTAGGCCTGATGTATCATACTGCCACCACTACACATAACGCTAGGCCTGATGAATCACACTGCCACCACTACATATAAAGCTAGGCCTGATGTATCATACTGCCACCACTACATATAACGCTAGGCCTGATCTATCATACTGCCACCACTACACATAAAGCTAGGCCTGATGTATCATACTGCCATGACTACACATAACGCTAGGCCTGATGAATCACACTGCCACCACTACATATAACGCTAGGCCTGATGTATCACACTGCCAACACTACACATAACGCTAGGCCTGATGAATCATACTGCCACCACTACATATAATGCTAGGCCTGATGTATCATACTGCCACCACTACATATAACGCTAGGCCTGATGTATCATACTGCCACAACTACATATAATGCTAGGCCTGATGAATCATACTGCCACCACTACATATAATGCTAGGCCTGATGTATCATACTGCCACCACTACATATAAAGCTAGGCCTGATGTATCATACTGCCATCACTACACATAACGCTAGGCCTGATGAATCATACGGCCACCACTACATATAACGCTAGGCCTGATGTATCACACTGCCACCACTACATATAACGCTAGGCCTGATGTATCATACTGCCACCACTACACATAACGCTAGGCCTGATGAATCATACGGCCACCACTACATATAACGCTAGTCCTGATGTATCATACTGCCACCACTACATATAACGCTAGGCCTGATGTATCATACTGCCACCACTACACATAACGCTAGGCCTGATGAATCATACGGCCACCACTACATATAACGCTAGTCCTGATGTATCATACTGTCACCACTACATATAACGCTAGGCCTGATGAATCACACTGCCACCACTACATATAATGCTAGGCCTGATGTATCACACTGCCACCACTACATATAACGCTAGGCCTGATGTATCATACTGACACCACTACATATAATGCTAGGCCTGATATATCACACTGCCACCACTACATGTAACGCTAGGCCTGATGTATCATACTGCCATCACTACACATAACGCTAGGCCTGATGAAACCATTTATAAAAGCTTTGAATAAAGACGTTTTGTGCGTTGATTACATAGCGCATAAATTACCTGGACTTACCATGGAAAAACTGTAGGGAGGAATTTTCAAGGGTCCATAGATGAGACAACTTCTAAATGACCCACATTTTATAACATCAATGAATCAAATCAAATCATGTGCCTGGTCTTCATTTGTTCTTGTTGTGAAACACTTTCTTGGCAACAAGAAGGCAGACAGCTACACACAATTAGTAGGGGATATGCTCTTTCATTTCAACAGGCTTGGCTGTAACATGAGTGTTAAAGTCCATTATCTGCACAAGCACTTAGATTGCTTCCCAGAGTGACTTAAGTGAAGAGCAAGGTGAAAGATTTCACTAAGACATAAAAACAATGGAAGCCAGATACCAAGGGAGATGGGATGCACACATGATGGCAGACTATTGTTGGAATCTTATGGGGGATTGTCCTGGCAGTTCCCACTCTCAGAAGTCTTACAAAAGGAGCTTCTTATTGTCGAATGACTGGAAAGTTTGTATCATAAAACATAAAGTGGTATATGGCAAATATTCTGTTTCTCAAAAACTAGAGCTAATACGGGAAAAATAGTAACATTTTTTAAATCCGCAAATATACCCAGAAACAGGTCTAAAGTTTGATGCACCAAAATGTGTGTTGGCCTGTGTAATTAAAATCTGATCTGTTAATAATAATAATAATAATAATAATAATTTGGATCTCATTGGCAGTTGGTTGACAACTGGTCCCTGGATCCATAAAGATTTAGAACAACTGGTTTAAAGGATCACAATAGATTTGGGCAAACTTCCTATGAACCACCATGTGCTATTTAGGGATGGCATTCCTACAAGTAGCATGTAGGAACTGGGGGGGACGAGAGAGACAAATCCCCCCCCCCCCCCCCCCCCCAGATTTTTCAACATGTGTATTTATGTCTAGAGAAGAGGTTTTGTGGTATTTTTATACTATATGCGGTATCCCCCACAGATTTTCTTTGGCTCCTACAGCCATGATTGTACTGGTGGTACAATATGTGGTTCTGGGTATACTCCGTGTTCTGTAGAGGTGGTTAGCTTACTATATTATAATTCCAGGTGCAATAAAATTGTGGCTAAAAGTCTGCCACATTGATTATGTTAACAAATATCTTGTAGATTGTTTGTAAGGAAGGGGAATTTGTTGATTCAGATAGGATTTCAGCACACAACGCCTCCTCAGTAGAGACCGTTTGCAACGATACTTGCATGCCTTACTTGCTCTGCCCTGTAACCATCCTCTTGTGCCTTAAACAGGAAGTATGACTATTATGGAAACTTACATGTAATAGCACGGTCTGCGGAAATTAAGATTTTATTTGAATATACTTTTATGCCCATGACTCACTTAGAGGTTTATGTTAGTTTGTCGCATACTTCACAAAAATGAAGTTTTGTCTAACCTACAGTGGTTCTTAAGTGACTTTGCAAATGGCTATAAAGTATCACCTTCTATATTACAGGCTGGTATCTAGAAATGGCTCTTGATCAATTATCATTTTTTTCTTTTCTTTATTATATTTTTTATTGTATTTGACAAATAAAACATAAGAAATTTCACAAAACAATACTAACATTACAAATTATTTGGCAATGATTCTACATTATCTTGTAGGTTTGCAAATTGGCATTTAATCTTCTAATTAATACCTATTTACTCAATCTGTAACAAACAAACATAGAAAGCATTACATTGCCTGAAAAAAACATCTGAATACACAGCACTTTACACTTCCAATTTAGCCATCTCTGGGGTTGGTATGATATCAAATTCAGCTATACTAGAAATTTCCTTAAAGAAAAGCTTCCAAAAATCGTGTACAATCTTACACTCCCACAAGGTTTGAGGGGGCGTTCCCACATTGCCACAATCTCTCCAACATTTGGCATCCCTTGAATTAGAAGAAAATTTAGCTAGTTGGTATGGAGTTAGATGCCATCTATTAAAAACTTTAAAATACAATTCTCTAAAAGGTGTATATTTAATTATTTTGTTTGTAAATTCCAAACTATTAAACCCGATTTCTACTGGCCAAACGTGTCCAATGTCTTTCTCCCAAGAAACCATTCTGGTGTTTTTTCCTCTATCTGTGGTATTTTTTTTAATTCAATAATTTTTTATTGACACACAAAAATGTTTAAGAGAAAAAGAGAAGGTTACAACCATGTTTAAATAGTGCTGGTACAGTTCGAGGAAACAATACTTAGAGATAAGTACAAGGTGCACCTGCTAAGAACACAGACCTTAGTATTGGTTGCCCTGCTACTGTTTTCTATGTGTGTCACACCAACAACAGTTTTCCATTTTTTAATAACAATTAAAAACAAAAAAAAAAGAAAGTGGAAAAAAACAAGGGTAAAGAACAACAGAAACCACAAACAAGTTTACGGTAATTATGGTTTACATATTAAAGCTAACTATGAACAGGGTATTTAGTATAAGGTATATATTTTCTCCCTTCCAAGAATGTCTACACCCCAGTATGGAATAGGGAGGATTATTTCAGAATCTTGCAGTGTTGGAGCCAAAAGCCCCTCCAGGACCACCTTTTTTCGTCTCCGGCCCCCCGAGGACCCCCACAGGTTTGAGCCCCGCCAACTTACGTTTGCTCCCGGTCTCCAGCGGGGGTGCCCCGACATGCTCTTTCCAGCCACCTTCATTCTCTATCTCCCCCCCAATCCGCCCAGTGTCACCCTATCCCGGATCTATGCTGTGGTTGGAGGCTATCCAGGGTTCCCAGATATCCAGGAAGCTGATGTAAGTGTCTGAGACTAGGTGGATGAGTTTCTCGTTAATCATAATAAAGTTTATTTTGTTTATGATCTCTCTTGGGTTTAGGTTAGAGTTTTTCCATTTACTGGCTATATGTTTTTTTACCGCTAAGAATATGGAGTGGAGTAACCTATCCTGGGACCTGGACAGTATGGGGGGTCTTTGTCCCAAGAGACAAGTTTCGATGGTGGGGGTTATTTGGGTGAGACAGAGTTTGGAGGCTATTTGGGTTGTCTCGGACCAGATATCTTGGGCCTTCGGACACATCCACCTTATGTGGATGAATGTCCCCTTCTCTGGACATCCCCTGAAACAGGTGTCAGGCTCTAGAGGATTCATTTTACGTAGCCTAGCTGGGGTAATGTAAGTCCTGTGGAGCACTTTTAATGAAGTTTCCATCAGGCTGTAATTGTAGGAGCATTTCGCTAGTCTCTGGCTAATTTGTCCCCATTTCTTCAGATCCCATGTCTGGCCCAGGTCCTCATCCCATTTTGTCAGGGGCTTAGGCTTACTATTGCTTTCCGGGTTATTAAATTTCTCATAAATTATGCCTAGTGTACCTTTAAAACCAAGTGGGGAGTCAGTATATCAACAAACTTTTTATAGTAAAGATTTGAAAAGCCGTTGGGCCCGGGAGATTTGCCTAGTTTGAGTGTTTTAAATGGTGTCTCTGACCTCCCTTTCTGTAACCTCTGAATTAAGTAAGTTTAATTAGGAGTCTCCCAGAACAGGAAGGTCCAGACCCCCTAGATAGCCTTTCAGGGAGTCCCCAGCCGCCTGTGTTTGTGAGGTGTATATCTCTTGATAGAATGTTCGGAAGATATCCTGGATCTTAGCCTGACTATTTGTGATTATGCCCGTTTTTGTTTTGATTTGGGTAACCCTTGCTTGCTGGAATCTGGCATTCAGCCTATTGGCCAGTAAGGGGCCCGGTTTTTTTGCCTGCGCAAAAAAATTGCTCTGGGTTTTCCTTAGGGCCTTCTCTGTTTGGGCTGACAGAATGTTGTCTAGTTCTAGTCTGATCAGGTCTATCCGCTGGCGGTTTTGGTCTGACTGCTGTTGCTGATTTAGTTTTTCTAGGGTGGCTAGTTCCTTGGTCAGTCGGTTCTCCTTTTCCCTTACCTTTCTATTATATGCCGAGGCTAGCTTTATAAGACTGCCCCTTATAAATGCTTTGTGTGTTACCCAGAACCACCCCGCTACCGTGGAGGGGCTGGAGTTTGTGGAGACTAAGTCCCTCAAGTCTCTGGAGATATGGTCTAGCACACTCGGGATTGACAGGAGCCTATCGTTGAGCCGCCATGTGTATGGTGCTACAAAATTGGGGGATAGGTTCAGGCCTAGTGTGACCTGACTGTGATCTGATCAAGGGCAAGGGACTATGTCCGTAGAGATGGCTTGATCTAGTAGAGAGGCGTCTATAAGAAGGGTGTCTATACGTGAGTAGGATTTGTGTGCAGAGGAATAAAACGTATATTCCCTCTCTTGAGGGTGGAGTCCCCTCCAGGTATCTACCAATCCCAGTTTTAGGAGCAGATTCTTGATTAGCTTGATTTTGTCTGGGGGTCTGAATTCCGCCTGTTTCCTAGACCTATCCTTATCTGGGTCTAGCACTAGGTTAAAGTCCCCGCCTATAATAATATATTCAGAAACGTGCGTCGGGTTGCACATACTACACTGCAACGCGCTCTATGACGTCACACGCAGACGCATAGGCGACACGCGGGTAGTTTTGGAGCTTAGGCGTCTTACAATTACATAGACCAACCATCTATATTACCAAACTTCACCAACACTATCGGCACCTATCTATAATCTATGAATTAATATATAATACGATATATGGTACCAGATAGTAAAAACCCTAGCTCCATAGTTTAAGTAGTGGAATATAATACCTTAATACTATTGCAGTACTGGACTCATTTTTTAAAACGTTTGGCTGGTCAATACCCTATTACCTCAACAAGCACTAGCACTTTACCTTTATAATAATATCCATTTTATTATCATTAGCACAAGACACTTTATCACAGTGCAATATATATTCTAAGGAAGTCATATATATAAGTATAAGTGCAATCACTATATTTCTTATAAAAGCACAAGACACTTTAATGGTGCAATATATAATAGTGCAAACACAGAGGCCTAGCATATGGACCTTTGTTTCTGCTACTTAGTAGTATTATACCATCACTTTATTAATTTGGGTATTACTGAGTACCTATCACTTTAAAAAGAGGATATAGGGACTATTGGAACATCTCCCAGTCCAATAATTTTTTGTCAATGTTTAAGTGAGTCCTTAATTATCCAAAATTTGCCCTACTTATGTTATCTCGTCAGAAGTTGTATATTTTGATAATAAGTTTTAACAAATATTACTGTATATACTCTGGTATAAGCCGACCCGAGTATAAGCCGAGGCACCCATTTTACATGAGTGACTCGAGTATAAGCCGAGGGTGGGAAATGTGCTGCCCCCAGTGTCCCTCTTGTGCTCTCTGTGTCCCCTCTCTCTCTCCTGTGTCTCTTCTCCCCCTCCTCATTCTCAACCTCCCTCCTCAACCCCACTCCTCATCCTCAACCTCCCTCCTCATCCTCAACCTCCCTCCTCATCCTCAACCTCCCTCCTCATCCTCAACCTCCCTCCTCATCCTCAACCTCCCTCCTCATCCTCAACCTCCCTCCTCATCCTCAACCTCCCTCCTCATCCTCATCCTCAACCTCCCTCCTCATCCTCAACCTCCCTCCTCATCCTCAACCCCCTCCTCAACCTCCCTCCTCATCCTTAACCCCCCTCCTCTACCTCCCTCCTCAATCCCCCTCCTCAACCCCCCATCCTCATCTTCTCTCCTCAACCCCCCATCCTCAACCCCCCTCCTTAATTTCCCTCCTCATCCTCCACATCCCTCCACCTCCCTCCTCAACCCCTTCCTCAACCTCCCTCCTCAACCCCCCCATCCTCATCCTCAACCCCCCCCTCAACCCCATCCTCATCCTCTCTCCTCAAGCCCCCCTCCTCTACCTCCCTCCTCAACCCCCCATCATCAATCCCCCTCCTCAACCCCCCATCCTCATCTTCTCTCCTCAACCCCCCATCCTCAACCCCCCTCCTTAATTTCCCTCCTCATCCTCCACATCCCTCCACCTCCCTCCTCAACCTCCCTCCTCAACCCCCCCATCCTCATCCTCAACCCCCCCCTCAACCTCCATCCTCATCCTCTCTCCTCAAGCCCCCCTCCTCTACCTCCCTCCTCAACCCCCCATCATCAATCCCCCTCCTCAACCCCCCATCCTCAACCCCCCTCCTTAATTTCCCTCCTCATCCTCCACATCCCTCCACCTCCCTCCTCAACCCCTTCCTCAACCTCCCTCCTCAACCCCCCCATCCTCATCCTCAACCCCCTCCTCAACCCTCCTCAACCTCAACCTCCCATCCTCAACCTTCCTTCTCAACCCCCCTCAACCTCCCATCCTCAACCTTCCTTCTCAACCCCCCTCAACCTCCCTCACCCCCTCTCCCCTCAATTACCTGCTTGTGCTCCGGTCTCCGCTCCTTGACCCGGCACCGGTGAGCATGTGAAGTCACATGCACACCGCGTCATTAGCATATACCTGGTGCGCACCCGGAATATGAGGTCTGAGCACAAGCAGGTAAGTGAGGGGAGAGGGGGAGGTATTTAGGGGGGTTTAGGTGGAGGAGGGGGGTTGAGGGTGTTTATGCTGAGGAGGGGGGAGGGAAAGAGACACGGGGGGTTAGAGAGACACACGTGGGGTTAGAGACACACACGTGGGGGTAAGAGAGACACACACGTGGGGGTAAGAGAGACACACACGTGGGGGTGTTAGAGACACACACGTGGGGGTGTTAGAGACACACACGGGGGGAGTTAGAGACACACACGGGGGGAGTTAGAGACACACACGGGGGGAGTTAGAGACACACACGGGGGGGTTAGAGAGACACGGGGGGGGGAGAGTTACTCGAGTATAAGCTGAGGGGGCCCTTTTTTGCCTTAAAAAAAGGGCTGAAAAACTCGGCTTATACTCGAGTATATACGGTAATAAACGTTAAGTTTTTTAATTTTTTGCTGCTCTATATTGTCATTTAGGCAGAGGGTGTGCACTTCAACTCCAAAGGATACTTGTTCTGTCCCTCTTTCCTCATTGTCATTAAATTATTTATATCCTCAAGGAGCACCCCTAGTTTCCATCCCAGAATCTTTTTATACCTAGAGCCACCTATTTTTCCTATTTTGTATCTAAGCTTAGTGTTAAGCAGATTGCCCGTGATGATCACAAAATTACCCTCTTTATCTATTTTTTTTGTAGGAGACTTGGAAAGGAAAGTCCTTATGAATTAAAATTGCTGCGCCCGCCCTCTTAGTTTTTTGGCTAGAGGTGTGAAAGTTTGGGTAGTCTTAGTGCAAAAACGAGGGGGTCTTCCCCTGCGCAAAGTGAGTCTCCTGAAGAAAAAGGACTGCAGGCTTGTCCTTCCTGTATGTTATGAAGGCTTTCCTTCGCTTGTTGGGGGAGTTAAAGCCTCTAACATTGTGTGTGGTGAACGTGTAGTTTGAGTTAGCCATGTGGGTGCATAGAGGTCTGCAGGGACCCCATTTGAGCTGTTACCCCAGGTTGCTTGGTGGAGAGACGGTCGCCAGGGATCTGCGCAGGCCAGGACAATCCCCCGAAGAGATGGGCGAGCCAAATTGGAACACCTGTGGGCGCCCCCGGAAGGGGTGGCGAAGAGAGAGAGTTTAGTCAGAACATTAGAAAGGGTGTCGTTAACACTAAGGGTTCGACCCCCGAACATGAGATACAATGCTAGCAACTTTACCATAAACAGATTTAACCTAACATTACTAAACATAAAGTCCCATATGGGGCTCTAACAGGAATTGCTGAAATTACCTCAAATTGCAATTAAATACAAAATCTTACAAAGTTGAGCTTGTATTCTCCTCTAGCAGTCTGCTGTGGTATTAGAAAATTAGCATTGGGCCTTAAACTGTGGGTTAGTGGAAGTCCTAGGCTTTATATATACATATAACTATCCAGGCTATCTTGGGCCTAGGCCACCCTTAGTTAAACACTGTACATTGTGGTTTACTACTTATGCTTGAGATATATAATGACGTGCTTGGGAGGTCCGTACTGTAGTCTGGGTTCAGAGTCGGTGAGTGTCTCTGGTCGCCACCAGGTCGGTACGATTTCTTGGCCGTTGACCAGATTCTGGCCGGTCTTGCTTCGGGCGCCGGTTCTGAAGCCGGGCCTCCCTCCGCTGGATCCGCTAAGTGAAGGCGGAGTAGAATTTTGGCACATTTCTCCGGGGTGTGGGTCAAATAGACAGTCCCTTGATGTTGGAATTAAAGAGAGAAAGGGAAGCCCCATCAGTATGGAATCTTGCATTTCATCAAGGTGGCAAGGGCCGGTTTCATTGCTCTGCGTTTCTCTAATGTTCGTGGGGATAGGTCCATGTAGATTTGGAGGGAGGCGCCATAGGGGCCTTTGATGTTAGGTAGTTTTCTAGTGGCATTCAGGATTAGGTCTCTGTTTTTTTGCCTCAGGAAGCGAACAATTATATCTTTTGGTAGTTCTTGATTTCATGAGGCCCCAAGGGCTCTATGGGCTCGCTCAATTTCCCAGGTGTTGTCAGCCGCCTCTGGTAGGATATAGGAGATTACCACTCTGAGGTATTGCAGCAGGTCGGGTATCGTGTTTGGGACCCCGCGTACCCTAATGTTGTGTCTCCTCGATCTGTTCTCCAGCTTATCGTCTAGGAGAGAGACTTTTGCCACCAGATTGTTGATTTCTGCTCTGTCTTGTACCTGAGCTTCAATTATTTTGTCCGTGGTCTCCTCAAGGAGATTAGTTCTCTGGCCCAGTTCGAATAGGTCATCTCTGATCTCTTTAACCAGCTGTGTTGATTGGGCCTGTAGCATCTGTCCTATGATCTCTAGGGATTTGACTGAGAGATTCATGTCCTGAGGTGGGTTGGGATCTTCTCCTTCTGCTTCAGGCTGGTCACTTTGCTCAGGAGAGGGGCTGCGGGGCTGTGAGAGGAGAGCCTCAGGTTTGTGGAAGAGCTCTTGGTTGCTCTTAGAAGGCACATTTTTCTTTGACTTGCCCATTTTCGCCAAGTCTCTGGATGAGGATAGTTTATTTGTCTGCGTAAGCTTGTAAATGAGGTAATGCGTGAGATAGAAGCCGCCTCTGATTTAAGTCATTTGGAGTGCGGGGTAGAGAGCTCGTTTTAGAGTTAGGTAGAGATATTGAGGCGCCCTCTGTGTTTGTTGAGTCATGCCTGTCGAGAACCCCCTGTCCCTAAGCGCTTTGTCCCATAATATTCATGGGGGTGGTTGTAAAAGTCAAACACTCACGTGGTCCTGGTCAGCTCTCTGCCTCCCGGCTAGCAGTCTGTCTGAGTCTGTTCTGTTGCCTCAGGCTTTCAGGCTTGCTTGAGGTTTGTAAAGAGCACACCCTGTCTAGAGCGTGCCAGGGAGCAACCCTTGGTTTGTCTTTAGCTGGACGAGATGGTAGTCTGGTTATGTTTTAAGTCTTTGTCTTGCTTGAAGGCGTCTCTGGGAAGTGGATTGAGGTGCTTTAATCCAGCTATGCAGGTATGGACCCTCACTTCTTTACACAGTGCTTCTGCAAGATCAGTGAAACCAGTGTCTGGGAGATGCTACTATTCAGGATGTTATTCTCCCCTTTTCAGGGTTCTTCTGTTTGTGCCTGATTCTCTGCACACTTGCTGCCTTTTTGCTAGGCTGTGGAGCCTTCCTATACTGCGCCCACCATTTTAGGATGCAGGCTCCGCCCCATTCTTCCTCTTCAATTCTCCTTGTGGAAAGATGGCTGCATCTTTTTGGCGGGAAAGTTCCCCCCAGTGTGCTTGTTAGGATTTTCTAGGGTCTTGGGCTGTAGGCCTACTTCTGGGGCCTTGGGTTGTGCTTCTCTCATTAGGCCCCTGGTCTACCCATCTAGGGCGTCTTCAGGGCCCAGCAGGGAGAAGGGGGGGCCCCCGGCGACTCCCCTGATCTTATGGGGAGAGATGGCCGCCTCCCGTTCTAGGCCCAGTGCTCCGGTCCCGCCGCAGCTCCCCAGGCTTTCAGCTGGGCCTACTTCACCTCTAAGCCCACTCCGGAGGTGGGCCAGCTCAGTGTGGGGGCTGTTATGGGGTGCTGTGGGGTCTAGTGGCGCGGGCCGCCCGAGTGTCTTCCCCCCACGATCCTGCTTACCCCAGCCTCCTGGAGTCGCCACCGTTCGCCTCCTGCTGCTCTCCCCCTTGCGGCCCTCTCTACTCCGTCGGGCCTTCTTCCTGTGCAGGAGCGAGGGTGCTGGAAGCCACCGTCGTGGGAGGGAGGTTGGAGTGGGCCTCAATCTCACGGCACGGCCTCCCGGCTCTCCTCTGCTTCCTCACTCCCAGATGACTTCGCCCTCGTCCTCCCCGGGGCTCAGGTGGGACTAGTGGGGTGGTTAAGATGGGTTTCTGGCCTTTTTTGGCCCTTTCTGTGGTTTCCTAAGCAGGAGCTGCTCTCTCTTGCGACCTGCCGCAGCCCCTGCCAAGACACGCCCCCGAGTCCATCATCTGTGGTATTTTTAAAACATCAAAACATCTAGATATTGGATGTTTTTTATTTGGGGAGTTAATCATTTGTTCAAAATTGGTCAATAATCTACTCTGTTTCAGATTATAATCTGATTTAAGCATTAAAGTTTTTAATCTATTATAAAACAACCAATCATAGGGTTAGCCATATTCATCTCTCAATTCTTGAAACAAAACAAGTTTGTTATTGATAAATAAATTGCCTAAATAGTGAATATCCCAATTGGTTGATTAGTTATTTGGCCAGAAAGTTCAAAGGAGTAAGAGGATTTGGCAAGGGCATCAGAGCCCACTTGTTATTTGATTTAACCCAAAAGTTCCAGCATTTTTTGATTATTAGAGAATCTCTATTCAATCTATGTTTAGGTAAATCCACACACCATAATAGATCTCTGAGGTTAATATCTTTACGGAAGTAATCCTCAATTTGAGACCAACTATGAAGTACTAAGTTGTTATTCCAGCCAACAACATGGTCTAGCATTATTATGTCATTGTACATTCTCAAATTCGGATGAGCTACTCGCCCTCTATTAAATCTTCTAGCAGTGATAGATTTTTTAATTCTTAATTGTTGATTTTTATAAACAAAACTATCTATTAACTTCTGAAATTGTTGAATCCAATAATTTGGAACAGGAATTGGAATATTATGAATTATGTAATTGAATTTCGGTAAAATAGAAATTTTCACAGCCGCAATTTTACCCAGCCATGATACGGTAAGTTGATTTTCTCCCAAGAAATTAGCAATTCTTTAATTTTAACAGATATATATATTTTAAATTATCTGGGATTATATTGCTTAAGATTTTGTTAAATATAATATCTAAGTGGGTAATGGAATTAGTTTGCATATTGAAAGGATATGTTCGTTTTTAATTGGTTTAACAATTGATAAGATAGATTGATTGTCATAACTTCAGTTTTAGTGACACTGAGTTTGTAATAAGAGACAAAAATATATTCTTGAATTAATTGTTGTAGCCTTGCAATTGAAGAGACCGGATCTGAAAGAGAAAGAAGAACATCATCTGCAAACATTATTATTTTATGTTCTTGTTTCCCCATTTTGACACCTTTTTATATCTCCCGAAGATCTAATCATGGATGCCAGGAGTTCTATGAAGGGAGATAGATGACACCCCTGCCTGGTTCCATTTTTGATTTCAAAAACAGCAGTTTCAAAACCTACCCCTACGACAGAGCGGATGGGAACTCATATAATGCCTTAATGGCCTTAGAGGCAAAATTCTCCAAACCATATTTTAAGAGTGTTGGCTCCAAGAATTCCCATCCGACTTGAAGGCTTTCTCCGCATCCAATGCAAGCGAGACAAAAGGATTTTTTTTTATTTACATAGTCAATTAAATCTATGAATCTTCTAGAATTGTTATGCCCCTGTCTTCCAACAATAAATCCTGTCTGGTCTTTATCCACTAAATGATCCATAACCAAGCTCAACCTGTTAGCCAAAATGTTGGCATATATTTTAGTATCCTAATTCAAAAGTGAAATTAGGTCTAAAATGTTTGCATTTGGATAAGTTTTTATCTTGTTTTGGGATTGTCACTATAGTTGCTTTCATCATTTCTTTGGGCGCTCTACCTTCATTCTTAATTACCTCTAATTTCACTTTCGCATATGTCCCAGTTCAAGATTTCCAAATCCATAGAAAATACCTCAGGTAGTTTAACTTGATTTGAGAAACTTTCAATATCACGAATAGGTTTCCGGACTTCATTACGGTTCCAAATTTTATAACTTCTGGTAGTATCTATAAAAAAAGTCTCCAATCTCATCAGGTTTAGAATCTTTTTTAACTTCTCATTGCACAGGTATTCCATTTTTTTTTATTGTAGATCTTTCATTTATTTGCCATCATTCTTCCTGATCTATTTCCTGGATGGTACATTTTCTGTTGAAGAATCCAAACTGATCTATCAGCCCTTTCTTGTAAAATTGTATTAGTTTTAGATTGTATTTTTCTAAATTGTATTATATTGTCAGAATTAGGATTAGACTTATTTTTATTTTCAAATTTTTTATAGATGGATATATAAGTCTCTTAATGAGCTCCCTATTGCATTCCTATGCTGAGCTTAGCATTTTATAACCATCCCCCTAATATACGCTTTATAAGCGTTCCATGAATTTGAAGGGAAAAAAAAGATAGTTTATCTTTAACTGAATTTTTGATTTACTTATCAGGTAAAAATAAATTTTTAATTTTAATTGCATATAAGTGTATCTATAATCCATTTATAACTGTTCCTGATGGTGTGTATAGGCTCTCCTCATTCCTGAAGACCAGCAGATTAGGTCTCAGGAACTGGCACCACTCATAGGACCTTCTATTGAGAACCACTTCTCTAGATGAATGACCATGCAATACTGCAGACTTCCACTAGAGGTGCAAAGGTGCGTTATAGAGCTACCATGAACATGGGCAGTTATACCACATAAGGGTCAGATCCTAAATGTAAGATCATTGGTTTCCATGCACAAAATAAATTGCAATGTTTTCAATGCATGAAATTTAATTTTGGGGAGTTATGTGCAACTGGTTAATATATTATACTTAACAATTTACTTGGTGACTTATAGGGACAATGAGAGAGATTATTTGTGTTTTCTTTTTTTTCCCAAATGAGGCTCCTAAAGTAGACAACTGATTTAAAAAAAAAAAAAAAAAAAAAAAAAATATATATATATATATATATATATATATATATATATATATATATATATATATATATAAACTGATCTGGGCGCTTGCCCCATCAACCAATGAGCAGTAACATAGATGTATGAGTCATGCTTGTCTGATGCTCATATGCTTTGTGCACTCCCTTAAGTACAAGCTTGGTAATGTGTAAAGCATGCCCAAATAATTGCATGAAACATGTCTGCTTCTGGGTCAGTGAAGAGGAAGGGGTGTGGTGTCAATTTCAATCTTATCCTATATCAAACAAAAACTCTGGACTTCTTTCTGTTCCTTACTTTGATTAACTACAAACACACACGCTCATGATCTAGCTCTTGGGATGTGATGTAACAAAAACAAAATGGATTTCTATTCTCATAAACAGTTTGTTAGTTTGGTAAATATTTGACAAACAAGTATCTTTTTTCTTGAATTACAGTGGTCTTTTAAGATGGATGGTGAAATTAGTTAGTAGGGAGGGATATAAGTAAAAAGATGAGATGTAGATTTGGGTATCACCACCATAGAGATGATACTAGAACTCAAGAGAGTTTATTAGTTTTTCCAAGGTTATTATAGTATTGTTATTATCATTACTAGTCATTTGCCCATCATAAGTGACGGTATAATATTACATGGGTTTATCCCCCACCCCTCTTATCTCTTTCCCGCCCTCTTCCCTCCCTGTGTCTCTTTCTCCCTTCTGTCGCTTTCCAACTTCCTCCCTCCCCTGTGTCTCTTCCCCCCTCCTCCCTCCCCTGTGTCTCATTCCCCATTCCCCCCTCCCCTGTGTCTCTTCCCCCTCTCCCTCCCCTGTGTCTCTTTTCCCCCTTCTGTCCCTTTCCCCCTGTCTCTCCCCCTTTCCTGTGTCTTTTTCCTCTCTCTCCTGTGCCGCTTCCCCCCCTGTGTCTTTCACCCTCCCCTGTATCTCTTTTCTCCCTTCCCTGTCTCTCTTTCCCCCTTCCTGTGCCTGTGTCGCTTTCCCCCTCCCGCGTCTCTTTCCTCCCTTCCCTGTGTCTCTTTCCCCCTCCTCCCTTCCCTATGTCTCTTTCCCACCTCCTGTGTGTCGTCTTTCCCTCCTCCCTCCCCTGTGTCTCTTTCCCTCCTCCTGTGTGTCTTTCCCCCTCTCCTCCCTGCCCTGTGTCTCTTTCCCCCTCCCCTGTGTCTCTTTCCCCCTCCTCCCTCTCCTATGTCTCTTTCCCACCTCCTGTGTGTCTTCCTCCCCTCCTCCCATGTCTCTTTCCCTCCTCCCTCCCCTGTGTGTCTTTCCCTCCTCTGTGTCTTTCCTTCATCCTGTGTGTCTTTCCCCCCTCCTCCCTGCCCTGTGTCTCTTTCCCTCCACCTCCCTCCCCTGTCTCTTTCCTCCTCCTGTGTGTCTCTTTCCCCTCCTCCCTCCACTATGTCTCTTTCCCCCCTCCTGTGTCTCCTTCCCCCTCCTCAATCCCCTGTGTCTTTTTCCCCCTTCTCTCTCCCTGTGTCTCTTTCCCCCTCCTCCCTCCCCTGTGTCTCTTTCCCACCTCCCGTGTGTCTTCCTCCCGTGCCTCTTTCCCCCTCCTCCCTCCCCCCTCCCCCCCCTCCTCCCTCCCCCCTCCTCCCTCCCCTATGTCTCTTTCCACCTCATCTCTCTCCTATGTCTCCTTCCCTCCTCCTGTGTGTCATGTCTCTTTCCCTCCTCACGTGTGTCTTTCCCCCCTCATGTGTCTCTTTCCCTCCTCCTCCCTCTCCTATGTCTCTTTCCCCCCTCATGTGTTTCTTTCCCCCTTTCCCCTGGGTCTCTTTCCCACCCCACCTCCCTCCCCTGTCTCTTTCCTCCTCCTGTGTGTCTCTTTCCCCTCCTCCCTCCAATATGTCTCTTTCCCCCCCTCCTGTGTCTCCTTCCCCCTCCTCAATCCCCTGTGTCTTTTTCCCCCTCCTCTCTCCCCTTGTCTCTTTCCCACCTCCCATGTGTCTTCCTCCCGTGCCTCTTTCCCCCTCCTCCCTCCCCTATGTCTCTTTCCACCTCATCTCTCTCCTATGTCTCCTTCCCTCCTCCTGTGTGTCATGTCTCTTTCCTTCCTCACGTGTGTCTTTCCCCCCTCATGTGTCTCTTTCCCACCTCCTCCCTCTCCTATGTCTCTTTCCCCCCTCATGTGTTTCTTTCCCCCTGGGTCTCTTTCCCACCCCTCCACCCTCCCGTGTCTCTTTCCCACCCCTCCACCCTCCCGTGTCTCTTTCCCACCCCTATGTCTCTTTCCCTCCTCCTCCCTCTCCTATGTATCTTTCCATCCTCCTCCCTCTCCTATGTATCTTTCCATCCTCCTCCCTCTCCTATGTATCTTTCCATCCTCCTCCCTCTCCTATGTATCTTTCCATCCTCCTGTGTCTGTCACCACTCCTCCCTCCCCTGTGTCTCTTTCCCCCCTCATGTGTTTCTTTCCCCCTTTCTCCTGGGTCTCATTCCCACCCCTCCACCCTCCTGTGTCTCTTTCCCACCCCTCCACCCTCCTATGTTTCTTTCCCACCCCTATGTCTCTTTCCCTCCTCCTCCCTCTTCTATGTATTTTTCCCTCCTCCCTCTTCTATGTATTTTTCCCTCCTCCCTCTCCTATGTATCTTGCCCTCCTCCTCCTTCTCCTATGTATCTTTCCATCCTCCTGTGTGTCTGTCACCACTCCTCCCTCCCCTGTGTCTCTTTCCACCCTCATGTGTTTCTTTCCCCCTTTCTCCTGGGTCTCATTCCCACCCCTCCACCCTTCTGTGTCTCTTTCCCACCCCTATGTCTCTTTCCCTCCTCCTCCCTCTTCTATGTATCTTTCCATCCTCCTGTGTGTCTGTCACCACTCCTCCCTCCCCTGTGTCTCTCCCCCCCCCCTCATGTGTTTCTTTCCCCCTTTCCCCTGTGTCTCTTTCCCACCCCTCCTCCCTCCCCCCACCTCTGTGAAAAAAATATTAAAATAGACATTTACAAACTCCCCGTTTGCTAAATCTCTTGAGTTTGCAAGCAAAAGCTTTTGTGAGTTGACACCCCTGAAAAAGCTGGCTAAAATTAGCATAAAATTCATGATTTATTTTGGCTAATCACAGGCAGCTTGTACATTTTAATACATTGTAACAATCAATGATGGCAGTATATGCGTTTATATTTCTGGAGAGCAGGGCTTACAGCTACAATTCAGTGAGATCATAATTTCTAATCCTCATCTCTAATTAAAAGCTAGTTTTATTACTTTTTTTCCTGCTTAACTGTACTCTGTCAGACTTAAAGATTTCAAACATATATTGTATATATTGTTTTTATCATGTAGGTGTCTTTATCTAAATCGATTTATAACACCCCATTAGACTGTGGCTGAAGCACCATAATTATTGGGATTCCTTGGAAGCAGCTTCAAATATATTGCAGGTGAAACCAAGACTTGTGTTTGAGACGGAGAGTAAATATAATTATTAACTCCATTTTTTATCTTTGTATAAACTACTCATCCATATATTTATATTTCCACATAACAAATCACGTGTATTATGCAGAACTTGAGTGAGTTTTTTTTATTATGGAAGTTAGCCCAATCATCATGATGGTTAAATGACCACTGTAGCTCAGAAAAATCTTCACATTTGTGAATAATGTAACATAAAATGTTGTTGAAAGTGGATAAATAGTTCCATTGTGTCAACACTTTCCGATCTGAGAGGTTATGGTTAATTTATTTCTCTATTGATGAAACCAGATCACAAGGATAACAGCAAATTCTGCTACTGCAGATATGAAAATGCCCCTCTCATATATGTTGCCATCACAGAAATATCATGGATGCCTCCAGTCATCAGTTGAGGTATCAACACTGATATTTTTCTAATTAAAAATCAGGCTCATAGTTTTCCAACATATTTTTCTTATTGTTCATGTGTATTAAATACTACACAAGTAACTTAAGGATAAGATGCTCACTATAATGTAACAATCTTGTAAAAGTAGAATTAATTGAAGACTATGAGAAATTCTGTCAAATAAATCACGATTAGTCATTATTTATATATCTATAAACCATAGGAAACATACATAGAGCTATAGATGAAATTATATATATATATATTTGTGGGCACATTTGCATGTCCCGCCTCAGCTTCAGAGAATGCAGTGTAATAACTGTTTTTCCTCTGAATTCTGGGCTAGAAGCAGGTTTTTTACCTCTTTTTTAGACATTCAAATTTTAATACAGATCTACTATTTATTTACTATATATATCACGAACAACATACTAGAATTTAGTATTTGTATGTAACATGTATTTTACATGAATGATTTGATAAGTCTATGATAGATATCCTCTTTCTTCTCTGCTCCATTCTCACCACCCCAGATAATCTCTCTGAATATTCTGTTCTCTTGTCACCACCTATATATTCCATATACAGTAAACTTCCGATTATGCGGCACTCAAACAGCCAGCACCTGCCTCTATTCCCCGTTTGACAAAAACTCTCACTTAATCTCTTTATCCGGCATCCAATTTTTTTTAAATCAGCTTTTTGTTAGCTTTAAATGACTCAGATTAGTTAGCAGTAGCTGTTGTATAGATAGTTTTTTAGGGGGTTTAGGGATAATTAGGGCTTTTAAAATAGCGACTCTCAAGCAACCGGCAACTACATTTATCCGGCATTAGGCAATCCCCATAGGTGCCGGATAACGGGGAGTTTACTGTATTTTTACTCACACTCCCCCAGTTTTATGTCTAGTACAACCTATTGTCCTGTTTTGTATCCAGTTCTCTTTCCCAGTATTTTATTCTCCTTTCTATCTTTCCATCTCCATTCTTTCTCTAGATTTCCTCACGTATTTCCGCTTCTTCTTTCTCTCCCCAGGTCCCCCTTCCCACAACTCTCTCCTCATCTTTCTCTAGATCTCCTGCCTCTCTTCCTATTACCACTTTTCTCAGTAATCTCCCTTCCTCTCTCCAGTTTTCCCCTATCTATCCATCTGATTTCTCTACTTCCTCTCTCAGCCCTCTCCCTCCTCAGGTTCCCTCCTGTCACTCCCCTGTCCTCTCCCTCTAGTTCTCTCGGTCTTTCCTCTGCCTCCTCTATT
The DNA here is from genome assembly GCA_027410445.1 of Discoglossus pictus. Lineage (NCBI taxonomy): Eukaryota > Metazoa > Chordata > Amphibia > Anura > Alytidae > Discoglossus > Discoglossus pictus. Next base: position 40,076,168 of record CM050172.1, on the reverse strand, counting down.
TCTCTCCTGTAGCTCTCTCATTCTCCATCCTCTAGTTCTCACCTTCCTCTAGTCCTCTCCTCTAGCTCTCTTGTTCTCCTTCTCCTAACCCTCCTCTAGTTCTCCTGTCCTCTCCCAGGTTCTCCCGTTCTCACGTCCTCTCCCTAGTTCTCACGTCTTCTCCCTCCCCTAGTTCTCACGTCTTCTCCCTCCCCTAGTTCTCACGTCTTCTCCCTCCCCTAGTTCTCACGTCCTCTTCCTCCCCTAGTTCTCCCATCCTCTCCTTCCCTCCCTCCCCTAGTTCTCCCGTCCTCTCCCTCCCTCCCCTAGTTCTCCCTCCCTCCCCTAGTTCTCCCGTCCTCTCCCTCCCTCCCCTAGTTCTCCCGTCCTCTCCCTCCCTCCCCTAGTTCTCCCGTCCTCTCCCTCCCTCCCCCTCCCCTAGTTCTCCCGTCCTCTCCCTCCCTCCCCCTCCCCTAGTTCTCCCGTCCTTTTCCTCCCTCCCCCTCCCCTAGTTCTCCAGTCCTTTCCCTCCCCCCTCCCCTAGTTCTCCCGTCCTTTCCCTCCCCTAGTTCTCCCGTCCTTTCCCTCCCCTAGTTCTCCCGTCCTTTCCCCCCCCTAGTTCTCCCGTCCTTTCCCCCCCCTAGTTCTCCTGTCCTCCCCCCCCTCCCCTAGTTCTCCCATCCTTTACCCCCCCTAGTTCTCCTGTTCTCCCCCCCTCACCTAGTTCTCCCGTCCTTTCCCTCCCCTAGTTCTCCCGTCCTTTCCCTCCCCTAGTTCTCCCGTCCTTTCCCTCCCCTAGTTCTCCCGTCCTTTTCCTCCCCTAGTTCTCCCGTCCTTTCCCTCCCTCCCCTAGTTCTCCCGTCCTTTCCCTCCCTCCCCTAGTTCTTCCGTCCTTTCCCTCCCCTAGTTCTCCCGTCCTTTCCCTCCCCTAGTTCTCCCGTCCTTTCCCTCCCCTAGTTCTCCCGTCCTTTCCCTCCCCTAGTTCTCCCGTCCTTTACCTCCCCTAGTTCTCCCGTCCTTTCCCTCCCCTAGTTCTCCCGTCCTTTTCCTCCCTTCCCCTCCCCTAGTTCTCCAGTCCTTTCCCTCCCCCCTCCCCTAGTTCTCCCGTCCTTTCCCTCCCCCCTCCCCTAGTTCTCCCGTCCTTTCCCTCCCCTAGTTCTCCCGTCCTTTCCCTCCCCTAGTTCTCCCGTCCTTCCCCCCCCCTAGTTCTCCTGTCCTTCCCCCCCCCTCCCCTAGTTCTCCTGTCCTTCCTCCCCCCCCTCCCCTAGTTCTCCTGTCCTTCCTCCCCCCCCTCCCCTAGTTCTCCCGTCCTTCCCCCCCCCCTCCCCTAGTTCTCCCTCCCCTAGTTCTCCCGTCCTTTCCCTCCCCTAGTTCTCCCGTCCTTTTCCTCCCTCCCCCTCTCCTAGTTCTCCAGTCCTTTCCGTCCCCCCCTCCCCTAGTTCTCCCGTCCTTTCCCTCCCTCCCCTAGTTCTCCCGTCCTTTCCCTCCCCTAGTTCTCCCGTCCTTTTCCTCCCTCCCCCTCCCATAGTTCTCCAGTCCTTTCCGTCCCCCCCTCCCCTAGTTCTCCCGTCCTTTCCCTCCCCTAGTTCTCCCGTCCTTTTCCTCCCCTAGTTCTCCCGTCCTTTTCCTCCCTCCCCCTCCCCTAGTTCTCCAGTCCTTTCCGTCCCCCCCTCCCCTAGTTCTCCCGTCCTTTCCCTCCCCTAGTTCTCCCGTCCTTTCCCTCCCCTAGTTCTCCCGTCCTTTCCCCCCCTAGTTCTCCCGTCCTTTCCCCCCCTAGTTCTCCCGTCCTTCCCCCCCCCCCTAGTTCTCCCGTCCTTCCCCCCCCCCTAGTTCTCCCGTCCTCCCCCCCCTAGTTCTCCCGTCCTTCCCCCCCCCCTAGTTCTCCCGTCCTTCCCCCCCCTAGTTCTCCCGTCCTTCCCCCCCTCCCCTAGTTCTCCCGTCCTTTCCCTCCCTCCCCTAGTTCTCCCGTCCTTTCCCTCCCCTAGTTCTCCCGTCCTTTCCCTCCCCTAGTTCTCCCGTCCTTTCCCCCCCTAGTTCTCCCGTCCTTTCCCCCCCTAGTTCTCCCGTCCTTCCCCCCCCCCCCTAGTTCTCCCGTCCTTCCCCCCCCCCTAGTTCTCCCGTCCTCCCCCCCCCTAGTTCTCCCGTCCTTCCCCCCCCCCTAGTTCTCCCGTCCTTCCCCCCCCTAGTTCTCCCGTCCTTCCCCCCCTCCCCTAGTTCTCCCGTCCTTTCCCTCCCTCCCCTAGTTCTCCCGTCCTTTCCCTCCCTCCCCTAGTTCTCCCGTCCTTCCCCCCCTCCCCTAGTTCTCCCGTCCTTCCCCCCTCCCCTAGTTCTCCCGTCCTTTCCCTCCCTCCCCTAGTTCTCCCGTCCTTTCCCTCCCTCCCCTAGTTCTCCCGTCCTTTCCCTCCCCTAGTTCTCCCGTCCTTTCCCTCCCTCCCCTAGTTCTCCCGTCCTTTCCCTCCCTCCCCTAGTTCTCCCGTCCTTTCCCTCCCCTAGTTCTCCCTCCCCTAGTTGTCCCGTCCTTTCCCTCCCCTAGTTGTCCCGTCCTTTCCCTCCCCTAGTTGTCCCGTCCTTTCCCTCCCCTAGTTGTCCCGTCCTTTCCCTCCCCTAGTTGTCCCGTCCTTTCCCTCCCCTAGTTGTCCCGTCCTTTCCCTCCCCTAGTTGTCCCGTCCTTTCCCTCCCCTAGTTGTCCCGTCCTTTCCCTCCCCTAGTTCTCCCGTCCTTTCCCTCCCCTAGTTCTCCCGTCCTTTCCCTCCCCTAGTTCTCCCATCCTTTCCCTCCCTCTAGATCTCTCTCTCCTCTCGTTCTCTCCCTCCTCTAGCTATCTCCTCTAGTTCTCTCCCTTCTCTGGCTATCTGCTCTAGTTCTCTCCCTCCTCTGGCTATCTCCCTCCTCTGGCTATCTCCTCTAGTTATCTTCCCTGTTCTCTCCCTCCTCTGGCTATCCCATCTAGTTATCTTCCCTGTTCTCTCCCTCCTCTGGCTATCTCATCTAGTTATCTTCCCTGTTCTCTCCCTCCTCTGGCTATCTCATCTAGTTATCTTCCCTGTTCTCTCCCTCCTCTGGCTATCTCATCTAGTTATCTTCCCTGTTCTCTCCCTCCTCTGGCTATCTCATCTAGTTATCTTCCCTGTTCTCTCCCTCCTCTGGCTATCCCATCTAGTTATCTTCCCTGTTCTCTCCCTCCTCTGGCCATCTCCTCTAGTTCTCTCCCCTGTCCTCTCCCTCATCTAGTTCTGCCCTCCGTCTCGCCTGTAACTCTCTTGTTCTCTCCCTCCTCTGGCTATCTCCTCTAGTTCTCTCTTATTCTCCCTCCCTCTCCCAACTCCTGTCTGTGCCAAGCTGTCAGCTGATGGGCCTGATCACCCAAGCGTGGCGCATGCAGCCAGCTCTGCCTCATTCTCTCCCCTCCTTCCCATTCACATCTTCTCCCCCCCCCCCCTGCTCACCAGACCCTCATTCCCCCCTCACCCCCTCCACCAGTCCCTTCTTGCTGCCCTGTCCCCCCCTTGTTGTACAACTCCTTCACCTGTGTGCCTGTATCCCTCCACCAGCCCATACAACACAGTGCAAATAGTCCTTTGTTTACATGCTGTGCCTTACTCTGCGGAAGAAGGGCTGGGATCTGGCTGAGAGTGGAGAGGAGGGGGGTGCGGGCAGGAGGGGGAGGGGAGCTGTTTCTGATCTCTCACCAGCTGTTTCCCGCCTTGAAACAGACATCAGCTGCAAACACAGAGTCACATAGAGAGGCTGAGCACAAGGAGAGAGACAGACAGACGCCTCCCCCTGATCATCTGGGACATCCTCCCCACTACACACTGCACTCACCATCCCCTAATCAATAGGGCTGATCAGGGGGTACAGCACTGCAAGAACAGGGGGGACCTGCCAGAAGAGGGGGTGCTCTGCAGGGGGGTGGGAGGGGTGCACTGGATTGCTATGGAGTATTTCATGATGCCCGCGCAGAAAGTACCCTCCCTGCAACACTTCAGGAAGACCGAGAAAGAAGTCATTGGGGGGCTGTGCAGGTATGTACCCACCTAGTATTACATGGGGGGGCTGTGCAGGTAGGTACCCACCTTGTATAAGATGGGGGGCTGTGCAGGTATCAGCTGGGGGCCATGCTGCAGATCACCTGGTGCAATGTGCATGCACAGGAGGGGGGATCAGCTGTGCTGCTACAGAATGGGGGATCCCCAGGGCACCCCAATAACCCCATGCATGCTGGGTGTTTAAATCCCTTGCACTGTCCAGGGTGGCTGTTTAAAGGGCGCAGGGGGAGGTTTGTCAGTTGCAAACAGACCCACGTGGTGCCCCGGCCATGCTGCAGAGCTGTGATCAGGGAGCATGCAAACACTGGCACTCACTATCACTCCATCTCTATCTGCCCCTCCAGGGGGCACTTCTTTATGATCATTACCCCCTGCACCCAGGCGCACACCCCCTGTCAGATCAGCTGATTTCACACCATTTACATGTGAAATAGCAGCACTAGATCTGGCTCACTAATTAGTGCTTGGTGCAATTAGACAGGTGTGTACTGACTTTGTTTGTTTGTTTACAAGGTCATGCTTTGTGTTTTGCTGACACGTGTAGTAATCGGCACATATATCGATATATGTATATATAATGCTGTGGATGACGTCATGTTGTGTGTTTTATCATTTAGTGCTGGTGGGTGTCCTCTGATCACGTGTTTGGCTCCTGTCCAGGTGTATTTTTTTATTATACGTGGTAATTAGCGGGGTTTATATATAAATACAAGGTCATGTTATTGTGTATTTCAGCGGGACACATTAAATATGGGGGATCCCCGTGTGCTCACACGTTGCAGGCTGTCTGTGCAGCTGTAACACGCCCCCTCCCTGCTGCCCCAGCTCGTGTTGTTGTTGGTGTCAGTAGGGGTAAAACCCCAGCAGGGGCAGTAAGGAGGCCGGGTCACGTGTTTATGACTTGATACCGTGTCTCTAACACCGCCTGCCCACTCTCCCGGTGACCTTGCAGCCCGTGTATCGGTAGCGGGGGGTGTGTGAGACAGAACAGCGCAAACAGGCCTGGCCGTGACTCTGCAGCCCGCCTGGAGTAGGAGGGTCGGAGTGCCGAGCATGCCGGGAGATGTAGTGTTGTCGCGCAGGGGACGGCGGGAGATGTAGTTTGAGCCTGACCATGCTTTCTCAGAGCACAAAGCGTGGCTCAGAAGGTGGTCATGTGATGTGCAGCAATACATCATACAGAGGGATTCCACTGATATATAACTTCACTTATGTAAATGTATTGGGTAAAATACATACTTAGATTTGTGTGTGTGTATACATACATACATACATACATACATACATACATACATACATTTATTTGTTTGTCCAATAAGATGTATCATTATGTACTGCAGTACTCTGATTTTATATAAAATGGAGGTAGCAAAGTAACAGAGCAAATATTAGAGGGGGGCACAGACAGGCATCATAAATAATATCCTGATAGGTAAAGTGTGTGGGTCTATAGACCAGGTTTGAGATGAGGAATAAGTTAGGGCCAGAAATATCCCCATGTATTGAGGATTAGATGAACAATAATAAAGCATGAGGAATGTGGCATGGTTACAAGTTCTAATACATCTGAGAAAAGTGTGTGTGTGTGTGTATATATATATATATATATATATATATATATATATCTCACACACACACACACACACAAAAGTGTTTGCATATCTAAACCTCATAAGTGGTATATTTTTAATATTAAAAACTGTTAAATGTCCATATCCTAAGTGTGGCACTCTAATTGGAATGAGTTAGGTCTACAGGCGTTTTGGGTTTAGGAGCAGGCGTGCACTACGATGTACATTATAACAAGTGACATAACATGTATGGGACAGAACCAAAACAAAGAAGGGACTAAATGGATTTGTGCAACATATACAGCCCTGGGCTGTAATGGCTACATATAGAGAACTTCCACATGACCCTAAACATAAGTGCACACCATCCTGCTGATAGTCTAAAACAAAACCAAAAGAGAATACAATTGTTCAGAGTGTAAGCAAATGGCTTTGCATGCGGTCAGATTTTATTTGGCACACTGAGTTCAAGCGACATGGAACACAATTTTTCTTACTTTTTTTTCATGCTTTTAAATGTATAGGAAAAACTTAAGGATTGATTAAACTATTTTAAACTTCATTGAAACTAGCAGGAAGTGCACAGAACTAATGTACACCAGTAGATTTCACCGACAGACGAGCATGACTGCTTTTTGGCTGATGAGGCAAGCCCCCAGATCAGTTAAACATTTTGAATCCGTTTTTATCTAACTTGAGATGTGTTATGAAATACCCTCTTTCAAATGCAACAACTAGAACAAGTCCTTTTTGAGTAAAATGTTTTTATTTATGTCCAGTATGACAGGTTACCAGGTGGTCCAGTGGTTTGGATTTGGTGCTTTCACCGCAGCAACCTGGGTAAACGTTCGCTGTAGCGTAATACATTTTTTGTGAAAACATCCACGTTCGTTTTAGTGTAATTCATCAATCCATATATCTACCTATATACCCTACTCTTCCCTAAATTTAGTGTAATAAAGTTTTTTGATAATGCTCATATACAATATGCTTTGTTAGGGTATGGTATATAGGTAGATCTATTCATGGATTGATAAATTACGCTATTTATTCGTGATAAATAATTAAATACGCTAAAACGAACATGGATATTTTCACAAATAATTACACTAAAGCGAACGTTTATCGAGATCTGGGTTTGATTCCAGTCAGGCAACCAAGAAGTTGCACCACTCTAAAGCCATGCAGGCTTGGGCCTGGTTAGTACTTGGATGGGAGACCACTTTGGTATAGGAGCTGTATGCTGTGGCCCACTGGATAAGGAAATGGCAACCCACTCCAGTATCTATGCTATGAATACCAAGTAGATCAGCATGGTCCATGTGGTCACGGAGAGTCAGACACGACTGAATGATGCAAACACACATGACAATACATACTTCTATGAGTAAAAGGTTAGAATTGTCCATTTTTTATTTTTTTTTGTCACTTTATCCCATTACACAAAAATGCTTTTAAAGATTTCTGTTTGTGATCTCTCATAATGGCACCATACAGAGAGGAGGAACTCGATTTAATATGTTTGGACACATTAAATACAGTTGGTGGTGTTGTGTTTGTTTTTTTTAAGTGTCAAAAAAGTAAAAAAAAAAAAATCAACATTTGCTGTTTTGTAATTTTTATATCTGTCATTGTGTGAATTGTACTGGTATAGTCCATCCATCTACCTGATGTCTCTCTATGGAGACCTCCACCCCCCATTCCAGATCTATCCAGGTGGGGACTTGTGGTTTCAAATTTCAAGTCTGTTCAACTTCAAAGTAAAGCCACATGGTTCTGAGGTGGCAGCTTCTGCTGTGTTTGTCCCTATCACTTTTTCTAGAAGGTAAATAAAATATTTACCAGCATTTCTATAAATTAATTTGCACATAACCCATAGATCTTAGAGTTTTATTCTATGTTCTTCAGTAAACTGGAACTATATTACTAAATGTGTTTTATATTTTTGCGTTGCTGGTTTCTCATTGTATTGGTACATTTCACAGTCCATTTCCTATATATTTACAATTGGTGGATTTTGTGACTTGGAAATAGTTATTTATGGTAGGAGCCAATAGTAAGCTTGTGGGGCACACCATAGCCCTGTAGACAGGAGGTCTCCATTGTGGGACATAGGTACTTGATATATTATTAATTTGTGCAAAAAAAGAGTACTGTATACGAACAGAGTTACTTTGTTGGTTGGAATAGAAGTATATCCAGTTAATATTGTCTCATGTTTGTCAGTAAAAGACTGTGATCAATGGGATTTAAGCAATTGGTATATATTATTTGGAAGCAGCATTTCCTTTTTTTTTTTACTTTTTTTTAAAACATTTATTAAGTTCAATTTTTTTTGTATATAGTTTAAAAGATGTATGTGTAACTTTATTTTTTTTCTTCCTTCCTCTCTTCCAAGTTACTGCTTTCTAGACAAACCCACTTCCTGGGCTCCTAAAATGTGTTCTTTTGGCTACTAAATGTTTCCCAAAGTATAATGCATTTCCATACTCTTAGAAAACATGTTTGTGTCGTTCAGTCGTGTCCAACTCTGTGACCTCATGGACCACGATGCACCATGCTGATCCTCTTTGTATTCATGGCAGAGATAATGGAGTGGGTTGCCAGTTCATTATCCAGTGGGCCACAGTATACAGCTCCTGGTATTCATGGGTGGTCTCCAATCCAAGTACTGACCAGGCCCAACCCTGCATGGCTTCAGGGGGGTGTGAACTCTTGGTTGCCTCACTGGAATCAAACCCAGGTTACAGCAGTGAAAGCACTGAATCCTAGCCACTGGACCCACAGAAAACATATAAATCTATAATTGTACACTAGGAAATTGCCTGTCACGGAGTAAAATTATAAGGCTGACAATGCAAGGCTCTGGCCCCTCTGAGCACCTTTTGGCCTCATCGCGAGCCTCCCCCCTGTGTATTTTAAAGGCCTCGCACATGAACTCCTTTGGTGCGAGTGTTCGTGTCTTCGGCCTCATTTTCATCCTGATTAAATTTGTTCAACTGCCATTTTTTTTTTCTTGCTTAGGCGAATTTCAATTGTGAAGACTGCAAATATTCCTCAAATTAATTTGCAACCTCACTCGCTGGCTTCCTGGCTCTCCCCCCTGTGCAAAGTGAATTTTGAGGCATAATTTAGTTTTTTGTTTGTTTGTGGTCCTTCCAGTTGTATGCTTAGGTCCGAAGTCCTATGGGGATCACGATTCCAGTTGCGTGATTCGTCCGTTTTTACGTGATTCGGTCCTAAGTCCTGCTGCGCTCATTGCAGCCTAAGTCCCACGGTCCTCGCAGTCGTGTGCGTCAACTGCTCGCCTCGCTTCGCAAGGATTGCAGTTGCTGTCCTCGCTGGGTGAGGGCCGCAAAGCGTTACCAATATATATACAAATATATTATTATTATTTTATATATATAATTATTTTTTTTTTTAAATAACTGTGCACTATTTAAACAGCCCTTATTTCAATTTTGCTACCCATTAAAACATGGTAGTGTCTGATGCCGGTAGCGACTCTCTTTGAGAGGGTACAAGGTAAATCTAGTTTTGAACACTACAAAGCATCTTCTTGCAGACATTCTTATCTTTATCTAACTTCTATGAGGTTGACCAGTTCCTTAAAGTAGCAAGTATGAGAGCCACAATCGTTTAGGCGTCTAGGAATAGAAACCCACCATTTAAGAATACAATCTCCACATTATATTGTATTACAGCATTTCCATAACAATGGTATCCAGCTCATTTATTTATTTGAGTAAAAACAGGGGACCTAAAAATGTTCTGGCAGTAATAAAGTGGGCTGTTTATATCTGTACTTCAAACACGGGACTCGCTCGCAAAAAAAGGGATCTCCTTTCATCTTGCCTGCCTCTTTATATTAGGCTGGAAGTCTTTTGAGGTAGATAGATTGGCGTATGTTATGCGTCTGGCAGCATTTAGGCACGTGTCTTTATAAAATACATCTACAGAAAAGTGCAGGGGAATCAGATTTATCCAGGCATTACTACTGGAAATAAGATGTTCCTGAATTAGTATTATTCTTGCCACATAATTGTGTGATTCATTGTTCATTTATATTGCTGATCTCCCAGGTGCCTTATTGCCCTGCTATGTCCTCAAGTTAATCTCCTCCTGTGACTAATTCCAGCTATCATGAAGGGAAGGCATTTGGTGGGGGCAGGAAGCAGGAGTGCCCCCTCAAACCTCTGGGAGGGGGCGGGCGGGGGGAGTAGCTGCCTGCTTATTCCTCCTGTATTGTCATCTGGAAGTGATTACAGGGCCCTCAGGGTAAAGAGGAGGGGGTGAGAGAAGTGGGGGTCCTCAGATCCGGCTTCCATCCTAAAAAGGGGCCACACACGGAGGTGTCTGAATGGGTCATACTGTGTAAAGGCCGGAAAGTGATCTATATCCACCCTTTAGGGATGGAAAGGCCTGCTGCTAAAGGATGTGTATGTGTACGCCTGTACACACGTGTGTGTGTGTATAATATATACAAATTTTGTGTGTGTGTGCGTTTTTTTTTTGTTTTTTTTCTGAAGATGAACTTCAAAAAGTGCTTTTTCACTTTAAGTATGCATATAACAAAACATGGCAAATCTGAGTTAGGCAGTGGTGTACATATGCATCTACATGGTGCAACCAATATTGCAGACTGTATATTCTCTCTATCAATATGTGATATACATTGATCATTTTGTTAGTTTTAGTGGATTAACATTACAATTTGAGCTTTTTTGTTTTTCCTGAAACTTGATCTATAGCTTTAGAAAAAGGTACATAATGATACCCAGTGATGGAGTTGATTAAATACAAGTATTTAGAAGTAGTTTTTTAAATTTGCTTGTCTCAAAATAATGACATTGTATATTCTATAAACAAATTACAATTTATAATAATGTCTGAAACCAGCTCTTTTTAAATGCATGGTTGCTTCATCTATCTCTGCCCATGATCGCGGTCAGTTTCTAACACTGTCACTTTGTCTTCAGCTTGGCCAACATTCCCCTGACCCCAGAGACACAGCGTGACCAGGAACGGCGGATCCGCCGGGAAATTGCAAACAGCAATGAACGTCGCCGAATGCAGAGTATCAATGCTGGGTTCCAGTCCCTGAAAACGCTCATCCCTCATACAGATGGGGAGAAACTCAGCAAGGTAAGGGGTGCTATGTGTATATACATCATAAAGCTTCATCCCAGTTAAGAGTGGCCATATTGGTTAATGCTGACTGTTCGGTTAAAGAACCTGTAGATTGTATTGCATATCTGATTATTAATAAAATCCATCTTTTTCTTCAATGTAGTGTTGAAAACTTGCATTTGAATTTCAGACATCAGTTGAAATGTTTCTATCCACCCCTATCAGTACCCTGTAAACAGCTGCAGATAAAATGGGGCAGATAATCTTCACCCCCAGGGCACCTAATATGGGGTGGAGAGGAGCAGCACTACTTGAACCCCCCCCCCCCCCCCCCCCTTTTTTTTTTTTTTTTTTTTACTTTATTGAATTTTACTTGCAATTTTTTAATTAATAAACACTCATTGTGTGACCACTACAGTGGCGCTATTATCTTGTGTTCTCACCCCTTTCCTCATTATTGTCCACAGGCAGCAATACTGCAGCAGACAGCAGAGTATATATTTTCTTTGGAGCAAGAAAAGACCAGATTACTCCAACAAAACACCCAGCTCAAGAGGTTTATCCAGGTAAGCGATGCAGTACACACATAGAGCACGTGAAAGGGATTTTTATGTAGATATGATTAGTAATTTCTTTATAACGAATAAATATTAAATGTGTGTTGCCAGTTAATATAGATAGTAAAAAGCTTAATGCCATCTAATTTTTTATTTTCTTATTCTGCAATCCCTTAAAACAAATTGAGGATTGTTTTAAATGTGACAGCCTAACTGAATATCATTGCTGACAATGTGCGTCCCTTTATGGCCACCCATAATGGCTACAGAATAACCTACCATCACAAAGCACACGTCATCTCAAGCTGATTCCAGGAATATGACCATGAGTTCAGTGTACACCAATGACCTGCGTCAGATCTCAATCTAAAAGACCACTTTTAGGATGTAGTGGTGCAGGAGATTTATAGAATGAATGTGGAGCTGCTGGGATGCTTTCGTGTTGTCATGTACTGGAATCTCTAAGTAATGTTTCCAGCACTTTGTTTAATCCAGATAGGGGGGTCCTACGCAGCACTAGATAATAAAGTGGTCACTGATTGCACTATATGTGTTTGTTGTGTGTATGTAGTAGTAGTTGACAATTCAAGTTCATCCAACTATTGTTTTATTTCTTTTTGGTAGGAGTTCAATGGCTCGTCACCCAAACGGCGGCGGGCGGAAGATAAGGATGAAGGCATCGGCTCTCCAGATATCTGGGAGGAGGAGAAAGTGGAGGATTTGAGGAGGGAGATGATCGAATTGAGGCAGCAACTGGATAAAGAGCGTTCTGTGAGGATGATGCTGGAGGAGCAGGTGAGTGAGGATATATGTAGGCAATGCATTCTGGGTCACACAAGTCTAGTTGCATGAAGCCCTTAATCTTGCATATGTGGGGTTGAATTTTTCTGCTGTTGTGTCTGGTAAATTTTAATAAAGAACCAGAAATACCACTCTGGCAGTTTATTAAGTGTGTATGACATACACTTTGGTAATAGGAACATTGGCTCAATTAGGACTAGATTCTACTGATCTTCCCACAACCAATTCTCTGCTAAATGGGCATTGAAGTAACACATTTGCCATTGTGATTTTAACTGAGCCATTTTTCTTCATTTGTGAAAGTCTAATTACGCATTAAGAAAGTGCTACATGGGAAAAACTAAAATCCCAATGCAAACTACTTTTGGGGGGAAAAAAGTCAGGGACTCCCCCCTGAATCTTAATTTCACCACTAGAGGGAGCAACCTTTTTTCTTGCAAAAAGATCAGTTTTAATGTTTGACCAAAAACTTCTATATGTAAGTGTAAACTTGTGACTCCTCTGTTCCTTTAAGATCTTTTTTCTATTTATTTGGGGGGGGGGGGGGTGTATCATAATTGAAAACATTGTCTAACTTTTTACTTTCTGTAAATACTCCCAAGCACTAATGGATACCTCTTCCACCAGAAAGGCATGGCTTTCATTGACCTGCCTGTCTGTTCTTTTCTTTGCACATTCTCAGACTATTTGCTTTGTACAAGTCTCCTATTTTAAAGCTAAACATAAATGCATAATTTTTTTTCAGCAATTGGAGCAAGGTCTTTCTGCACTTACAGCAAGAGTTGTGTTATTAGACCTATGAGTTAGTGTCACATTTTCATAGTTCTTTTTCATCCTGTTGATGCCCTGGGCTGGGTCCGCGTTATACATTTTTAACAGTCCTATACTAAGAGATCCAAAGGGACCTGGTGTTGTGATTTTGCATTAGTGGCTGGCACATAGGTGGGGGCTGTTTGTGATGGCTATGTGCAATTGGCTGGCAGGTTCGGGCCCTTGAAGCTCACATGTACCCAGAGAAGCTGAAGGCGATTGCACAACAGATCCAGCAAGAGGAGGAGGAGGGGGGGCAGACACAGGGGGAGCAAGACGGGGCTCTTGACGGGGGCGAGCAGCACCCCCACTCCCAGGTGAGCCTGACCCTTCCCTGCCTCAGAGTGGCCGCTCCCCCTCACTCCTGCCTCAGACAACTTCCCATACACCTTGCCTCAACTTGATGTACCCCCACCCCAACATCTTTCCTTTCCTTTGTCAAATTCCAAGCTTGTCCTGCATCCCAGTAACACTCTTCACTCCTCTTACCCAATACAAGTATTGCTTTACCTACATAACCCCTTCCATCCACCTGTTCTCTCACTCTGTTTTTTATTTCCACCCCCCCATTCCCTTATACTGACCATCTAACCACCCCTTATATCCTGACATGCTGTTACACCCCAACTTTACATCCATAACTTGTCTCACCCTGACTGCGTTCCCACTTTCCCTAGATGATATATTCCCCCACCTAATATCCTGCCTCCAAACTGTGTCTACCCCTCCCAAGGTTATTTTTTCCCATTTAAAAATTTCATTATATATCTTGGTATTTTTTTTTCTAGGTTTTATTTATATACCTATTTTTTGTGTGTGCCATTTTTTATTTTTATTTTTGAAAGATAAATCATACCATTTTTGTGAAACTGTTAATTCCTTTTTAGTTGTGTTCTATATTAACACCTGTCTGTCCCATCCCACAGCTCCTGCCACCGCATCTGCCACCGGCCCCTACTCATCACCCCACGGTCATTGTCCCGGCCCCTCCACCCCCCACACATCATGTCACAGTGGTGACTATGGGACATTCCTCCGTAATCAGCACAGTGTCTACATCACGACAAAACCTGGACACAATTGTGCAGGTGAGTGGGTAAAGAATTATCAATCCATATTAATGCTAAGGCTCTTTGTTTTGTTTGAAAATCTAAGTTCTTTAAAATACCATACAGAAAACAAAATGGTCCGTTAAGCCTACACTTTTAGATAGATAAATGGAAGAAGCCCATCCAGCTTGCCCATTCTTTCTGGTAGCATCGTCACTAAACCATAGTATCCAATCAGATTATGTTAGATTAGACCATATCTGTCCATTGGCAACCTTTAGTTTTGTGTATGTGTGTCCCCTCCAGATATAAATTAGAGAGCAGTTGTGTTAGTATCCAAGCCCTAGAGACCTTGCTCTGTCTGCGGAGCGATGCAGAAGGAGCCATTAATCAGTCTGAAGCTGCTCTGCTGGAACTCAGTGTTCTTGGAGAAAAGAAAAAAAAAAAAACTATTCTTCACACTATGTAGATAATTAGCACTGCTGCAGTCAATGAGGGTTTTAACAGGACTGATTACACTGAAGTGCTATACTACGTCTTGAAGTCATCTGTGTTTTGCTCCCCTGCAGGTCATTTCCTTGGAAAACCATGATCTTGCATTTTTATTGAATTAATCGATAGTGCTGTACAACATTTAAACAGATTTTTAATTATTTAATTTTTTAAAATCCATGCTTATGTCACGGTTTTTTTTTTTTTTTTTTTTTTTTAGAAGAAATTTTATAACAAAGTTATTCTACCGACAAGCATGCCTGAAAATCGTCAGTACCATTAACTATTTGCTGCTGCAAAAAAAATGTAATTTCTGCCACTGATTCACTTTTTTTTTTTCCATCCTCTCTCCCCAGGCAATACAACACATTGAGGGTACACGAGACAGGCAGCTGCAGGAAGAAGAGCAGCGAAGGGCGGTCATTGTAAATGCTCCACGTCCATGCGGGGACTCTGACACAGCGTCGGACACAGAATGCGATGAGAGCGACGCGGAGCAAAGCAAGGATGATGCAATGGGTGACCCCTGACACGTGCTGCCTGGAGACTGAGAGACTGGAGGGAGACCGAGGGAAGGGGGCTGCAAGAGTACGACGGGGGCTCTCGGCCTCCTCCTTATACTTGTAGGGTGTTTTTATATGGTCAGTTTTAATTTGACCTTGAAGATACTGTATTTAGGATGTGGAGGGAGAACATGTTAAAGCACTAATGGATGGACAAAGCCACAAGGGATTCTGGGTGGAGCATCAAAGTGGTAAGCTTGTCCAAACCTCTACTCCTAAAATTTGAAGCAGCAGTCCCTCTGTTACCCCAGAAGGTCTTGCTAAAATTTCCCAGCAGAAAGGAACAAAAGCCTGCGTTGCCCACAAAGCAAAATTAGCTGTTTTTTTTTCTGCCAAATGTGATTCGTTTAGGACATTACAGTATAGGGTCAGGGCTATCCCCCCACAGGAAGCTGCACAGGACACAATGGGGCATTTATTGTGTGTAATACACACAGGACTCCACATTTATACACACCCAAAGTCAGTGATGCATCATATTTTCTATTCCGAAAACTATAGTTTATATAAACCACTTGTATACATATTCCTTTGCAAAGTGTTCTTTTAAAATGTGATATATATATATATATATATATATATATATATATATATATATATATATATATATATATATATATATATATATATATATATATATATATATATATATATATATATATATATATATAATTACACACACACCTCCTTTCTCTGGTAGACAGGTAACATGACAAAGTAGCTCGTTATGATCCTGTGCATATCACTTTGCAGTTTTATAATAGACAATTAATTTTGCTTATCTGCCCAACAAGCAGACAAGAGTTGAAAGATGAAACGTAATAGATGGGATGGCAGAGGCCAGGACTGCACCTAACTGATTTAGTTATATTTAACTTTCTAAATATATTCTGAACATTATCAATTCTGCTTCATAATAAGCATAAAAAGTAAATGCCAGTGTCCAACCACTTGTTTTTATATTAAACGATTTTCAAGCAAATAACTTAACAATCCAGTCCCGTGTTTGAGGCAATTTAAATAAGTATATTCTATAAAACTAGAATATAGGTGAAATCTAGCACTACCATATCGTTTGGAAGTAGGTTTCCAACTGGAAAGAAGAGCCGAAACACTGCTTCTTTGCACTTCATATACAAAAATGTGGGGTATAGTTCTTGGGAACCCATCACAATAAATAAAGTTATCAGAGCACTACATTAAAGGGACTTTTTAGGCATGTCTTAGTTTAATATAAATGTTTTAACTAGATTACTTAATTATTTATATCCTCTTCCATATAAAACTTAAACTTCAGTTCTCAGAAGTCACCAGGATAACAGATTCTTGGCATTTGAAACCTCCCCCTTTCTTCCTGTTCACGCTCATGTGTGCGGCCATATTTTACATCTGTGACTTAAAGCTACACCCACACGGGAAGGACTTCACACTGCCATGGTAAGGCTAATTCTGCAGTAATATGACACCCTTCCCTGGTAGGGGTGGTTGTAGGTCACAGACGTGAAAGATGGCTGCACACATGAGAGTGAACAGGAAGAAGGGCAGAGGTTCCAGCTGCTACATATTTGTTACTTTTATGGCTTTGGAAGTAAAATATACAATGCATATCACAATTAAATAATCTAGTTAAAAATATAAGTTCCTGTAATCTTTCTTTAATAAGGCTGTTTGCTGTTTGTTATCATGGCAGCTTTGCATTTTTTGGCTGGTGAAAATTTTGAGGAGGGACTGCTGCTTACCCCATGATAATGCCGACATGCTCTATTCCAGTGGTGGGAAAATTTGGTTCTACGGTTGCCAACAGTCCCGGATTTTGTCTATTCAGAATCTCTCTGCTTTAGCTCACCTGAGTCTCTGAAATAAATCCTGGACTGTTGGCGGCCCTCATAGGACCAAGTCACCCTCCACTTCTCTGTAGACTTATCAAAACGCCATCAAATATATTTCCGATAGCAATTTTTAGCCCTTACTCACTGTTCAAACTTCTGCCAATTTGGGTAACTCTTCCTGAGTGGCACAGGAAGAGCATCTCCACTGCCCGGTTCTGGTCCAAGTGCAGCTGAGCCTTAAACTGCTGGTGTGGATTGCATTGGAGGGTGGTGGGGGGCTCTGGTATGAACTCTCTAGAGCCTGCAATTGGTTCCCTCCTTTTTTCCTTTTCATTGTTTTAAATTCCCCAAATCATAAGCACTTAAATGTTCCTTTTTCCTCTGTCCATTTTGGGATAATTCTGCCAGTAATTTTTCCTATAGGGTGACAGACCCTGCTTGGCATCAGCTGGTTATGGGTTTAAATCTCTCGCCCTCTGGAAATGAATGTGCTGTAGTGAAAAGTATCTCTTGCACGCTCTCATCTACAATACCTATACCCGAATAATACATTTTTTTTTGTATGTATATATTTTTTTACATTTAAATACATACATAAAGCTTTTGTGCTAATCTTTGTAAAACCGTACATACAGCATCCATAACTAGCCTTTGTATGTGGTAGACATGAGGACAAGCAGGATTCAGGTTATTCCAAAATGCTTTAAAGGACATAGCGAAAGTCCTAAAACGTTATGTATAATGTTATTTTGTGATTGGTTATTCTTTTAAAAATTAACTTGAATTGTTGCATAATTGACATTGAATATTGTTTTGGGGCTAAGTACTGTTCAAGATCTTCTCTAGCTGCTGTCTACTTTCTTAGGTCGTTAACTAACAATCCCAGTGGGCGTTATTAGTGGATATAGAACGCCTCGTTGCTTGAATCTGAATAATCTTATACATATAAAGGTTAAAAGCCTATTTGATTTATTCTGATTTCTGGGCATGCTCTTCCCGCTCATATCTCCTACTCGGACTGTTAATGATCTAGGATAAAGTAGACGGCCAGGCGGGATAATCTTAGTATCTTATTACCTAAATGTCATAATTGTAAAGTATCCGGCATTCCTTTTTTTTTGTTTGTTATACTTTTTAGGTGTTTTCATAGGAAAAGCTCACGTAAGAATATCATCTATAGCAGGCGTGGCCAAGTCCTGTCCTGGAGAGCCCCACACAAGCCTTTATTTGAGGATATCATTCCTGTGCACAGGTGAGTCAATCAGCATGAAGCGACTGACTCGCCTGTATGCGGCCGGGATATCCTAAATTCCTGGCCTGTGTTGGGCTCTCCAGGACCGAACTTGCCCACCCCTGATCTATAAAACACTTTCAGTTACTGCTCCATGATTGAGGGGGCTCGGGAGCTGCTGTTTCTGCGAGTGGCACATCTGGATTCTGACCCTGTAATCTGATTGTCTTTATAACCAGTCCAATCATGAGGAGTTGTCAGATGTGCCAACAAAAAAAATGTCTAGTTCTGTAATATTTACGTATATGTGCGTGTTCATATAAAAACTACTTTACAATGAGGTGACAATTCCTCTAATTGGTGAACGGACTCTGCATTACGGTACACAATAGCACATTCATTTCCAGTGCAGGATCCCAGCAGTGACCCCTCTCCGCCTCCCCCACCTCCCTCGCTTGGATTACTGGTCTCCTTATTGCTGGATCTGGATAAATCTTCCCGTCATTGTTTTTGTTTTGTTTTTTTACCATTTAAGCTCTTGTGTTTATGGAGAAATAAAAGCTATTTTATATTTTGTTAAGAAAGTGACATTAATAAAACAAAAAAAACCCTGCAAGGCCACGGCCTTTGTAAAGAAACAGAATAAAAATGTTTGTACCTTGTTTTTTAGAAAAATATGTGTGCGCGTCATTCTTGTGAGACAATGGACATTTGTGAAACTCTGATGGGGGGTGGGGTCTGCAACACACTTAATATACAAACGCATAACCCTGCGGGACTAAACAGAAACTATCAAAAAATGATTACAGTAGAATAAGGTGAATCTGAGTAGATTTGCAGTACAGAGAGATTTGATAAAATACAATCTTGGACCGTGGTGGAGCTTTTTCCAAGAGAATATATCAATAAAAAAGCTCTTTTTTTGTCAAAAAAAAGGTAGACTTGCAATTTCTCTCACACACACACATATATAATTAGTTAAATTAATGTCTACACACCCCTGTTAAAATGTCAGGTTTCTGTGCTGTAAAAAAATTAGACAAGGATAAATCGTTTCAGAACTTTTTCCACCTTTAATGTGACCTATAAACTGTACAACTCAATTGAAAAACTGAAATCTTTTAGGTAGAGGGATGAAAAAATATAAAAATAAAATAATATGCTTGCATAAGTATGCACACCCTTAAACCAATACTTTGTTAAAGCACCTTTTGATTTTATTACAGCACTCAGTCTTTTTGGGTATGAGTCTATCAGCATGGCACATTTTGACTTGGCAAGATTTGCCCACTCTTTTTTGCAAAAACACTCCAAATCTGTCAGATTGCGAGGGCATCTCCTGTGCCACAGCCCTCTTCAGATCACCCCACAGATTTTCAATCGGATTCAGGTCTGGGCTCTGGCTGGGCCATTCCAAAACTGTAGTCTTCTGGTGAAGCCATTCCTTTGTTGATTTGGATGTATGCTTTGGGTCGTTGTCATGCTGAAAGATGAAGTTCCTCTTCATGTTCAGCTTTCTAGCAGAAGCCTGAAGGTTTTGTGCCAATATTGACTGGTATTTGGAACTGTTCATAATTCCCTCTATCTTAACTAAGGCCCCAGTTCCAGCTGAAAAAAAACAGCCCCAAAGCATGATGCTGCCACCACCATGCTTCACTGTGGGTATGGTGTTCTTTTGGTGATGTGCAGTGTTGTTTTTGCGCCAAACATATCTTTTGGAATTATGGCCAAAAAGTTCAACCTTGGTTTCATCAGACCATAACACCTTTTCCCACATGCTTTTGGGACCCTTCAGATGTGTTTTTGCAAAATGTAACCTGGCTTGGATGTTTTTCTTCATCAGAAAAGGCTTTCGTCTTGCCACTCTACCCCATAGCCCAGACATATGAAGAATACGGGAGATTGTTGTCACATGTACCACACAGCCAGTACTTGCCAGATATTCCTGCAGCTCCTTTAATGTTGCTGTAGGCCTTTTGGTAGTCTTCCAGACCAGTTTACTTGTCTTTTCATCAATTTTGGAGGGAGCTCCAGTTCTTTGTAATGTCACTGTTGTGCCATATTTTCTCCACTTGATGATGACTGTCTTCACTGTGTTCCATGGTATATCTAATGCCTTGGAAATTATTTTGTACCCTTCTGACTGATACCTTTTAAAAATGAGATCCCTCTGATGCACTGGAAGCTCTCTGTGGACCATGGCTTTTGCTGCGGGATGCGACTAAGAAAATTTCAGGAAAGACCAACTAGAGCAGCTGAACTTTATTTGGGGTTAATCAGAGGCACTTTAAATGATGGCAGGTGTATGCTGACTCTTATTTAACACAATTTGGAATGTGATTGCTTAATTCTGAACACAGCTACATCCCCAGTTATAAGAGGGTGTGCAGACTTATGCAACCACATTATTATTATTTTTTTTCTTCCCTCCATTTAAAAGATTTTAGTTTGTTTTTCAATTGAGTTGTACAGTTTATAGGTCACATTAAAGGTGGAAAAAGTTCTGAAATGATTTATCTTTGTCTCATTTTAACAGTGGTGTGTATCCACTGTATGTGTGTGTGTGTGTGTGTGTATATATATATATATATATATATATACACATACATACATTCAACTGATAAAGCACTTGTTATTAATTATAGTTTAAAAATTATACTACATCTGGAACCTCTGCTGCAGCCCTTTACACATTGACTTACAACAGAAACATTTTATGCAAACCACTCTAACAAATTAGCATTTTTGTAATCCTCAAAACAATTTGAAGAACAAAATTAGCAAACTAATATTTTGTATATTGCATATGACTTTATATTTTAGTATAATCTTTGCATTTTATAAATCTTCTATCTGGTTTGGATTGAAGGGGTGTTCTGAAGGGGTACTTTATTTAATGTTATTAATATATTAATCCTCAGACCCTTTGCAGCCTCAAATAGTGGCGTGTAAATGTGGTAAATGAACTTGATCCCTGGTGTCTAGTGGAAAGAAGGTGGTCACAACATGAAATTGGCGATCTGAGATGGTTTCCTCTGCATGCTCCTTTGTAAGGTGTTTGATTACCCACTGTTGTTGTTTAGTCCTTCAGTTGTGTTGGACTCTCGGTGACTATATGGACCGCAGCATCCAGGCACATTTACTGGTTGTTCTTATCCATATGGTTTTCTTGGCAAAGATACTGGAGTGGGTTGCCAGTTCCTTCTCCAGTGGGCCGCAATTTTTCTTACTTAATCTATGGGGTGACCCTACATGGTATAGCTCACCGCTTCACTGAAGTATACAAGTCTCTTCACAACAACCAGGTAGCGATCTAGACAGAGGATCCCCCACTAGGAGACAGCATTTTTTGTAAATATTATGTAGCACAAAGTAGGGTGTATGTAATTCTCCCCCTTTTCATTGACACCCCTTTATTTTATATCCCTGTTTTTTCCTTCTCTCCTTGTTTCCTCCTCCTTTCACTTGGATTCCATTTTCTCTATTCCCACCTGTTCTCCATTATTTGTTTAATTCTGTTACTCTTCTCCCCTCATTTTCCTGATAGATTATTGTTATTGTTCCTCTCTTCTTTCTCTGTTCACCTTTTCTTTTACCTGTTTCTCACTTATTTCTCCCCCTCTTCTTCTCTCTGTTACCTCTGAAGCCCTTGATTGTGCACCTTGGTCTGTGACCCATTCTCCATTTATTTTATGCATCTTCCTCTTCACATTCATTGTTCATCCCTTTTCACTCCTTTCCTCTCCTTCCCCACATCATTCCTCTTGTTTGTCTTCACTTTCCCATTTGTCATTCTCCTCGCTTTTTGTCCATTCTCTGTTCCCCATACCTACTCACTACTGGTATGGTGCAGTACCACCTCTCGTCCTCTATGATTTGTGACCAACCGCTATAGAGTGTCATGGGTTCCCTGGTGGTCCAGTGGCTAAAATTCGGTGCTTTCACTGCTGCGACCTGCATTTGATTAGAGTCAAGGAATCAAGAGGTCACACCAACCCGAGGCCCAGCAGGTTTGTGCCAGGTCAGTACTTGTTTGGTAGACCATATAGGAATAGCAGGAGCTGTATATTGTGGCCCACTGGAAAAGGAACACACAATCAATTCTTGAATTTGTTTTATTTGGGGCTAAAAAAAAGTTTATGAGCATAAAGTAGGATGTCATTTTCTCCAAGTATAAGTTAGAAATAATCTATAGCTTTTCGAAAAAAAATGTTTTAATTGGAATATCAATTTTTATGACCATTATGGGCCTGTTACAACCCAACATTAACCACATAAGTGCCATGACGGTCCTCAAGGACCATCATGACACTAAGTATAAACACTACACTATACCCCCCCAATAAAACATTAAATATCAACTAAACACCCTCTACACTAACCTATTAACACCTACACTACCTACCCACCAACCCCCTAATAACCTCCGACCCCACCACTGTAATTACAGAAATCAAAAAAACTAACGTCATCAAAAATCTACATTACATAAAATAAAAAACCTAAAATCACCAAAAATAAAAAATGTACATTATAGAAAAAAAAAATACATTACCCCCCCCTACAGAAAAGCAAATTACACACCTGAAAAGGAAATATATATTATACATACAATACAATATAATACAATTAAATACAATACAATACACCCCTATCTAATATACATCCCCCTATCTAATGTACAATACTATCTATCTAATGTACATCCCCCTATCTAATATAAAATAAATACTATCCATGTACTATACATCCCCCAATCTATCTAATATACAATACATGCTATCTCTATATAGCAACCCTAATTCTAAGCTACAATAAAATAATTTAGACCACTTACCTTTGAGATGTTTCTTCAGATCACCAACCTAGGGTAAAAAAGATAAAAAAAATCAATACAACACGTTAACATAAAATAAATAAACATTCTAAATATTATACTCACCTTTCCAGCATGTCACGTCCTCCATCTTTGCTTCTGTGGCGCGGCCTCTGTTAAAAAAACAAAAAACATTACATTAGTACACATACATAAACATGAAACCAAGTAAAATAAACTCAATCTACATTGTACTTACCTCCCCGCGATGTCTCTGGCCTCCTCGTGTTCTGCCGCGGAAGCATCAGCGCTTTGATTGGCTGAAAACACTGTCTATCAAATTCAGCCAATGAGAGGACGCCAATTGTGAACCAATGAGAAAGGGATACACCCCAAAATCGCACGCTGACTGGGTAACGCACCTGTCAATCTTTATTTGAACCAATCCGAAGGCTTTATTGCCATCAGCGAATCACAATGGGATACACCCCCACGCGGTGATTAGCTGAAGACATCTGCGCCTTCCCATTGGCTGTAATACTGATTGACATTGACAATAGCCAATGAGAAGGCGCAAATTCCTTCACCAATCAGTACGTGGGGGTGTATTCCATTGTGATTGGCTATTGTCAGTGCAACCAATCAGAATGCGCAGATGCCTCCAGCCAATCACCCTGTGGGGGTGTATTCTATTGTGATTGGCTGAAGGCATCTGTGCCTTGTGATTGGTTTAAATAAAGATTGACAGGTGCATTATCCAATCAGAGTGGGATTTTAGGGTGTATCCCTTTCTGATTGGCTCACACATTGGCGCCTCCTGATTGGGTGAATTTAATAAGACAGCGTTTTCAACCAATCAGAAGGCGCCATTGCCTATTTTCTTCCGTAAAAGTCTCCGGGAGCCTCATTAGCGTCAGGGATGTCCGTGAGTGCGGATGTGAGTACTTTTTTTTTACAGGGCAGGGAGGTAAGTACAATGTAGATTATGTTTATTTTATTTTGTTTTTATGTATGTGTATTAATGTTATGTTTTTTTTAACAGGTGCCGCGCCGGAGAAGGGTAAAAGAATAAGGACGGGACATGCCGGAAAGGTGAGTAGAATGTTTAGAATGTTTATTTATTTACTGTAAATGTGTTGCACTATTTTTTTTATTATTTTTTTCCCTAGGTGCCTGATCTGAATGGACATCTGCAAAAGTAAGTGGTCTTAATTATTTTATTTTAGCTTAGAATTAGATTATTTTATATATAGATAGCATTTATTGTATGTTAGCTAGGGATATGTGTTTTATACTGTATAGCATAGCATGTATTGTATATTAGATTGTGGTATTTATTTAGATAGATTGGTGAATGTATATTAGATAGATAGGATGTATTGTATATTAGATAGGGGTGTATTGGATTGTATTTAATTGTATTGTATTATATTGTATGTATTTGTATTGTATTGTATTGTATTATATTGTATGTATTATATTGTATGTATTGAATTTTTTTTTTTTTTCTGTAGTGGGGGGCGGGTTGTAATGTGTTTTTTTTATTTTCTGTAATGTTCCTTTTTTATTTTTTGTGACTTAGGTATTTTTATTTTATGTAATGTAGATTTTTTATTTTTGGTGACTTTAGGCTTTTTTATTTTCTGTAATTAGAGTGGTGGGGGTTATTAGAGGGTAGGTAGGTAGTGTAGGTGTTAATAGGTTAGTGTAGAGGCTGTTTAGTTGATATTTAATGTTTTATTGGGGGGGTATAGTGCAGTGTAGTGTTTATACTTAGTATCATGATGGTCCTTGAGGACCGTCATTGCACTTATGTGGTTAATGTTGGGTTGTAACAGGGCCATAATGGTCTTAATATACCCTTATGGGACTGATGGGGTTAAATAGAGACTTATGAGGGCCTGTATGGACCCCCATGAGTGACAGGGTTAATTAGCGGTTTATGGGGGTCTGTATTGACCCCCATTAGTGAGGGGGTTAATTAAGGGCTAATGGGGGCTGTATTGACCCCATGAGTGACAGGGTTAATGAAGGGCTTATGGGGGTCTATATTGACCCCCATGAATGACAGGGTTAATTAGGGGTTTATGGGGGTCTGTATTGACCCCCATGAGTGACAGGGTTAATGAATAGCTTATGGGGGTCTATATTGATCCCCATGAGTGACAGGGTTAAAGAAGTGCTTATGGGGCCTGTATTGACCCCCATGAGTGACAGGGTTAATGAAGGGCTTATGGGGGCTTTATTGACCCTCCTGAGGGACGGGGTTAATTAAGTGCTTATGGGGGTCTGTATTCACCCCCATGAGTAACAGGGTTAATGAAGGGCTTATGGTAGTCTATACTGACCCCCATAAGTGACAGGGTTAATTGGGGGTTTATGGGGGTCTGTATTGACCCCCATGAGTGAAGGGGTTAATTAAGTGCTTATGGGGGTCTGTATTGACCCCCATAATTGACACGGTTAATGAATGGCTTATGGGGGTCTATATTGACCCCCATGAGTTACAGGGTTAATGAAGGGCTTATGGGGGTCTGTATTGACCCCCATGAGTGACAGGGTTAATGAAGGGCTTATGGGGGTCTGTATTGACCCACATGAGTGACAGGGTTAATGAAGGGCTTATGGGGGTCTATATTGACCCCCATGAATGACAGGGTTAATTAGGGGTTTATGGGGGTCTGTATTGACCCCCATGAGTGACAGGGTTAATGAAGTGCTTATGGGGGTCTGTATTGACCCCCATGAGTGACACAGTTAATGAAGGACTTATGGGGGTGTGTATTGACCCCCATGAGTGGCAGTGTTAATGAAGGGCTTATGGGGGTCTATGTTGAGCCCCCTGAGTGAGGGGGTTAATGAAGTGCTTATGGGGGTCTGTATTGACCCCATGAGTGACACAGTTAATTAAGTGCTTATGGGGGTCTGTATTGACTTCCATGAGTGACTGGGTTAATGAAGGGCTTATGGTGGTCTGTATTGAACCCCATGAATGACAGGGTTAATTAGGGGTTTATGGGGGTCTGTATTGACCCCCATGAGTGACAGGGTTAATGAATGGCTTATGGGGGTCTATATTGACCCCCATGAGTGACAGGGTTAAAGAAGTGCTTATGGGGGCTTGTATTGACCCACATAAGTGACATGGTTAATGAATGGCGCTTTTGAGGGTCTATATTGACCCCCATGAATGACAGGGTTAATTAGGGATTTATGGGGGTCTGTATTGACCCCCATGAGTGACAGGGTTAATGAATAGCTTATGGGGGTCTATATTGATCCCCATGAGTGACAGGGTTAAAGAAGTGCTTATGGGGCCTGTATTGACCCCCATGAGTGACAGGGTTAATGAAGGGCTTATGGGGGCTTTATTGACCCTCCTGAGGGACGGGGTTAATTAAGTGCTTATGGGGGTCTGTATTCACCCCCATGAGTAACAGGGTTAATGAAGGGCTTATGGTAGTCTATACTGACCCCCATAAGTGACAGGGTTAATTGGGGGTTTATGGGGGTCTGTATTGACCCCCATGAGTGAAGGGGTTAATTAAGTGCTTATGGGGGTCTGTATTGACCCCCATGATTGACACGGTTAATGAATGGCTTATGGGGGTCTATATTGACCCCCATGAGTTACAGGGTTAATGAAGGGCTTATGGGGGTCTGTATTGACCCCCATGAGTGACAGGGTTAATGAAGGGCTTATGGGGGTCTGTATTGACCCACATGAGTGACAGGGTTAATGAAGGGCTTATGGGGGTCTATATTGACCCCCATGAATGACAGGGTTAATTAGGGGTTTATGGGGGTCTGTATTGACCCCCATGAGTGACAGGGTTAATGAAGTGCTTATGGGGGTCTGTATTGACCCCCATGAGTGACACAGTTAATGAAGGACTTATGGGGGTGTGTATTGACCCCCATGAGTGGCAGTGTTAATGAAGGGCTTATGGGGGTCTATGTTGAGCCCCCTGAGTGAGGGGGTTAATGAAGTGCTTATGGGGGTCTGTATTGACCCCATGAGTGACACAGTTAATTAAGTGCTTATGGGGGTCTGTATTGACTTCCATGAGTGACTGGGTTAATGAAGGGCTTATGGTGGTCTGTATTGAACCCCATGAATGACAGGGTTAATTAGGGGTTTATGGGGGTCTGTATTGACCCCCATGAGTGACAGGGTTAATGAATGGCTTATGGGGGTCTATATTGACCCCCATGAGTGACAGGGTTAAAGAAGTGCTTATGGGGGCTTGTATTGACCCACATAAGTGACATGGTTAATGAATGGCGCTTTTGAGGGTCTATATTGACCCCCATGAATGACAGGGTTAATTAGGGATTTATGGCGGTCTGTATTGACCAACCATGAGTGACAGGGTTAATGAATGGCTTATGGTGGTCTATATTGACCCCCATGAGTGACAGGGTTAAAAATGTGATTTTGGGGGCCTGTATTGACCCACATGAGTGAAGGGTTAATGAAGGGCTTATTTGGGTCTATATTGACCCCCATGAATGACAGGGTTAATTAGGGGTTTATGGGGGTCTGTATTGACCCCCATGAGTGACAGGGTTAATGAATGGCTTATGGGGGTCTATTTTGACACCCATGAGTGACAGGGTTAATGAAGGGCTTATGGGGGTCTATATTGACCCCATGAATGACAGGGTTAATTAGGGGTTTATGGGGGTCTGTACTGATCCCATGAGTGACAGGGTTAATGAAGTGCTTATGGGGGTCTGTATTGACCCCCATGAGTGACACAGTTAATGAAGGGCTTATGGGGGTCTGTATTGACCCCCATGAGTGGCAGGGTTAATGAAGGGCTTAAGGGGGTCTATATTGACCCCCCTGAGTGAGGGGGTTAATGAAGTGCTTATGGGCTCTGTATTAACCCCCATGAGTGACACAGTTAATGAAGGGCTTATGGGGGTCTATATTGACCCTCATGAATGACAGGGTTAATTAGGGGTTTATGGGGGTCTGTATTGACCCCCATGAGTGACAGGGTTAATGAAGAGCTTATGGGGGTCTATATTGACCCCCATGAATGACAGGGTTAATTAGGGTTTTATGGGGGTTTGTATTGACCCCCATGAGTTACAGGGTTAATGAAGGGCTTATGGGGGTCTGTATTGACCCCCATGAGTGACAGGGTTATTGAAGGGCTTATGGGGGTCTGTATTGACCCACATGAGTGACAGGGTTAATGAAGGGCTTATGGGGGTCTATATTGACCCCCATGAATGACAGGGTTAATTAGGGGTTTATGGGGGTCTGTATTGACCCCCATGAGTGACAGGGTTAATGAAGTGCTTATGGGGGTCTGTATTGACCCCCATGAGTGACACAGTTAATGAAGGACTTATGGGGGTGTGTATTGACCCCCATGAGTGGCAGTGTTAATGAAGGGCTTATGGGGGTCTATGTTGAGCCCCCTGAGTGAGGGGGTTAATGAAGTGCTTATGGGGGTCTGTATTGACCCCATGAGTGACACAGTTAATTAAGTGCTTATGGGGGTCTGTATTGACTTCCATGAGTGACTGGGTTAATGAAGGGCTTATGGTGGTCTGTATTGAACCCCATGAATGACAGGGTTAATTAGGGGTTTATGGGGGTCTGTATTGACCCCCATGAGTGACAGGGTTAATGAATGGCTTATGGGGGTCTATATTGACCCCCATGAGTGACAGGGTTAAAGAAGTGCTTATGGGGGCTTGTATTGACCCACATAAGTGACATGGTTAATGAATGGCGCTTTTGAGGGTCTATATTGACCCCCATGAATGACAGGGTTAATTAGGGATTTATGGCGGTCTGTATTGACCAACCATGAGTGACAGGGTTAATGAATGGCTTATGGTGGTCTATATTGACCCCCATGAGTGACAGGGTTAAAAATGTGATTTTGGGGGCCTGTATTGACCCACATGAGTGAAGGGTTAATGAAGGGCTTATTTGGGTCTATATTGACCCCCATGAATGACAGGGTTAATTAGGGGTTTATGGGGGTCTGTATTGACCCCCATGAGTGACAGGGTTAATGAATGGCTTATGGGGGTCTATTTTGACACCCATGAGTGACAGGGTTAATGAAGGGCTTATGGGGGTCTATATTGACCCCATGAATGACAGGGTTAATTAGGGGTTTATGGGGGTCTGTACTGATCCCATGAGTGACAGGGTTAATGAAGTGCTTATGGGGGTCTGTATTGACCCCCATGAGTGACACAGTTAATGAAGGGCTTATGGGGGTCTGTATTGACCCCCATGAGTGGCAGGGTTAATGAAGGGCTTAAGGGGGTCTATATTGACCCCCCTGAGTGAGGGGGTTAATGAAGTGCTTATGGGCTCTGTATTAACCCCCATGAGTGACACAGTTAATGAAGGGCTTATGGGGGTCTATATTGACCCTCATGAATGACAGGGTTAATTAGGGGTATTGACCCCCATGAATGACAGGGTTAATTAGGGTTTTATGGGGGTTTGTATTGACCCCATGAGTGACAGGGTTAATGAAGGGGTTATGGGGGTTTATATTGACCCCCCTGAGTGAGGCGGTTAATGAAGTGCTTAGGGGGGTCTGTATTGACCCCCATGAGTGACACAGTTAATTAAGTGCTTATGGGGGTCTGTATTGACCCCCATGAGTGACAGGGTTAATGAAGGGCTTACGGTGGTCTGTATTGTCCCCCTTGAGTGACAGGGTTAATGAAGGGCTTATGGGGGTCTATATTGACTCCCATGAATGACAGGGTTATAAGGGGTTTATGGGGGTCTGTATTGACCCCCATGAGTGACAGGGTTAATGAATGGCTTATGGGGGTCTATATTGACCCTCATGAGTGACAGGGTTAAAGAAGTGCTTATGGGGGCCTGTATTGACCCACATGAGTGACAGGTTTAATGAAGGGCTTATGGGGGTCTATATTGACCCCCATGAATGACAGGGTTAATTAGGGGTTTATGGGGGTCTGTATTGACCCCCATGAGTGACAGGGTTAATGAAGGGCTTATGGGGGTCTATATTGACCCCCTTTGAGTGAGGGGGTTAATGAAGTGCTTATGGGGGTCTGTATTGACCCCCATGAGTGACACAGTTAATTAAGTGCTTATGGGGGTCTGTATTGACCCCCATGAGTGACAGGGTTAATGAAGGGCTTACGGTGGTCTGTATTGTCCCCCTTGAGTGACAGGGTTAATGAAGGGCTTATGGGGGTCTATATTGACTCCCATGAATGACAGGGTTATAAGGGGTTTATGGGGGTCTGTATTGACCCCCATGAGTGACAGGGTTAATGAATGGCTTATGGGGGTCTATATTGACCCTCATGAGTGACAGGGTTAAAGAAGTGCTTATGGGGGCCTGTATTGACCCACATGAGTGACAGGTTTAATGAAGGGCTTATGGGGGTCTATATTGACCCCCATGAATGACAGGGTTAATTAGGGGTTTATAGGGGGCTGTATTGACCCCCATGAGTGACAGGGTTAATGAAGGGCTTATGGGGGTCTATATTGACCCCCTTTGAGTGAGGGGGTTAATGAAGTGCTTATGGGGGTCTGTATTGACCCCCATGAGTAACACAGTTAAGGAAGTGCTTATGGGGGTCTGTATTGACCCCCATGAGTGACAGGGTTAATGAAGGGTTTATGGGGGTCAGTATTGACCCCCATGAGTGACAGGGTTAATGAATGGCTTATGGTGGTCTATATTGACCCCCATGAGTGACAGGGTTAAAAATGTGATTTTGGGGGCCTGTATTGACCCACATGAGTGAAGGGTTAATGAAGGGCTTATTTGGGTCTATATTGACCCCCATGAATGACAGGGTTAATTAGGGGTTTATGGGGGTCTGTATTGACCCCCATGAGTGACAGGGTTAATGAATGGCTTATGGGGGTCTATATTGACCCCCATGAGTGACAGGGTTAATGAAGGGCTTATGGGGGTCTATATTGACCCCATGAATGACAGGGTTAATTAGGGGTTTATGGGGGTCTGTACTGATCCCATGAGTGACAGGGTTAATGAAGTGCTTATGGGGGTCTGTATTGACCCCCATGAGTGACACAGTTAATGAAGGGCTTATGGGGGTCTGTATTGACCCCTGTAGCGGAACCCATCACTGTTTTAAACTGTTTTATGATTATTATGGTTAAAATATGATCCTACTATATATATATTGGTTGAGTTCTACTTGACCCTTCAAAACGTAGCATCGTCTCGTTCTTTGGGGGGATTTATGGTACCGTTACTCTGCCACATTTTACAGCACTCCTGGATTATACAATGGGATATCGTGGAGGGGAATAAGCATTTCATTACTGCACAGCACCTTGCTTAAGAAAAGGACGTCTCCAACGGCTGGTACCCTCTCACTACCGGGGTAGCCGTTACATTGGATGGCAGTGGTGGGATGGTCCTTTTCATCCCCAACGCAAGTGCTGAATGGAATCCCAGTACGCTAAACTGAAAAGATCCACACTAAAGGATCTCTTGGAAACCAGAGGAAGGAGTGCCAGCAACCGACCACGGAGAGAGCTGATAGCTGACTTACTGGAGCTGGACGAGATGGATCGATCCATGGAGGTCGTGGACCAACCTTCCCCTGCCAGCGAGGAGGAGGAAATTACAAACCTGGTTCAGCGGAGATTATCCATGTACCCAGCAACATCCGTGGAGCTAATAGATAAGCTGTTCCGGGAAGCGAGAACGGAGATACAAAATAGGAGGGGGCACGAACTTGAACTGGCAAGAGCTAGACAACCCCTGGCACATACAGTTCATACTCCCCCACCCGCTGCTACAGTAAAGAAAATACCCTTCACTGCCTTCAAAGCGTTTGTGGAAAGTGAGGAAGAAATTGATGGATATTTGGCTGACTTCGAGAGGCAGTGCTCACTACACCAAATACCACCAGACCAATGGGTCACTATTTTGGCTGGAAAGCTATCAGGAAAAGCAAATGAGGCTTTTCGGGCGCTTACTGAGGAAGATATTGCGCAGTATCGCCGGGTGAAGGCTGCACTGCTCACCAGATATGCCGTCACCCCGGAAACATATCGCCGTCGCTTCAGGGAGTCTAAAAAGAAGGCTGCAGACTCCCATATGGAATGGGCCAGCAAGATACAAAGGGTGGCATCACATTGGGTGCGAGGGTGCAATGCCAACACAGGAGAGGAAGTACTACAGCTATTCCTGATGGAACATTTCTTCCAAGATCTGGCAGCAGACATACAGGATTGGGTGAGAGATCGTCGCCCTGCTAACTTAATCGAGGCAGCACGGCTAGCGGACGAATACGCAGAGTCCAGAAAGGTGAGCCAAGGGTCCACACGTCCAACCTCTAGAGCAGAGCCACGCACCTCAATGCCCGCTGCACGCACAGAATTTCGGGCCCCAGTCCCCCCAGGACCGCCACGGCCTCAGGGGTCTAACCACCAACCCCGGGATTCTTACAAAAAGACGTGCCATCGCTGCGGCAACCCGGGGCATATTGCTCGTTATTGCCCCTTGGGATCAGCCAATCACAACTGGAGGCGCCTGACCAATAACCCAGAGATCCCTTTATCACGTACCTCTGCTGCTCACTGCCGGGAAACCGAAGGGAGCCCTGAGGAGTGTTTGGGCATCCTGTATGAGGCAAACCCCATACAAGCTGCATCCCCAGACAACCGCCAGCATCACCGCCAGGAGGTGCGTGTAAATGGACAGGTAGCACAAGGCCTAAGGGACACTGGCGCTACCATCACGTTGGTGCAGAAACATCTTGTGAAACCGGAGCATGTATCTACCCGTACTGTTGCTGTCCGTGTCGCAGGGGGGGCTGTTTTTCGCTTACCCACCGCCCGGGTACACTTGGATTGGGGAGTCGGGTCGGGAAAGACCACAGTAGGCATCATGGACAATGTACCTGCTGAGGTTGTGCTGGGCAATGATATTGGCCCTCTAGCCTCAGCCTTTTTACCCACGACTGCTGCTGCTTGTCCCGTGACCACCCGCTCACAGACCCGTACCGAGGATGATCCTACAACAGGTCGGGAGACCCAGGTAAGCCACAAGCAGACACTTAGCACTAATGCCACAGAGAGACCCATAGCGTGGGACACCCCCGAAGAGCTTGTGAAGGAAACTAGACAGGACCCCACCCTCCAAAAGTACCGAGCATTAGCCGACAATAGAGGGGATGAGCGGGAATGTTTTATATGGAAAGGGGTTTCTATGGGACAGAGATTGTGGCCCACCTTTTGGACATTGGGATACTGGACTGTTGGGATGGGATCCTGGATTTTTTTGGGTGGGTGTACAGGAGAAGAACAGTGGGCCCTGTGCAATAGCGGCCCGACCACGAGCTGGGGGAGGAATGTACTCTACAACTTGGGATGGTTTTGCTAAAGGACTTCAGTTCATTTGGAAGGCTGATGCTTTTCTGCCTAATTATTTAATTGTCTGAAACCAGTTTGTAAAATGTATTTTCCCTCTCCTTGAAATGTTTATTGCAGTAATGCTGATGGGTTGTCAAACTAGAGAATTGACCAACAAATACTTTTGTCCGGACATCCCCAGGCCGATCCGTTGGGATCAGACCGTGTATGCCGGCTTATGGTCACGGGGGAGGTGTGTAGCGGAACCCATCACTGTTTTAAACTGTTTTATGATTATTATGGTTAAAATATGATCCTACTATATATATATTGGTTGAGTTCTACTTGACCCTTCAAAACGTAGCATCGTCTCGTTCTTTGGGGGGATTTATGGTACCGTTACTCTGCCACATTTTACAGCACTCCTGGATTATACAATGGGATATCGTGGAGGGGAATAAGCATTTCATTACTGCACAGCACCTTGCTTAAGAAAAGGACGTCTCCAACGGCTGGTACCCTCTCACTACCGGGGTAGCCGTTACAACCCCCATGAGTGGCAGGGTTAATGAAGGGCTTATGGGGGTCTATATTGACCCCCCTGAGTGAGGGGGTTAATGAAGTGCTTATGGGCTCTGTATTAACCCCCATGAGTGACACAGTTAATGAAGGGCTTATGGGGGTCTATATTGATCCTCATGAATGACAGGGTTAATTAGGGGTTTATGGGGGTCTGTATTGACCCCCTTGAGTGACAGGGTTAATGAAGGGCTTATGGGGGTCTATATTGACCCCCATGAATGACAGGGTTAATTAGGGTTTTATGGGGGTTTGTATTGACCCCATGAGTGACAGGGTTAATGAAGGGGTTATGGGGGTCTATATTGACCCCCCTGAGTGAGGCGGTTAATAAAGTGCTTATGGGGGTCTGTATTGACCCCCATGAGTGACAGGGTTAATGAAGGGCTTACGGTGGTCTGTATTGTCCCCCTTGAGTGACAGGGTTAATGAAGGGCTTATGGGGGTCTATATTGACTCCCATGAGTGACAGGGTTATAAGGGGTTTATGGGGGTCTGTATTGACCCCCATGAGTGACAGGGTTAATGAATGGCTTATGGGGGTCTATATTGACCCTCATGAGTGACAGGGTTAAAGAAGTGCTTATGGGGGCCTGTATTGACCCACATGAGTGACAGGTTTAATGAAGGGCTTATGGGGGTCTATATTGACCCCCATGAATGACAGGGTTAATTAGGGGTTTATGGGGGTCTGTATTAACCCCCATGAGTGACAGGGTTAATGAAGGGCTTATGGGCCTCAGTATTGACCCCCATGAGTGACAGGGTTAATGAATGGCTTATGGGGGTCTATATTGACCCCCATGAGTGACAGGGTTAATGAAGTGCTTATGGGGGCCTGTATTGACCCCCATGAGTGACAGGGTTAATGAAGGGCTTATGGGGGTCTGTATTGACCCCCATAAGGTGACAGCGTTAATGAAGGGCTTATGGGGGTCTATATTGAACGCCATGAGTGACAGGGTTAATTAGGGATTTATGGGGGTCTGTATTGACCCCCATGAGTGACAGAGTTACTGAAGGACTTATGGGCGTCTATATTGACCCCCATGAGTGACAGGGTGATAGTGTATATATATATTTTTTTTTACAACTGGTCCTTTAAGGACCTTTACGGTCCTCTAAGGACCCGTAATGCTGGAATTTTGAATTTTCATTGCAGCGGGGGTCCCTGATCGCGTGCGATCGGGACCCCCACTGCGATGGTTCATCTGGGGTTAATGCAGGTCTCCCAGCTTATCTCGGATCCCGTGGGGTTAATGCGGGTTTCCGAGCTTATCTCGGATCCCTTCTTGGGTAAGTTGTACGTGGCTGGGCTTTGAGCCTCGTTTTCGTTTTTTTTGGCGGACATTTTTTCTCTCGCTTAGGGGATTTTCGTGTGTCTGAACTCGGGAATTTCGACTTAAATGGAGGTGTAACTTCACTTTCAGAGGTCCTGGGTGCCCCCCCCTTGCTATGGGTAAGCTTTTTATGTATTTTTTTTTTAGTATTTGGTATGTTTTCACTGTTTTTAGGTGTGCGCGGTTCGGCTGTTATGGTCGTATTTTTCGTGCGTGTGGGTGTTTGTTCCGTTAAGGTTGGTTACGAGGTCGTTTTTTTTCTAAGCCGTGTGCGTGTTTGTGGCTGGGCAGTCCTGGGCTTTGAGCCTCGTTTTCGTTTTTTTTGGCTGCCATTTTTTCTCTCGCTTAGGGGATTTTCGTGTGTCTTTTTTTTTTTTTTTAATAACATAAATTTTATTGAGAAGTTCTGGAATTGCAAAGACAAAACAAAAAGAATAATGAAAAACATAGTCCACAAGTTGTCTTATAACTAACATCATATTGCTAACATATTGAAACCATTCCATTTAAATAAAAACTCCATTACAACTCTTTTTCGTATTTTTGGTGATTCTGTCCAAATATATTCACACTAGTTTCTTAATACTCAGCAATATATACAGCTTATAAAGTCACATTGTTCAAATTGCAGTAATTCACATTTCCATGGATGAACCGGAGCAGCAAGAAATATGATAAAAGAAAATAAAATAGAAAGAAAACAAGTAACATTGTATAAAACATATGGTGGAGTGTCTTCCCCCAGTAATTCCCCGCTCAACCAATCTTAAGGTAGCCATCCTCCCCCCCTGTACCTTTGGAGTACTGAAGAAATATCTCTCCGGGTCCTCTCACCACTTCTTCCCGTCCGCTCCACACTCCACTCCCCAGCCGCACATCAGGAATGGCTTCTTTATTGTGTTCCCTTAACTTAGTTATTATATATTACTATCTGTGAATAAAATCCCAACACTCAAAGCTTCTGTCTTGTCCTGGTTTAGCCTCAGGCCTGACAAATTGTTATAGACTCCTATCGTGTCCATCAGGGCGCCTACGGAGGAGCTAGGGTTCGAGAGGGTGCAGAGAAGGTCATCAGCAAACAAAGAACACTCTAGATGCTGGTGTCCCACCCGCACCCCCTCTATAGAGGAGTTAACTCTAATCGCTTGAGCCAAAGGCTCAATGGCCAGAGCAAAGAGAAGAGGAGACAGTGGGCAGCCCTGTCTCGTACCTCTCTCGATTTTAATACTGGCCGTATGGGAACCAGGCAATTTTAGTGTGGCCCTGGGAAGTGTATAATATGTACGCAGCAGGTTTAGGAAGTTTCCTCTGAACCCAAACTTTGCCAATGTGGCGAATAGGAAGGGCCACTCCAGGGTATCAAACGCCTTTTCGATGTCCAATGCGAGTAGGCACACAGGGAGACCCCTAGACCGAGCCAAATGAATGACATTTAAAGTCCTCCTGATGTTGTCAATAGTCTGCCTGTTTGGATTAAAGCATGATTGGTCCTTATGTATTAAGGCGGGTAGGAAGATCGAGATCCTCTGGGAGAAAATTTTGGCCAGCAGTTTGACGTCGCCATTAAGAAGCGAGATTGGTCTATAATTTTTAGCTTCCTTTGGATCCCGGCCTTCCTTGGGGAAGAGCGTCAAGTCCGCATGGTTCAGCTCTGGGGGAGTTGTCTCTCCTCTTAGAATTGAATTGAATAGACTACATAAATGGGGGGCCAGAATTTCTGAGAACTTTTTGTAGTAGATGTTAGTGAACCCGTCCGGACCGGGGGACTTCCCTAGCTTCAGTTCTTTAATGGCATCTAAAATTTCTTTGACCGTTACATCTTTATTCAAGTTTTGTAAGTCTAGGGGTGAAATCTGGGGCAAATCAAGGGAGTTTAGGTAGGAATGAATAACAATCTCTGAGGCCAATTTCTGAGTGGAGTAAATATTTTGATAAAAGTCCCTAAAGACCTCCTGAATTTCGTTTTGGCTGTAGGTGAGATCGCCTTTCCTATTTCTGATTTGGGATACCCTGGCTTGAGCATATTTAGCTTTTAAACTCCTTGCTAGTAGCTTGTCAGGTTTATTCGCCTTGGCATAAAACAAATGTTGAGTCCTCCTTAATGCCTTATCCGTTTTTATGGACAGTATACTATCCAACTCTAGCCTGGTTTTATCTATCTGTTTCCTTAAAGCTATCGAGGGAGAAAGCTGATGTTGCCGCTCTAACTGAGTTAGTTTCCCTGATAGCTCCTTTTCTTTTAGCCTGTTCTGTTTTCTGTGTTGGGAGGCTAGCTTGATAAACACCCCCCTTATGTAGGCCTTATGCGCCATCCAGACCCATCCCGCCCCTGTCTCCCCACCCGCATTGGACTAAAAAAATTCCGCCAACTCCCTCTCAGTTTGCTCCTGGAACCTGGATTGCGATACCAAGTATTCATTAAGTCTCCAGGTATAGGGCATCCGAAATTGAACTCCCAGGTCTACCTCTAGTATGACCGCCGCGTGATCCGACCAAGTGCACGGAACAATAGCCGCTTTGTTTGAGCTGTCTAGAAGCGAATTACATATATATATTGTGTCTATACGAGAATAAGTCCCGTGTGTGGGGGAATAAAAAGTATATTCCCTCCCTCTAGGGTGCAGACCTCTCCAGGCGTCAACCAGGTCTAAGGAGTGCAGAAGTTTTAAGATTTGCCAGTTTTTTTTGGAGAAGCAATCTTCTTGTGGAGTTTTAGATCTATCTGACCACTGGGTCTAATACCAGATTAAAGTCCCCTCCTATAATTAGTTTGCCCCATTTTACCCCTTCCAGAACCCTTAAGAATCTGATCAGGGTCTTATGTGGTGCTTTCGTGGGGGCATAGAAGGAGGCCAGTGAAACTGGAGAACCCAAAATCGTCCCCTTTAAAATGATGTAATAGCCCTCCCGATCCACTATCTTAGTTGTCATTTGAAATTGGAGGCTCTTATGGAGCAAAACTGCAACTCCTTCTTTTTTGGAGACCTGGGTAGAGAAGTGAAAATGAGGATAATTTTTGTCGAGGTAGGTTGGGGCTTTATTCCTGGCGAAATGTGTCTCCTGTAAGAAGATCACCATGGGGTTAAGGGTCTTATAGTATAGGAAAGCCTTCCTTCGCTTGAAGGGGAAGTTGAAACCCTTCACATTATGGGTAAGTAATGTCATCGGTGTGGTCATGGGTAAACTTGAGGTGTATATATCTGGTGCATTAGTGTAGCCTTACCCTTCCGGAGGAGCGCCGAAGAGGGAGTGCAGAGCGGATTTCCCCCTCTGGGGGACAGGAGTGGTTGAGCCCGGCCAAGAAGAGGTCCAGTATGATTAGCTCTGTGGGGGGAAAAGAGGCATGAGTATAAGTAGTGCAGAGGCGGTCCCAAGAGGTCTAAGGGAGGCAAGATTATACCAAACAAGTCTGGTAGTGTCTCAGAACTATTAGAAACCAACTCAGTAGGCTGAAAAGTGATCCGTTCCAATAGTACCAGGGGTCCTCCACTCTCTGAGGCCAGGCAACTTGGCCCACTGTCCAGCAGACAGGCCGCCGCCTCTACCCCAGCTATGTAGAGTGAACCCTTTTTTGGTTCAAAATCTCCTGAACAGCCAGAGAGAAAGAGATAACAAGTATGTGGAAGCACTAGGTGGCAGGTTTCGGTTAGGCAGTAGGGGGGAGTACAGGGGCAAGAGAGCCCATGCTGATAGGTGACAAAGAGAAGAGCAGCAGTGAAGAGAACACAAAGGGAAGAAAGTACAATTGTTGTCAAGAGGTCTTGCTGTCCCAAGACCACCCGCCCTGTCTTAAGCATTCTACCCTCTCAGAACACTAGGGCCCCTGCTCCAATTCCCGCCGGCAAGGACAAGCAAAAGTAATCTAGAGAAGCATTAAGGAAACAGAATAAAGACAGAACCATGAATAGCTTATTTAAACATTAACAACATCATTTTTTATCTTAACTAAAAGCAGAGTAAACCTTTAGACCCGGTCCAGTGAGGAAAGATCCTGACGGACTGACTATACTGTCTGCATGTGTATTAAAACTTATAGCTTTATCAGTCTGCTAAAACCTGCTAAAGAGGGGAGGAAAAGCAAAACATGGGTTAGCAACATTTCAAAAGTCTTTGGTTGACATGGCCCCGCTTGGGGCCCCAGGCTCCTTTGAGGACCTATGTAAAAAAGTAAGAAAAATAACACGTCCTGAGAAAAGGCTAGGTCAGTTCCAGGTGACTTCCGTGTTAGTCTCTACCAGGGAATTTTGGTATGGTGTCTTTAAGCCCTTGTAAATCCTGTGGATGCCGAAATAAGTCTTTGGTAGCCTGTTGCCTTTTCAAGCGGACCAGCCTGTTTGATAGTCTCTGGAGATGGCATTAACTGAATTATTGCATTTGCGAGTCCATGATCTGGGTGGGTCGCCTATGAGTGATTTTTGAGGCTTGGTCAGTGGTCCTCTTGTGCCTGGTCACTTCAGACCATTGCCTTTTCGGGAGAGGTAAAGCTGCTGATGCGGATGATGTCTAGGTCGGGTCCCCCCTAGTAAGATCCAGACTCTTTAGAAGTTCTTGGCATTCTTCTAGAGAACGCGTTGTATACTGGGTGCTCCCCACTGAGAAAATAAGGGCAAATGGGAATCCCCAACGGTACCTGATGCCGTGGTGGAGAAGGACTTCCAGGGCATGCCTCATCAGCCTCCGTTTTTGAAGTGTGGAAGGGGAAAGATCCCCCAAAAATTGAAGTTTGGCCCCGTCTGGGCCTGTGATCACAGCCTTTTTGCGGGTAGTTGCCAGGATCAGGTCCCTAGATTGTTGGCGTAGAAGCCTGACAATGATGTCTTTGGGAAGGTCTAGGTTACGACTTCCCCCAAGGGCTCTATGGGCACGCTCCACTTCCCATTCGTGGTCTGGATGACCTGAGAGGATCTCGTCGATCGTGGCCTTAAGGTAGCGAGGGAGGTCGACTATTGCCGTAGGCACTCCTCTGATCCTCAGGTTGAATCGTCTGGATCTATTCTCAAAATCCTCCAGTTTATCTTCTATGCCACAAATACGGGAGGTGTTATCAGCAATGGTGGCCCTGTCTCTCTCCTGGGCCTCTACCACCTGGTCAACGGTCTCTTCAAGTTGATGGGTCCTTTGGCCAATCTCATGTATGTCCTTCTGCAAAGATATGATCGCCCTATCAATGTGAGAGGCCAGGAGAGCCTCAATTCTTGCCATTGAATTGCTGTTGATGGAGACTTCAGGCTGTGGGGCCCCCTCCAGGGGATCCAGGTCAGAGGTGTCAGATTGCTCCGAGACATCAGTGCCGCCTGTGTTTCTGAGGCCTTGAAATGTTCGTCAGTTTTTTTGGATGTTAATGATTTTTTGTTTCTCACCATTTTTATGGAGCTGCTTCTTCCCGGGGTAGCCGTTGAGTGTCCAGACATCGGATGGATTCCACTAGGGGGGTCACTCCGTATTAGCTTTTACCTCTCAAGTTTTTAGGTCTGTTGTGATCTGTCTTGTCTGTTCATATCTAGATTCTGTAGTGAAATCTTGGCATCTCTCAGACCCTGCCGGCGGGAACTGTGCACAGTTCCTTCAACTACATCTCCTTAGGCTGATATGCTCCGCAATTCTGTGCCCTCAGCAGATCTGGGTTGTGTATTTATCAGAGTCCCACCAGGTGTAGTCAGTGCAAACCTTTCAGTGCAGGTGTTGAAATGAGTTTTAAGCTGCACTGGTCTCAGTATGCCACTAGGCGGTGCTATTGCTTTATCCAATTTTTTCAATGGGTAAGCTTTTAAAGTATATTTTGTGAGTATTTGGTGTGTTTTGACTGTTTTTAGGTGTGCGCGGTTCTGCCGTTATGGTCGTATTTTTCGTGCGTGAGGGTGTTTGTGACGTTAAGGTTGGTTCCGTCGTTTTTTTTTTTTCTAAGTCGTGCGTGTTTTTAACCGTGTGTGAGGCGCCTTTGAGCCTCCACCTCCGCAAATGCGGACCCTTGCTTCGCGAGGGATGCAGTTCTTGCGGGCTCGCTGTGCGAGCCCGCAAGCGTGAGCAACGGCTCGTATGCTCACAACTATATATGTGATATATATATAAATATATATATATATATATATATTTTTTTTTTTAAATAATGAATACGATATTAAGTCTGGGAATAACAACCCTGTCCCAATATTCTCATAGTCCTGCTAGCCAAACCATAGATAACACTGAGGGAGATTTTCTTCAGCTTTAGTTCCATTATTGAAGGGAATATTTTATAGTTTAATCTTATAAGTCCTTAATCATTAGTGTTTCACATGGGTGAGACAAACAAATGTCTAGCCCTTACAGTGATACAATATCAAAGATTACAGGTATATAGTTTCCCTCCAGTATAATCTTAGTCTGTTTAGTACCATAATTTTCTTATCCCATATTTAGACAAATCCCCCTCCCCTGTAAGAGAGGTCTGAGAGAGAAAATCACATTAATATGTGGCAGAGATATCATATATATAATTGTCAGTGTTGGTCCCATTGCGATGTTGGTCACGCAATGTTAAATAATTGTGGCCCTCGCATAGGCGAGCTATTGACAAACAACTGCGAGATAATTGCGGCCCTCGAGAAGCGAGGCAGGCAGTTGACTCCCCAACCGCGATGCCCATGGCTGCAATGAGCTCATCGCGAGCAGTTGAGGCACGCAGGACTTAGGCTGCATCGTGAGGCCCGTGGTACTTAGCCGCCCGAGGCGAGCAGTTGATGCACGCAGGACTTACGACCCATACGACTTAGGACCGAAACCTGTACATGCACTGTGCGCCTCGCAAAAATCCGACTTTAACGGCCGAACCACGGAAGTGGAAAGACCTGAAAAAAACAACAAATATGTCTCAAATTACAGTGGGAGAGCCAGGAAGCTTGTGATTGAGGTCGCAAGTTAATTTGAGACATATTTGCCATTTTTCCATGATCGAAAATCGCCTAATCGAGAAAAAAAATGGATGCCGAAAAAACACAACACAACGAAAACGAGGCAGAAAGACGTAAAACTTGCCTGTAGGACTTAAAAATGATGAGCGCCAAAGGTGCTCAGAGGGTCCATAGCCTCACATTCTGTGGCAAACAGCATTGCCAGGCTTACAATGTTAGTCCTGTCATTTTTGACAGGCAATTTCCTAGTGTGGATGATATTTTTGTGATTTGGGCAGGTACTTCACAGGAATTCAATGATTTTCAACAATGACTGTTGTCTAATATGTTCAATGTAAAACTGACATTTAACTTTGATCCTAATAATGTAGATTTTTTAGATATTTGATAGAAAGACAAGATAGATAGATGGATAAGATAGCAAATTAATAAATTAAATCTCTGCTTTCATGAGTCACTGGCAAGCCCCCAGACAGACCCACAGCTACAGCTCTGTGCCGTGAGCATAAGCAAAAAAAGTTAACCCTTCACAAATTTATATATGCAGAAAATGGAATGCTGGACAGTTATGGATTAATTGCTTGCTAAATGAAATGGAAAACTGCTATAAATCTTTAGAGCAATGCATTATACCATGTACTGGAATTGTAGCGCTTACCAGTGTATATCTTTAGATGAAAAATAATAAAGAAGATGGCGCACAAGGTGTGAAAATCTGGTCATTTTCTATTCTTACCACCCAGAGCAATACTTGTGTCACAAAAACAGTCAAAAGGTACAGAATGTCCCCTTAAAATGAAGTATGTTTTTAAACAGTTCGTCCAAATGTAGCGAATGGGAAAAGTTTCACTCCGAACAGGAGGATAGCTTTTTCAGTCTACACTACGTTATTTGTAGAAAAATCTCCAAACTGGTGGATCACTGCACAAAATATTTGAGGATTGCAGCTCCTTTCTTGAACACTGTTCACAATGCGTTCATCAACA
This sequence comes from Discoglossus pictus, assembly GCA_027410445.1. Lineage (NCBI taxonomy): Eukaryota > Metazoa > Chordata > Amphibia > Anura > Alytidae > Discoglossus > Discoglossus pictus. The sequence goes on along the minus strand of CM050172.1, from coordinate 40,033,130 downwards.
TGTTTTTATAGAAGAGGGAAGGGGAACATAGAGCACAGCCTCCTAGTGCAGGTAAATGACAATAAGCCAAGAATAAATGAAAGACCAATAAACTTACTTTTCCAGACCTCATCAAATGAGGTGTGTTATGTCTTTTAGGCTGGAGTTTGGTCTTTTCAGGTAATCCAGATGTATATGTAGATGATGACGTTGTCTGTGCCACCACTATATTCAATATTACAATGCTGTATTCATAAAACAGCAAATATACGTGTATCAAATGCTATTTGAAGGCATGCACACTCCTCTCCTTTTGCATACCCTTGGGTGTTTAGCTGCAGCGGGTAGCATAGGGTTAACTAGCAAAAATGTTTGTACACTTTAGGCTTAGTATAGTTTATAGTATCAGTGGTTTATTAGTGGATTAGCACAATGATTAACACAAACATATTAATAAATAAATAGAACAAGGAACAGAAAGTATTTGTCGAACGCGTTTTGCCTATAAAAAGGCTTCCTCTGTGAATTAAAATCAAAAGACAATCAATAGTATGACAAATTGTGCCATTAAAATCTGTAAAATATTTTTACACATTTCAGTTGCACAATTTGGCATACTATTGATTGCCTTTTGATTTTGATGGCACAATTTGGCATACTGTATATCAAGCAATCAAAAGGCAATCAATAGTATGCCAAATTGTGCCATTTTTTTCCTTCTCTCCCCTGACACTGTCATCACAGCCTGGACACTTGAACTTTGACAGCTACATTATTATTGTGGGTCATGTTGTGTGGGTGCACCATGTCATTCATGGAGAGGGCCACACTATTAGGGGATCATTTAAATTATTGTATGGTTGTATGATTAATTAGAATTATTGTATGGTTGCGTGAATTTATTTATGTGAAGGTGGCAACTAGTCATGTTTGGTATTGAAATGCTGCATTTTCCCTGGGAGTGATACAAATGTTTCAGTTTTTATTTCCTCCTGATTGGCCAAAACTATTTTTCAAATTGTGTACCAGTTTAGCCTGGGTTTGGAAGGTGTTAACCCTAAGTTTCAACTGACAGAATGAAAAGATATTTTGCTAACTTCAAGGTAAGTGTTCAAATGCTTATTTTGGTATTTTTTCATCCAAAAAATGTTGTCATACACTACTATTTCTCCTCTTGCAGATGCACTCATGATCCAGCTCACTTACATATTCCTTTAATGTCTACATATTTTGTAACATTGCCTCTACAGAACACAAAAAAGCAAACCAAGAGCAAACACAATATGTTCCTGTTGACATCCATTTTTTATGGTGTTCCAAAATTCCTCAGCTCCTTTCTTGTCACCATACTATATGATTTTACCTTCATATGATAATCAGAGTCTTGCCGGGTACAAGACTGCAAATGATATTTCATTATTGTGAGTTCTTTTCTATTTTTGTCACTGTCTTGTCAATGTTTTTGTATGCTGCCAGCAACTTTGCCTTATCAGGGTAGTTCAGACATCTGAATATTATTGGTCTTGTATCGTTTGGTTGGTCTCCCTAGTCTTCCCTAGTCGGTACGTTCTTTTAATTACTGAGGAGTTGGTCTCCTCTGGAAAAGGCCTTTGAGAAGAGAAAAGGTCAGAAAAGCCCCTAAGGCTTTGCCCTTAATTGACTCTGGCAGTCTTATTAGATGCAGATTATTTATTCTTCCCCTGTTTTCCAGGTCATCATTATTTTCCATGACAATTTGTTTTTGTCCTTTCAGTTCCTTTACTGTTGTTTTCAATTCCTTAATTTCAGTTTCACAGTTTGTCATACAATTCTTCACTTCTACTAGTTTTGTGGGTAGCACGACTTTAGAGCAGATGACAAATGCGCACCATCAATCAAACGCAGACACATGTGTGCTGACACAAAAGCGCGCCAGTCAATAGCGCGCCCCTGTCATCTGTTTGCAGGACAGGACAGCACCCGCAGGACTTGAGGGGAGGTAAGAGTCTCGTCTATCATGTTTCATCCCTTACTTCTTGCACTCTCTTTTTTCCTCCTCTCTCTTTCTTCTTGACTCTTACCTCCCCTCCCCTCAATCCTGCGGGTGCCGTCCTGTCCTGCGCACAGATGTCGGGGGCGCGTTATTGACTGGTGCCCTTTTGTGTCAGCGCGCATGTGTTGGCGCGCATTTTTGCAAGTGGGGTGCCATTCTACCAGGATATTGTTCCCTGATTGTTTTGTTTTCACCAGTTTGCCATAAATAACGAGCAAGAGCTCGGCAACCACCTTATTTATTACAGAGGCATCCACTACAGATGTTGAGGATAATGGCGTTATTGTAGGAGGATTGTCATCTCTATTCTCTTGTGCCTCTGTTTCGCTTGGCATTTTCTCTAATTTCTCTTTAAGTTTATCTTTCTTTGGCCTGTTTCTTCCTGTCATGTTACCGGTATTCATCAATTTGTCCATGGATTTTTTTAAATATAATAAAGCTTTGCAGATAGGATGGGATCACTCTTGTAGTAGAGAAAGTAATACATAGGATTACAAAAGGATTTCTGTAAGCCAAAGGCAGGTGCTGATTCTTGGTTCGTCACAAACTTGGTTTACCTACTGCATCCAATCAGGTTTGGCTGGATCTCAGAGACAATAGTAACATACTTACACTCCATGGGTCTCAGCTCTTGCCAGTAGTACATTTGCAGGTATTCCACTCATCACCCCAATTTCTTAAATGCCACTCCCTGTGCCCCTGTGAATATTATTCTGGCCACGGCTTTCTAGTCAATTATTGCCATTTGGATGAGAAGGGGCTGGAGATACTCTGTATTGGTGTCCAAAGTGGCTGGTATGACTGTGCTCCTTCAGGCGTGGTTTGGACATGGCTGGGTAGGTTGATCAAGCAGAGGTGCTTCTAGGGTATGCAGGAGATTCAGTGGCATAGGCGATGATGTTATTGTTGCTGGACTGCCGGCTCACCACGGGTTTCTTGGTATTGATCTGCCTTGTGGCTTCGGTAGTCTGGTGCTGGTGATCCAGTATTCAAAGCACTCAGCGTTGGGGATCATAAATGCAGATTTATTTCCAATATAATCACTTGGGCTCCTCTTCCACCAACTTAATTGCTTGACCCTTCCACGATCCATCACAGGTGTCTCGTAGCTTTCATACTAGATTGGATACATGTCCCTGCCGACCTTGGTTTTGTCACTGAATTGTCTAGGGGCTGAAGGCATTACTAGGCAAGGACTCTCTGACCACCTCGTAATCCTCAAAGTAGGCAGGAGGAATAGCATGGTAAACAATGCTTGAAATGACTGCACAGTAGCCCGACCAGGATCCTTACCCACGCCACATGTTCAATGTAGTGAAGCACATATCACCTCTCAAAATCTTGGAGGAACCCATTAATATCACCAATGGTCTCATCGAACTTCTTGAAACTGTTGTAGGACAGTTTGAGGCTATGGCTGCCAGGTTCATTTGAGTTGTCTCAGGAAGCTAGGGAAGAGATACCTCCATGCTGAAGCCATTCTTTTGCAGCTTTTTAATACTCTATTTTTTCCTTATTATTATCCCCTGTATAGAGTTGGTATATATGTTGTTGGTCCCTTACAAATAAAAGTTAATCATAATAAATAATAAGCACCCATTACTGGGTGATTTCACAAATGATCTATTCCAACAGATTTGTCTGATTTTTGTGGTTAGTTCACCTGAGAAGGCAACAGTACGGGCTCAGTATGTCCACGTCCTCGATGGTGTGAATCTGAGGCCCATCACTGTGGGGGCTGCTCACATCATGAAGCAGCTCTCCTTAGGGCACAAGAGGCGTCGGCCTACATCTTCCACAGCTCCTGAACCATTATGGCTTGGATCCTCAGCCCCTGATTTTCAATGCCTCAGTTATGGATCTGGTCCTGTAGTTCAACCATAGACATCTCAACTTACTTGGTTGTTGTTTATGCTGTAGTTATTTCTCATACTGAGATCCACCCCTACCACTAGTTTGTCACAGAACATGGCAGCAGGACCAGAAAATGTGAGAATCCCACCAGTTAGGACATTTATTTGGATCTACAGAATTCTACTCACCACTCGGACTCAGCAGAAGATAGACTTTGGTAGTTGGATTGTATGATACAGTTACCTGCAACAATGTGTATTTCCCTTGATCCGAGAAATATCTCTCTCACCCATATATTATCCATAGATGATATATCTTTGTTCACAAGGCTTACACTTTTTTATACATAAAGAACTATAGAGAACATAATAACATTAACATAAAGTAAACATCCCCCATCTTGAACTTACCTCCCCTAGGTTCACATTGTCGGCGGGGTTTCTATGGGCCAGAGGAGGGGGCTGGGTCCATCCAATGCAGTGGTGTCCCTTCAAAAAGGTTTAACTTCGGGCCCCTTGAAAAGACACCCAGATTTTGGAGTCCATTGCATGCGGATAGCAATTGATAATTGGGCTTACTCCCACCCCAGTGGGTTTCTTCATACTAGTCCCTAGCTGTTTTGCAAAATGGGAGGGTACCCAGGTAGGGGCCAGTTTGTCGCAGCCTGTCACAAAGAGGTGGGTAGATCATTGGATAAGTTTAAAATGACAGTTCAACACTTCCCCCTCCCCGTCCTAGAATCAGGACATTAATGAATTCAGGTAGTTAATTAAATCAGTAGGCAAAAGAACAGCTGTAAACACCCACACTTTCACCAAAGTGTAATGGATACCTACAAGGCACAGTAGAGACTTCACTCTTTATTTCTTTTATTTAAACACTATCTTTATGACCTTTTCCCTGCTTTAATATGTTCTTTAGTATGTTCATTGTACAGTGGTCCCTTAAGAAATATACATGTCTTCCTTCTGCACCTCACTAAAACCACAGTTCTTGTTTGTTCTCTGATGCCTATGATTTTATGTCAGTCTCATTCACACCTTGCCAGCAAAAATGAGAGGAACTAACAAAAGTGACCAGCAGAGGGCAGCATTTACTTCTTTATAATATATAGAGGAGCAGCTTTTCATGCACAGAATTCATTGGGTGAAAGCGCCACAGGAGTTGAAGAAAAAGACGCTTGTTTGTCAAGTATTTCCCAAGCTAACAATATTAGCAGCTGTGTAAGCCATAGACATAAAAAGTTTTTTGGTAAAATTTAAAATGTGTTTATGAATACAAGAATCCATTTTGTGTTTGTTACATCACATCCTGAGACCAGAATCATGTGAATATGTGCTCTCCGTGGAAGGAAGATTAAGGAAGGACGGCACAGGCAGAAGTCCATGGCCTTTGATAACTGGATATGATTGAAATTGATACCACATCCCTTCCCTTTCACTGTCCTAAAAATAGGTAGTTGCATCAAATGATGCAACCATAGCTCTCCAGAAATGTACCCTTCTCACCCATGCAAATTCCACCTATGTATCATGGATACCTCCAGAGTCCTGTAGAGGCATTGACATTTTTTTCCTAATTAAAAGATTTAGGACTTTTTTCTGCTTAATTATGCTCTTTTTTTGTTCTCCTTTTATGTAGCTTCTCTCTTCATGGAGTTTCAAGTCACAGCAAAAAATGCAGAGAAGAATGTTTTTGTAAGTAGAAGTCCTATGGTTCCCTTGTAAATATTGGAAGATGTAGCGACACAGCACAGGGATTTAATAGGCATTACTGAAACATGGTGGATTGAATCTCATGACTGGACTGTTAATCTGGATGTTTATAATCTATTTAGGAAAGATATGGACAATGGTAAAAGGGGAGGAGGGATTTGTCTGTATGTTAAGCCTGAATTTAAGCCTATAGTCAGAGAAGATATTTATGGTGGAACGAGCGGTAATGTTGAATGTTTGTGGGTAGAAGTTGAATAGCGAGGCAGCAAATTCCAAAAGAATATTAGTAGGAGTATGCTATAAACCCCCAAATATAACTGAAAGCGAGGAAATACAATTATTGTTACAGATTGGAAATGCAGCTAAGCACGGGCAAGTTCTAATAATGGGAGATTTTAATTACCCTGAAATAAACTGGATAAATGAGACCAGCAGTTCAGCTAAGGGGAGCAGGTTCTTGCGTACACTCAGGGATCATTATCTGACCCAGGTTGTACAAGGGCCTACTAGAAATGAAGCTATCTTGGATTTACTCATCACAAATAATATTGATATAGTATCAAATGTTGGAATAGGGCAACCTTTGGGAAACAGTGATCACAACACAGTCTCGTTTGAGATTGAATTAAAAAAACATAACTGTAAGGGGCCAACAAAAACTCTAAATTTTAAAAGGGAAGATTTTAACGGTCTAAGAGCAGCAATACAAAGAATAGACTGGGACAGAGAACTGATAGGTAAAAACACTGAACATAAATGGACAACATTTAAATCCTTACTAAATATACATACACATCGGCATATACCATGTGGGAATAAAAGTAAAAGGAGTAAATGCCATCCAATGTGGCTTAACAATGATTTAAAGATCAAGATACAGAGTAAAAAACAGGCATTTAAATTATACAAACAAGAGGGGACAGAGACGGCTTTACGGGAATACAAGGAAATCAACAAGGCTTGCAAAAGGGCGATTAAATAAAAAATGAAAGGTTAGTTGCAAAGGAGACTAAGACTAACCCTAAATTATTTTTTAAGTATATTAATGAGAAGAAGGCCAGGAAGGAAGCTATAGGAACATTACAATGTGACACCGGCCGTCTTACAATTAGTGACCAAGAAAAGGCAGATGAGCTAAATAGGTTCTTTTCTTCTGTATACACAAGGGAGGTACAAGTGGTTGGGACACTGCAACATAATGGGGCTACACTACCTTTGCCAAATAATTGGTTAACACAGGAAGAAATCCAAAAGAGGTTGGGAAAAATAAATGTTAATAAAGCCCCGGGTCCTGATGGAATACATCCAAGGGTACTAAGGGAACTGGGCTCTGTAATAGCCAAACCATTATATCTAATGTTTCAAGATTCACTCAACACGGGGTCTCTACCAGATGACTGGAGAAAACCAGGTGTGATACCTATGTTTAAGAAGGAAGCAAGAGCAAATCCAGGAAATTATAGACCTGTAAGCCTCACTTCTGTAGTGGGAACGCTTTTAGAAGGGTTAATAAGGGATAATATACAGGAATATGCCTATTCAAACAGGATTATAAAGTAGGAGCCAACATGGATTTATGAAGGATAGGTCATGTCAAATAAACCTAATTAGTTTCTATGAGGAGGTTAGTAGGAACTTAGGAACTTGGATCAAGGCAACTCAGTGGATGTAGTCTTTTTGGATTTTGCAAAGGCTTTTGATACAGTGCCTCATGGGAGACTATTGTGCAAACTAAGGGATACAGGAATTGCAGTAAATATCTGCACATGGATCGAGAGCTGGCTAAAAGACAGGAAGCAAAGGGTTGTTGTAAATGGACCATACTCAGATTGGACTAATATGGTAAGTGGGGTTCCTCAGGATTCAGTACTAGGTCATCTCCTTTTTAACATATTTATTAAAGACTTGGAAGTGGGATTGGAGTGCAGTGTCACCATTTCTGCTGATGATACAAAGTTGTGCAAGGTAATTAAATCAGAAAATTATGTACTTTCCCTCTAAAGGGATTTGCATAAATTAGCGGAATGCACTACTTAATGGCAGATCAGATTTAATATGAATAAATGAAAAGTTATGCATCTGGGAAAGAAAAATAGCCATGCAATTTATAATCTCAATGGAGCAAATCTAGGGGTATCAGATATTGAAAGGGATTTGGGAGTGCTTGTGGACAACAACCTAGGTAACAGTGCTCAAAGCCAAGCAGCAGCTGCAAAGGCAAATAAAATATTAGCATTTATTAAGAAGGGTATAGAAGCCAGGGAAGCAAATATAATTCTGCCACTATATAAATCCCTAGTACACCCTCATTTGGAATATGGAGTGCAATTTTGGGCACCACTACATAAAAAGGACATTTTAGAGTTGGAAAAAGTACAGAGAAGGGCAACAAAACTAATAAGGGGAATGTAGGGGCTAAGTTATGAAGAAAGACAAACCAAATTAAACGTATTTTCTCTAGAAAAAAGGTGTCTAAGAGGGGACATGATTACCTTATATAAATATATCCAGGGTCATTATAAGGCTTTGTCAAGTGAACTTTTTGTGCCAAGAGGTTTTCAACTAACAAGAGGACATCCTTTGAGATTAGAAGTATAAATATTTCACCTTAAAGAAAAAAAAGGGTTCTTCACAGTAAGGGTGGTTAATCTGCATAATTCTATACCAAGGGAGGTAGTGACAGGGGATTCGATAGATAACTTTAAAAATGAATTAGATATATTTTTAAATAAAAAAGACATTCAAGGCTATACTGGATAATTAGAGAGGGAGTATTGATCCAGGGAGAAGTCCGATTGCCAGTTTCTGGGGTCAGGAAGGATTTTTTTTAACCCTTTTGGGACAATTTACAAAGTTTCACTGTCCCCCCCCCCCCCCCCTGTTTGCCTTCCTCTGGATCAATTAACAATTATTCAGCATATTGCAGATCAGATGACATCTAAAAAGGTTGAACTTGATGGACTAAAGGTTTTTTGTCATCCCAAATTACTATATAACTATGTAACACCTTATTATAGCTGAAAAACTCATATACTGTATTTCATGTTGCACAAGCCAAACTATTGGCAAAGATAGTGAATTATAGGCCTATATATATTTTGGGGCCCCATTTGGAACGTTTCTGGTAACTACCATTTCCTAGTTCCTAAAGGCTAATTTTGGTGTTTATTGGCCAGTTCCCTGTTTGTATATTTACATTTGGTGCTTCACTCTATTTATATCGATCCATTGTGTGCTTTGTCACCACTTACCCCGATGAAGGTCCATTAGCTAGACTGAAACATGAGTTTCTTTTGGTTTTTGCACAATACAATATTTTATTACAAGGAGCCTGGAAATAATCCATTCATAGTGATAGATAGATAGATAGATAGATAGATAGATAGATACAGTATCTCACAAGTGAGTACACCCCTCACATTTTTGTAAATATTTCATTACTAGCGACTTGCCCGTCAAAAAATGACGGTCAATAAAAGAAAGTGTTGAAATGCTGTTTCTCACACAATGTGAGTGTACTGTGTGCCTCAACTATATAGACCCCTCTAACACACTAATGAACGCATGTAATAACACTATAAGTGCCATTAGGGTCATCCAGGACCCTCATGACCCAAAGTGTAAGCACTACACCATTTTAACCAGGTCACTTATGGGGGTCTATCCAGACCCTCATAAGCCTCTATTTAACCCCATCAGTCCCATAAGGGTATATTAAGACCATTATGGGCCTGTTACAACTCAACATTAAGCACATAAGTGCCATGACGGTCCTCAAGGACCATCATGACACTAAGTATAAACACTACACTGCACTATACCCCCCAATAAAACATTAAATATCAACTAAACACCCTCTACACTAACCTATTAACACCTACACTACCTACCTACCAACCCCCTAATAACCCCCTCCTCACCACTGTAATTACAGAAATCAAAAAACTAAAGTCATCAAAAATCTACATTACATAAAATAAAAAAACCTAAGTCACCAAAACTAAAAAATGTACCTTACAGGAAAAAAAAACCTAAGTGGGGGGTGTATTCCATTGTGATTGGCTGAAGGCATCTGCGCCTTGTGATTGGTTTAAATAAAGATTGACAGGTGCATTATCCAATCAGAGTGGGACTTTAGGGTGTATCCCTTTCTGATTGGCTCACACATTGGCGCCTCCTGATTGGGTGAATTTGATAGACAGCGTTTTCAACCAATCAGAAGGTGCCATTGCCTATTTTCTTCCGTAAAAGTCTCAGTGAGTCTCATTAGCGTCAGGGTTTTTTTTTTTTAGAGCGCGGTTCCAGGGCGGGGCAGAAGAGGAGGCCAGCGACATCGCGGGGAGGTAAGTACAATGTAGATTATGTTTATTTTATTTTGTTTTTATGTTTATGTATGTGTATTAATGTTATGTTTTTTTTAACAGGGGCCGCTCCAGAGAAGAGTAAAAGAATAAGGACGGGACATGCTGGAAAGGTGAGTAGAATATTTAGAACGTTTAGAATGTTTATTTATTTACTGTAAATGTGTTGCACTAATTTTTTTTTTCCCTAAGTGGCTGATCTGAATGGACAGCTGCAAAGGTAAGTGGTCTTAATTATTTTATTTTAGCTTAGAATTAGATTATTTTATATATAGATAGCATTTATTGTATGTTAGCTAGGGGTATGTGTTTTATATAGATAGCATAGCATGTATTGTATATTAGATTGTGGTATTTACTTAGATAGATTGGGGGATGTATATTATATAGATAGGATGTATATTAGATAGTATTTATTGTATATTACATAGATTGTGTGATGTACCCTATTGGTCCGAATATAAGCCGGACCTTTTTTCCGATTTTTGAGCTTGCGAGTTACGGGTGCAGCTTATATTCGCGACCGTAAAAAAAATCATTGCCGATTTGAAAACTTTGCTTGTTACGTGTGCGGCTTCTATTCGCGAACGCAAAATTACTGCCGATTTGCGCGATTGCGAGTTAGGGGTGCCAATTTTCATGCTTTAGACTGCGGTATTGAATAGTGATTTACGGTTTTAGTGATTGTAACATCATGTAAAGCCTGTAACCTGCAAAAAAAGCTACAGTGCTAATTCGAAAGCCTGTTTCTTGCAATGGCTGATCACCTTGAGAGTCTTTTTCTCTCCAAATTTAAGGGTGCGGCTTATATTTAAGTACTATCTTTTTTCTATTTTTTCCCCTTGAACTTTACGGGTGCGGCTTATATGCGGGTGCGGCTGATATTCGGACCAATATGGTATATTATATAGATAGGATGTATATTAGATTATGGTATTTATTTGGATAGATTGGGGGATGTATATTAGATAGATAGGATGTATTGTATATTAGATAGGGGTGTATTGTATTGTATTGTATGCATTTGTATTGTATGCATTTGTATTGTATGTATTTGTATTGTATGTATTTCCTTTTCAGGTGTTCAATTTTTTTTTTCTGTAGTGGGGGGGGGGGGGGGTGTAATGTGTTTTTTTTATTTTCTGTAATGTTCCTTTTTTTATTTTTTGTGACTTAGGTTTTTTTATTTTTTGTAATGTAGATTTTTTATTTTTTGTGACTTAGGTTTTTTATTTTATGTAATGTAGATTTTTTATTTTTTGTGACTTTAGGCTTTTTTATTTTCTGTAATTAGAGTGGTGGGGTTATTAGGGGGTAGGTAGGTAGTGTAGGTGGTAATAGGTTAGTGTAGAGGGTGTTTAGTTGATATTTAATGTTTTATTGGGGGGTATAGTGCAGTGTAGTGAGGACCGTCATGGCACTTATGTGGTTAATGTTGGGTTGTAACAGGCCCATAATGGTCTTAATATACCCTTATGGGACTGATGGGGTTAAATAGAGGCTTATAAGGGTCTGTATGGACCCCCATGAGTGACAGGGTTAATTAGCGGTTTACGGGGGTCTGTATTGACCCCCATGAGGGAGGGGGTTAATTAAGGGCTTATGGGGGCTGTATTGACCCTCCTGAGTGACGGGGTTAATTAAGGGTTTATGGGAGTCTATATTGACCTTCATGAGTGACGGGGTTAATGAAGGGCTTATGCGAGTCTGTATTGACCCCCATGAGTGACAGGGTTAATGAAGGGCTTATGGGGGTCTATACTGACCCCCATGAGTGACAGGGTTAATTAGGGGGTTATGGAAGTGACAGGGTGATAGTGTATCTTTGTTTTCTTTTATAACGGGTCCTTTAAGGACCTTTACGGTCCTTTAAGGACCTGTAATGCGGGAATTTTTAATTTTCATTGCAGCGGGGGTCCCCGATTGCGTGCAATCGGGACCCCCACTGCGATGGCTAATGTGGGGTTAATGCAGGTCTCCGAGCTTATCTTGGATCCCGTGGGCTTAATGCGGGTTTCCCAGCTTATCTCGGATCCCCTCTTGGCTAAGTTGTATGTGGCTGGGCTGTGAGCCTCGTTTTCGTTTTTTTCGGCGGCCCCTTTTTCTCTTGTGTGTCTGAACTCGGGAATTTGGACTTAAATGGAGGTGTAACTTCACTTTCAGAGGTCCTGGATGCCCCCCCTTGCTATGGGTAATCTTTTTATGTAGCTTTTGTGAGTATTTGGTGTGTTTTGACTGTTTTTAGGTGCGCGCGGTTCGGCCGTTATGGTCGTATTTTTAGTGCGTGTGGGTGTTTGTTACGTTAAGGTTGGTTCCGAGGTGATTTTTTTCTAAGTCGTGCGTGTGACGTGATTAATGGCTTGCCTCGCTACACGAGGCTCGTCAGCAATGAGCGTCTTCGACGCTCATTGCCTCTCATTGCCTAAGTGCTACGGTTTAACGGCGCGCCTGGCAATGAGCACCTTCGGCGCTCATTGCCTAAGTGCCACGGTTTAACGGCTCGCCTTGGTACGCGAGGCTCGCCAGGCTAAGTCGTACGTACTACGCAAACAGCGTGACGACGAATCGTAGTTGGACAATTATAATATGTGATATCTTTTCATGTGACAACACTTAAGAAATTACACTCTGCTTCAATGTAAATTAGTAAGTGTACAGCCTGTATAACAGTGTAAATTTGCAAAAGTGGTCTGGGCATGCATGAGTGCTGCCGGCACTGGGCAGCTACACTTCATTAGAGAACCATGAAAACCAACATGTACTGTGACACACTGAAGCAGAGAATGATCCCCTCCCTTTGAAGACTGGGCCACAGGGCAGTATTTCAACATTATAACGACCCCAAACACACCTCCAAGACGACCACTGCCTTGCTAAAGAAGCTGAAGGTAAAGGTGATGGCCTGGCCAAGCATGTCTCCAGACCTAAACCCTATTAAGCATCTGTGGGGCATCCTGAAACGAAAGGTGGGGGAGTGCAAGGTCTCTAACATACACCAGCTCAGTGATGTCATCATGGAGGAGTGGAAGAGGACTCCAGTGGCAACCTGTGAAGCTCTGGTGAACTCCATGCTCATGAAGGTTAAGACAGTGCTGGAAAATAATGGTAGCCACACAAAATATTGACACGTTGGGCCCAATTTGGACATTTCCACTTAGGGGTGTACTCACTTTTGTGAGATACTGTACATACAGAGACATACATGCACACAGAGACGTATATGCATACAAGCACACAGAGACATACATATAGAGATATACATACATACATAGGTATGCCCCTGCTCTACATAATGGTTATTGACTACTCCACAATATATTAAGTCTAGATGTTATGGTACATGCATACACTTTCTGGCTGGTTTGATTACCCACTGTCACCAATACATATAAACAACACAAGCTATGGAGCTGAATAGGGCTGTATAAATGCTTGTCTTAGCTTCATAAATGCAGGAAATCATTTTGTATATTTCCAGCAGTGTACAAGTTCAACGCTGTACAAATAAAAATGAACAGAAACATACAGGAGCATTCTGACGAGACTTTTTACAGTAAACTTTAAACCAAAGTCAACACCAGCCAGTTCCCAATGGGAGTGATGGAAGCCTCCATACGCAGCTTAAGTACATCTCTTCAAGGTCTCCTTAAGACAAATGTTTTGTAGCTATAAACAGCCCAATGCTAAACCTTTTACATGTGTATTTTAACTTCTATAAATTTACACCCTCACGTCAGAGCAACATGTGTTTATGAGGAACGTCAATCTGAAATAAAAAAAATCTAAAGAAATGCAGAAGTGCTAGCTCACATTTTACCTTGTTACAAAAGCAATTGGTACCCATGTCCATAAGGGGAGCAACAGCAAATGCTGCCTGTCTATAGAATAGTACTACTGTCCTTCCGAAAGTCTTTGACTAGAGAATAATGCTAAAAATGCCGGATTTATCCCTCTTCACCTTCGCATTTCTTCGGCAGCACTGACAGCTGCAGTTACAGGAGCTATCTGGCAGAGGGCTCTGTCAATTTTCGGGCGCCGTCATGTTTGATGTAAGGCAAAGAACTATTCTACCCTCTAACGTGGCGGAACTCGATGACGCTGAGTCGACAGCGAGGCCATCGCTATGTTCGGCCCGAGCATACGGCCCCCAGGTCCTCGGGCGCACCTCTCATAACTCAAGGCCTCTTCTGTTGGCGCACCTTATATGAAAATGGGCAGCGCCATCTGTCGGTTGGTGGCGGGATTGCAGTGAGTAGATTTTGCGAAGGTGAAAGGACCAAAATGCCCAGTTCCTCCTTTTACCCTGAGTCAATATATTGACTTGTCCTTCTCTACTTCCTTGTTTGTGGCAGGTTGAGTTTGGCACTTAAACATCCCAGTCTTCCAGCAGAATTGTGCAAATTTTTTTTTTTTTTTTTTTAATTTTTCCAAAAGAGAAAAAAAAGTTTTAACAGGTTAGAATGGCAGGATTTTCCCTTTGTAAATGAGTTCAGTTGTGTTGCAAAGTATTAGATTCTATAGGTAGAGCAGAGTCATATAGTGTATCTGTGTCTTGTGTAGGCTCCCCAGCTAATGTACAAGGATTTGACTGTATATACACCCTGGCCTCTATTGACCGCTTTTTCTATGGAATCTTGATGTTCATAATTTTGTTATCGTTCATAGTAACATTTTATTAGCTTTCATAATAAGCCTGATTGCCTTCAAGCGTCGCTGTTGCGTCATTTGTAATTTCAATATCTACGCACATCTTCTTCTCCTCACCCCCTGTCTATTGGCGTACCCCAAGGATCAGTCCTAGGCCCCCTCCTCTTCTCCATCAACACATCCTCACACTAATAAACTCTTTTGGGTTCCAGTACCATCTCTATGCAGATGACACCCAAATCTACCTCTCAGCACCAGATCTATCCCCCTCTCTTCTAGCACACGTCTCCGATTGCCTCTCTAGTATATCCTCTTGGATGTCCGCCCACCATCTGAAACTCAACATGTCTAAGAATGAACTCTTAATCTTCCCACCCTCTACTACAGCTTCAATTCCTCACATGTATCTCTCTGTCAACAATGCCATCATCACTCCCACCTCTCAAGAACGTTGTCTCGGGGTTCTACTCGACCCTGTCTCTTTCATCCCGCACATACACTCTTCAACCAAATCCTGTCTTTTCCATCAAAAAAATATATCCAAAATATGCCATTACCTTACACAAGACACTACTAAGATTCTAATACACTCTCTCATCATTTCTTGTCTTGACTATTGCAACTCGCTCCTTGTAGGCCTGCCCATCACTCGCCTCTCCCCACTTCAATCCATAATAAATGCCTCCGCCAGACTCATCTTCCGTACACATCGTTCAGTGTCGGCAGCTCCTCTTTGTCAATCACCTCACTGGCTTCCCTTAGCCTCCAGAATAAAGCTTAAAATCTTGACCCTAACTTATAAAGCACTCAACAACAGTGCACCCCCATACATCTCTGCTCTAATCTCCAAATACTCCCCCACACGCCCTCTTTGTTCTGCTAACGACCTACTTCTTTCTACTACTCTTGTCACCTCCTCTCACTCTCGCCTCCAAGACTTTTCTCGCGCTGCCCCTGTTCTCTGGAACTCCTTGCCTCGCTTCACCAGACTATCCTCCTGCCTTAAATCCTCCAAAACATCAATAAAAATGCACCTCTTTAAAGAAGCCTATAACCTTCCTCCCTAACATGCTCAGCACTGCTCTCTCCCTACTGTACCACATACACACATCAACCTTTAGATTGTAAGTCTGCGAGTTTCAATCCTGCGCAGTGCTTTAGGGAAAGCGCTATGGACACCGGATTCCAAGCTCAAAGACAGGGCCATCAACTCTTTGCAATGTGTGAATCTTAAACTTGTCATTGCCTGTAACTTAACTTATGTATAGCGCTACGGAATATGTTGGCGCGTTACAAATAAACAATAATAATAATAATACTGCAAATCCATCAAATATTCTGTTCTTCCGTAAGACTGGGTGACTGTTGGTGCTGATGAGAACTCCTGTTTGTGCGTTTCTGAAGATGTCATTTTCTTCAAGAAGTCCTCTGCCACCATTAAATATACAGATTCCTCCATCTCTCCCATCATGAATTTTGTTTCTTTGTAAGGTCGGGTTGCTTTCTTTTTTTATCCAAACACCAGCCATTGCATTATCAAAAAAGTAATTATCTTCTATGAATCCAAGCTCAGAATTATAAACAAGTATTTCTCCCCAAATTTTATTACGTCTGACCTTCGGGTTGCTTCCAGTCCTTATTTCAACACCATAATACATATGGTTATAGATTTCATTGCCTTCTTGTACTCTGTGGCCATTGTCGTAGAAATATACGCCAACCTGCCTTCCACTGTGTAGTCTGTTCCTCCTTAGTACTGGCGTACTTCCTGTTGTGACCCAGACGCCAGCCATAGTGTTACTATACACTTAATTTTCTTCGATTACTCCCTGACCATTTTCATGCACATAAATTCCACCACGTTGACCGTCATGAATTTTATTGTGTCTAACAATGGGGCAACTATTTGTTTGAATCTGTATTCCTACCAATGCATTACCATAAATGTCATTTTCTTCTATAAGGCCTCTTCCATCACCAAAGATATATACTCCGCCTTGATTTCCATAAAAAATTGCATATCCCCTTATGGTTGGGTCACTATTTGAGGTAATAGAGACCAGCAAAATTGTTTGCATAGGTTTTGTTCTCCAAGAACTGACCTCTCCCTTTTTCATGGACATAAATTCCTCCGGTCTGGCCGTGGTGGATCTCACACCTTACCACTGTAGGATTTGCATAGTCTTTTACTTCAAAGCCTGCTATTCTATGTCTATGTATGTTGCAACTTTCAAAGCAGCCCATGCCGTGGTCAAAAGTAAAAACACCAACATCACGTCCGTAATGTATGTGATTTCTCCTAATTATAGGATTGCCATGATTTTTAACCCATATACCAGCTAGAGCATTATTGGAGATCTCGTTGTCTTCATATATCCCCTGTGCATGGTCCGTGATATACAATCCTACATTTTCACAGTCACTGATGTTACAGTGTTTGATTGTGGGGCAAGCCCCCTGGCCACTGACACAAACTGAAGAGCCAACTATGCAAGTACTTCAAATGATGCAGTGATCAGTTACTGGACTGCAGTTCACTGTGATCTCTAAGCAGCGATGGACATTGTGGTGTTGGGCAGATTTATAATCTGGATTAAACCTGATGGTCATATAGCCAACATAGGCATCCTCTGAACCCTCCATAAAAATGAACGTGTTCTCAATGATTACTTTATCTGCTACCTTTCCAGATGCTGCACCAATCATTGTTATTGGAGACTCTATGTCAAACCATTCATGTGTGTATATGCCGGAGTGCACAAACATGAGTCCATCAAAATGTGCTTCATGAACGCCACCTAGGGCATCCTCAATTGTATCATAGTACAACAAATTTTCTCTTCCTTTATATCTTGTTGGATTACTGTAAAAGTGTTCCCCGAATCCTGGTTTAATATGTGCTCCTTTGTACAGCTGCTGAAAGCTCTCCTTCCATGGATTTGGATGCTCACATTCCTCTGGGTTAATCTGATAGAATTTCCCAGGTTCAGGATGCATCATTGGACGTGTATATTCAAATACTTACATATACAATCGTTTCCACAAAATATGGTCATTAGCAAGCTCACTAACGCATTTACAAACACACGCTGCTCTGCAGAGATCCTGCTCCAACAGGTAGGGGAAAATCCTCAGAACAACTTAATCTGGTAGTTTTTCTTGAACATATTGCTCAGCAGGTGCAGGCAAATCTTGAGATTTTCCAGATCCTCTGGTACGTTTTGCTCTATTGCCAAAGTTTTCAGTTGCTGAAGTGGAAGGTGAGTGAGGTTCTTTCTTGGGCTCCTTGGTCACATTCCTGAAACCCCCCTCCCTGTAGCTGGTGTCTGGAGCTCTCACAGGATCCCCGAAATGATCCCCTCCTGTAAGCCTGTCTGTCCACGGCAGGAAGAGCCATTGACACCGCCAGAGACAGTCACAGAGGGGGTGGAGGGCAAGACCAAAAGTTGTCCTCTTTTTAAAATTGTATAGCACTTTGAGATAAGACGTTTATCTCTTTTTGAGAAACATAAATTTAACAGATCTGATATATAACCAAAGTCATCCTTGATATTATATGGTGAGAGCTTAATATTTGATTTTCTCATTTCATACTGCAGCCATTTACTCTTTGGAATACTATATTATAAACAAAAGCTTTCAACAGATTTAAATGTTCCATTTGTATACAGATCTCCCAATTTATGTATGTTCCAATTCCCCCATTCTAATAATGAAGGAAAGATTAATTTATTTGCAATAAATTTAAGTGGAGTCGCTGGAGACAGAAGATGGATTAGCTCATATTTTTTATTACACTTATTCCAGAAGTCTAATCCATATTTAATTATGGGAATAGGATTATCAATCGTTAGTTTATCATTATCTTCCCATAGCCAATTCAACATATATATCCCCAACCATCTTCAGTGTCCATCATAGACCCTTTAACCAAATGTGCCAGTGTTACCGCTTCATAATAATCTGAAATACATGGGGGGGAGATGCCTCCTTTTAAGAAGCTCCTTTTTCTAATGTTCTTATTTAATCTCACTTTCTTCCCTTTATACATAAAATAATCCAATAATCTTTGAAATTTAGTTAAAATTGTTATTGGAATTTTTAACAGGAGATCTAAACAAATAATTGATTTTGGGTAGTAATGACATTTTTATAGTTGCCACTCTTCCTAACCAAGAAATTGGTAGGGTTTTCCAGTTATTAAAGGAATAGTAAATTTAGCACATATTGGACCACACCATATTATAGATCTCCAAATGGCATGTTTAAATTGTTTTTTAATTTTTGAAATAAGTCAATTTTTCATTGAGAAATGTATGATTTTCAGGTTGTTTACAATTTAGAGACAGTCCCCCCTCCGTTCACAGCTCAGACAGAGTTCTGTTCCTCCTCCTAAACTACTCCAACCAATTAGGTTGCAGGGATGTGTCTCCATTTAATGCTATTGAGAAGGAATTAGATTGACAGGGGGGTGTGCTCAGCAAAGTGACATAATGGATAGAGGCTGATCTGCCTTGCTCGGCAGCCATTATCGTCTTTCCTCTTTCTGCAGGGAGAACTATGTCTAAAGTTAGTAAGGAGCAATCATAAAAACATTATAACAAAGTAGTTGAGCATAAATAAACCATAAATAAAAATATATGTTTCTATATATTAGCTTCTCCTCATTGTGTATATATATATACAGCAATTATTTCACATATGGTGGGCTAAGAGTGATAGAAGCCCTCCACCGTACAAAGTACAGTAGTACAAATAAGGAATAGTACATTAGTGATTCCACTTGAATGTCTAAAAATAAGTTGATAAAAACTTATTTCCTGCTCAAATTTCTCAGAAACACAGTATATGCACTGCAGTCTGGGAAAACTGGGCGGGACATGCAAATTAGGCCACATAATGCAACATCACTCTGTCAACCCAAACCATTTTAAACATGGCTCCTTTAATGCATCAGCTTACTGTATTTCACAGTTTTAGACATAGCAACGGATGGATTTAGATTGACAGGGGGGTGTGCTCAGCAAAGTGACATAATGGATAGAGGCTGATCTGCCTTGCGCGGCAGCCATTATCGTCTTTCCTCTTTCTGCAGGGAGAACTATGTCTAAAGTTAGTAAGGAGTATATATATATATATATATATATATATATATATATATATATATATATAATATCCAGTGATGGTGTGGTATCTTCTTTGTTGTATAAATATTCTGTAAGTCTCAATCTCCTGAAATATTCTTACAGGTCAGAGTATAGTTACATAGTTACATAGTAATTAAGGTTGAAAAAAGACTTTCAGTCCATCAAGTTCAACCTGTTAAGATCTCCTCTGATCTGCAATATGCGGATTAGTTATTAATTAAATTATTGATTAAATAATTATTAATAGTATAGTATTGGAGAATGAATAAAGAGTTAGTCCATCAAGTTCAACCTTTTTAGATCTCTATTGATCTTTTTAATTTGGACTATTTATTATTATTGTTAATTGTTAATTATTGTTAATTGATCCAGAGGAAGGCAAACATAAAAAAAACCCCATTGAAACTTTGCCAATTGTCTCATAAGGGGGAAAAAAAGCAAAATTCCTTCCTGACCCCAGAAACTGGCGATCAAATTTCTCCCTGGATCAATATTCCTTCGCTAGTTATCTAGGATAGCCTTGAATGCCCTCTTTATTCAGAAATATATCTAACCCCTTTTTGAAGTTGTCTATCGAATTCGCTGTCACCACCTCCTTTGGTAGAGAATTCCACAGTTTAACCACCCTAACTGTGAAGAACCCTTTTCTTTGTTTAAGGTGAAATCTTTTTTCCTCTAACCTCAAAGGATGTCCTCTTGTCAGTTGAAAATCTCTTGCTACAAAAAGCTCACTTGACAAAGCCTTATATGGACCCTGGATGTATTTAAATAACGTAATCATATCTCCTCTTAGACGCCTTTTTTCTAGCGAAAATAAGTTTAATTTTGCTAGTCTTTCTTCATAACTTAGCCCCTCCATTCCCCTTATTAGTTTTGTAGCCCTTCTCTGTACTTTTTCCAGCTCTAAGATGTCTTTTTTGTGAGGTGGTGCCCAAAATTGTACTCCATATTCCAAATGAGGGCGTACTAGAGATTTGTATAGTGGCAGAATTATATCTTCTTCCCTGGCTTCTATACCCTTCCTAATACATGCTAATATTTTATTTGCCTTTGCAGCCGCTGCTTGGCTTTGAGCGCTGTTACCTAGGTGGTTGTCCACTAGTACTCCCAAATCCCTTTCATTATAAGATACCCATAGATTTGCTCCATTAAGATTATAGATTGCTTGGCTATTTTTCCTTCCCAAATGCATAACCTTACATTTATTTGTATTAAATCTCATCTGCCATTTAGCCGCCCATTTCTCTAATTTATGCAAATCCTTTTGTAGGGAAAGTACATCATTATCTGATTTTATTACCTTGCACAACTTAGTGTCATCAGCAAAAATGGAGACACTACATTCGAGTCCTACTTCAATGTCATTAATAAATATGTTAAAAAGGAGAGGACCCAATACTGAGCCCTGAGGAACCCCACTTATCACATTAGACCAATCGGAGTATGTTCCATTTACAACAACCCTTTGCTTCCTGTCTTTTAGCCAGCTCTCGATCCATGAGCAGATATTTACTGCAATTCCTGTATCCCTTAGTTTGCTCACTAGTCTTCCATGTGGCACTGTATCAAATGCCTTTGAAAAATCTAAAAAGACTACATCCACTGAGTTGCCCTGATCCAAGTTCCTACTAACCTCCTCATAAAAACTAATTAGATTGGTCTGACACGACCTTTCCTTCATAAATCCATGTTGACTGCTACCTATGATCCTGTTCAAATAGACATATTCTTGTATTCTGTCCCTTATTAACCCTTCTAAAAGCTTCCCAACTACAGAAGTGAGGCTCACTGGTCTATAATTCCCCGGATTTGCTCTAGATCCCTTCTTAAATATAGGTATCACCTCTGCTTTTCTCCAGTCATCTGGTAGAGACCCTGTAGTGAGCGAGTCTTTAAAGATTAGATATAATGGTTTGGCTATTACAGAACCCAGCTCCCTCAGTACCCTTGGATGTATTCCATCAGGACCTGGGGCTTTATTAACATTTATTTTCTCCAACCTCTTTTGTATTTCTTCCTGCGTTAACCAGTATAGTTGAATTTTATCCAGCTTTGTGCTTGGACAGAATGATAGTCCTTTATAGAGAACAGAGCTCTCTGGTTGTGTTAGCTGATAGATAGGTTTATGAATCCTGTGTTATCTGAAGTGTTTTCCAGAGACTTATTGGTGGTGGTAGAAATCACAGTTGAATTGGAGTCTTTCACACTCGTTTTCTGTATCTGTACTTTGTTGTTCTTTTGAGAGAGGCAGGTCAGTTTTTTATTTTTCTTCTTTATGAGATCATGTTGACTTGATAAAGAGAGGCATTATCTCTCGAAAGCTCGTCGCTTTATTATGAATATGTCCAATAAAAAAGGTATCACTATTTACTGCAATACTCTGATTATTCAACTGGATTACTGGACATTCACGGCTACCTCACTCTTTATTTATATATATATATATATATATATATATATATAAAAATATATATATATATATATATATATACAGTATATATATATATATTTATATATATATATATATATATATATATATATATATATATATATATATATATATATACAGTGGATATAAAAAGTCTACACACCCCTGTTAAAATGTCAGGTTTCTTTGCTGTAAAAATTTTTAGACAAAGATAAATCATTTCAGAACTTTTTCCACCTTTAATGTGACCTATAAACTGTACAACTCAATTGAAAAACAAACTGAATTCTTTTAGGTAGAGGGAAGCAAAAATATAAAAATAAAATAATATGGTTACACGCCCTTAAACTAATACTTTGTTGAAGCACCTTTTGATTTTATTACAGCATTCAGTCTTTTTGGGTATGAGTCTATTAGCATGTCACATTTTGACTTGGCAAGATTTGCCCACTCTTCTTTGCAAAAACACTCCAAATCTGTCAGATTGCGAGGGCATCTCCTGTGCACAGCCCTCTTCAGATCACCCCACAGATTTTCAATCGGATTCAGGTCTGGGCTCTGGCTGGGCCATTCCAAAACTTTAATCTTCTTCTGGTGAAGCCATTCCTTTGTTGATTTGGATGTATGCTTTGGGTCGTTGTCATGCTGAAAGATGAAGTTCCTCTTCATGTTCTGCTTTCTAGCAGAAGCCTGAAGGTTTTGTGCCAATATTGACTGGTATTTGGAACTGTTCATAATTCCCTCTATCTTAACTAAGGCCCCAGTTCCAGCTGTAGAAAAACAGCCCCAAAGCATGATGCTGCCACCATCACTGTGGGTATGGTGTTCTTTTGGTGATGTGCAGTGTTGTTTTTGCGCCAAACATATCTTTTGGCATTATGGCCAAAAAGTTCAACCTTGGATTTATTCAGAAGATAACACCTTTTCCCACATGCTTTTGGGAGACTTCAGATGTGTTTTTGCAAAATGTAACCTGGTTTGGATGTTTTTCTTTGTAAGAAAAGGCTTTCGTCTTGCCACTCTACCCCATAGCCCAGACATATGAAGAATACGGGAGATTGTTGTCACATGTACCACACAGCCAGTACTTGCCAGATATTCCTGCAGCTCCTTTAATGTTGCTGTAGGCCTCTTGGTAGCCTCCCAGACCAGTTTTCTTCTTGTCTTTTCATCAATTTTGGAGGGAGCTCCAATTCTTGGTAATGTCACTGTTGTGCCATATTTTCTCCACTTGATGATGACTGTCTTCACTGTGTTCCATGGTATATCTAATGCCTTGGAAATCCTTTTGTACCCTTCTCCTGACTGATACCTTTTAACAATGAGATCCCTCTGATGCTTTGGAACCTCTCCGTGGACCATAACTTTTGCTGTGGGATGCGACTAAGAAAATTTCAGGAAAGACCAACTATAGCAGCTGAACTTTATTTGGGGTTAATCAGAGGCACTTTAAATGATGGCAGGTGTATGCTGACTCCTATTTAACACGATTTGGAATGTGATTGCTTAATTCTGAACACAGCTACATCCCCAGTTATAAGAGAGTGTGCAGACTTATGCAACCACATTATTTTTATTTTTCTTCCCTCCACCTAAAAGATTTCTGTTTGTTTTTCAATTGAGTTGTACAGTTTATAGGTCACATTAAAGGTGGAAAAAGTTCTGAAATGATTTATCTTTGTCTCATTTTTTTACAGCACAGAAACCTGACATTTTAACAGGGGTGTGTAGACTTTTTATATCCACTGTATATATACAGTATCTCACAAAAGTGAGTTCACCCCTCACATTTTTGTAAATATTTTTTTTTTTTTTTTTCATGTGACAACACTGAATAAATGACACTCGGCTACAATGTAAAGTAGTAAGTGTACAGCCCGTATAACAGTGTAAATGTGCTGTCCCCTCAAAATAACTCAACACACAGTCATTAATGTCTAAACCATTGGCAACAAAAGTGATTACACCCCTAAGTGGAAATGTCCAAATTGGGCCCAAAGTGTCAATGATTTGTGTGGCCACCATTATTTTCCAGCACTGCCTTAACCCTCATGGGCATTGAGTTCACCAGAGCTTCACAGGTTGCCACTGGAGTCCTCTTCCACTCCTCCATGATGACATCCCGGAGCTGGTGGATGTTAGAGACCTTGCGCTCCCCCGCCTTCTTTTTGAGGATGCTCCACAGATGCTCAATAGGGTTTAGGTCTGGAGACATGCTTGACCAGTCCATCACCTTTACCGTCAGCTTCACACTCATTCAATCACACTTAGTCAGTCACATGCACACACTCAGTCACTCATTCAGTCACACTCACTCAGTCAGTCACACAGTCAATCACACGCACTCACTTAGTCACACTCACCCAGTCAGTCAATCACACTCCCTCAGTCACACGCTCACACAGTCACACTCACTCAGTCACACACAGTCCCACTGTCACACTCACACACAGTCACACTCAGTCACTCACACTCACTCAGTGACATACAGTCACACTGTCACACACACACACAGTGACACTCATACAGTCACACACAGTCACACTCAGTCACACTCACTCAGTCACACTCAGTCAGTCACACTCATTCAGTCACACTCACTCAGTCACACACAGTCACTCATTCAGTCACTTGCACTCACTCCCTCAGTCAGTCACACTGACTCAGTCACACTCAGGCACAATCACTACAGTGCTAGGATGCTGAGACGCGATGGGGAAGTATCTGATTGGATGATACATCCCCATTGCAATAAAACAGGAATGAGCGACCTGAGCAGCTATTGGCTGCATAAGGACACAAAGAATCGGCTACTAGCTACAGAACCTGGGGGCATGCTAAATTTGATAAACAAATAAAATAATCATGAGCTGAAAAGTATACAAACACATCACACTACACATAAAGACATTTTTTTTTTACATTTTAATATAACTTGCTCTGCCAGATGCAGCAGAGCAAGTTAGAAGAGATTACTGTCCATTTAAGTAATTCTACAAAATGATCATAAAGTTTATTAAAATTTAAAATAATTTTATGTAAATCTTTAGAAAAGATGATTTCTAAGTAATTTATCGTTTCAAGAAACCGTTCTTGAGGGCAAAATTTATCTAAGTAAAAAATCTCTACTCCTTTAAGTTAATATTCAAAATTTCAGTTTTGTCTAAATTAACCTTATAGTATGATAACCAGCCAAAGGTATTTATCAAATCCTGAAGATGACTTAAAGAGTTCTTAAAATTAGTTAATGTAAGGCTTATGTCATACGCAATAATGCCTTTGCTGAATTTTCCACAGGTTGTTATCTATTTGGCATTGAATAAGTTTACGAATTTGAGCTTGAATTTATTTAATTTCCCTTATTCTATCAAAACATGGGTTTATTTTATTAGCTCTATCTAATTCTGCTATTTTCCAGTAAAGTTCTCTTAATGATAGTTGTCTAATTTTGTTACGTAAGAGGCCCAAGAAAATACCAGCCCTCGAATAACCTCCTTGTGAGTACTCCATTTTGTAGAACTTGTATCAACTGATTTATCATTAATGTGAAAAAAATGATTACATTTCTTTTTGTAATAATAACTTTTTTTCCTTTGGATTAAAAATAGAAGGGTACATTTTTCTAATCTGTCTATGATATTGCTTTACTTTGTCTAAGAAATATAAAGTAATTGGGGCGTGATATGACCAATTCATTATTCTTATTTTTATTTCTTTCACTCTTTTTTTAGAGGCACTTAGATCCATTAGAAAATAATCGATTCTTGAGTACATCTTATGTCTCAGCGGGTAAAATGTATAATCTCTTTCTGTATTATGATTTACTCGCAAAGCATCATATAGATTATATTTTAATAGTGCCTTTTTAAAATTATTCGCTTTCTCCACAGTAAAAGAATCTGGCCATTTTTTCCTTCTTGATTTCTTGTCAATTTTGGCATTGACTACCATATTTGTATCTCCACAAACAATTAGTAATCCGATTTTTACTTTATTAACTTGCTTCATTATTGTATTAAGAAATGTATTTACTAATTTTACCAATGTTACCTTTTCTTTATTAATTGTACCAGTCCAAATGATATATCTCCCTTGAGGGTCAATCTGTTTAAATTCTTCATTCATGCTTATTTTTTTGTTAAAGAGAATTGTAACCCCTCTGGCTTTTTTCTGATATGTTGCATTAATCGTGGACTTAAAGATATTCTCTCTCAAATACAGTATTTGGCTTTTTGCCAGTTGTTTTCCTGAATACACACTATGGGCCTCATTCTATTATCGGCCGTAGGCGCTGTGGGGCCGCAAGGACCGGCCGCAAGCTATTCGGCTATTCTATTCCCCTCCGGCCGGGGATTCCGGCAGGCTTGCGGCCGGCGCCTTGCTATCCCTTGCGGCCGCTTGCGCCGGAGGAAAGCCTTTGATCTAAAACGGCCGCAAGAGTTTCGGCCGCAAGAAAATCCTATTTGCAATTCAATTGCTCCGGGAACCCTCTCTGCAAGGCTAAAACCGAGCCTCAGCTTACTTGCAGAAAAAAGGTCCTTCCAGCACCAATTAAGCACATTATAAAGCCTAAATAAAGCCATCCAGCACTCTGAGGAGACTATAAAGTGATTGTAGGTGTTAGAAAAAATAGCACAACATTCCCCTACACTTAAATCCGTAAAAAATTTTTTTTTTAATTTATGTCACATATCCATGTAAAAAGTCCCGAGGGCTTGGAGCACCTCAGACCCGCCCACAATGCGGCCGGAAAATAAACAGTTAATGTAAACTCGGATTTGGGCTGATGTGCAAGCTTGAGAGGGGGTTGATATTAATCCTCATGTCCCCCATTATGATCCCTAGCATTTACAGAGCTTTACAGTGACGTCCGGAATTTATTTTTGCGTTTAAAGTTTTCTGAGCTTACGGCCGGTTGCAAGATATACGGCCGGCCGTAAGGGAATCGCAGCCTTGCGGCCATTTAACGGACGATAATAGAATGAGGCCCTATGTCAGCTTGCTGTTTACAAAATTGATCATAGCGATATTCCTCTTATAGGGAGAATTTAATCCTTGGACATTTTGAGATACAATTTTCAAAACCATAAATCAAAAACAATTGACTAAAGTATGCCATTTAGGCCATCTTCTTAAAATTTCCCCTCGTAATATCAATAGTACAATTTACCCCTGGAATAAAATTTTTCCCTACTACCTCTTACCCAATAATACACAGCACCGATACATAAACAAACCCTCTTCATTATTCTTCCAACACCACTTCTCAATTTATATATATATACTGTATGTATATATACTAGCGACTTGCCCGTCAAAAACGACGGCAATAAAATTTGAAGCCTGGCAATGTTTCAGAATTTTTATGTTTTTTCGGCTGCGATTCATTTTACAGCTTTGGTGATTTTCGATTGTTAAAAAAGATAAAATATGCATGAAACTCACTTACAACCTCACTCACAGGCTCCCTGGCTCTCCCCCTGTGCTGTGTGTGAGTATGTAAGTGAATTTGTGGCATATTTGTGTGTTTTCTTGGTCTTTTCCAGTTCGGTGGTTCAGCCATTAAAGTCATATTTTTTGCGAGCTCGTTCCTCAATGGCTCACCTCGCTTTGCGAGGCTCGCAAACGTGACGACAACTCGCAGTTTGACAACTATTATATGTGATATATATATATATACTAGCGAATTGCCCGTCAAAAAATGACGGCAATGAAATTGTAAGATAGCTAATGCTGTTTGGTGTATAATAATGAAATATGTAATACATTATTAAATGAATATACTGTACCTATTTTGAAGCATTGTGCTGAAGAGCTGGCAATCTTGGTGTTGATGTTGCTGCAGCATTAGTGGTGTGGAGCTGCTGTGTAAGCATGCTGAATGTGTGCACTGTGTGGTATGAATATCCGTAGGTCGTTTGTTGCGTTTTGCGAGTTTGTTGTGGTGTTTTGCGAGTTTCTTGTGGTGTTTTGCGAGTTTAGAGTGCTGTAGCCTCGTTTTCGTTTTGTTCGGCGGCCATTTTTTCTCTCGCTTAGATTTTTTTTTAGTCTCTAAACTGTTTTATTTCGAGTAAAATCGAGGTGTAAGTTGTATTTTTGAGGTCCTGGGTGCTCCCTCTTGCTGTAGGTAAGCTTTTTATGTATGTGCTGTGTGTATGTATTGTGTTTTACATTTTGTAATGTTCGCGAGTTGCGTCCGAGTGTTGCGAGGCCGTAATGTGTGCGAACGTGTGTCGTATGTTGTTTGCGAGTGTCGTAATGTGTGTGTCGTGCGGCTTCGCGAGGGCCGCGACTCGCTACGCGAGCCCGCAGCGTTAGCAACAACTCGTACGCTCACAACTATATATGTGATGTATATATATATATATATATATATATATATATATATATATATATACAAAGTAGTACCTCGGTTCTCATCTGCTCTGGTTTTTGTCTTGTTCGGAACTCGACGCATCTCACATCACAGAGGAAAAACTTGCTCAGAACTTGACATGCTTGCGACACGTCACATCCTGTCTTTCAGGAAGTCGAGCAAAGTTCTGTACTATGGCGTATGGTTGTTAGTGCCTACAAGAGCCCAAGAGTAGTCTGTGCAAGAGCCCAAGAACAGTCTGTGCCTGAAAGAATCAAAGTGCTGCCTGTGCCTATAATTACCAAAGTTCAGCCTGTGCCTATATGAGCCAAAGTGTAGCCTGTGCTTACACGAACCAAAGTGGAGCTTCCAAGCAATAACCTGTCTCCTCCTCCTCATCATCACCATCATGTCATAATTACATAGTTACATAGTAAATAAGGTTGAAAAAGGATTTTCAGTCGATCAAGCTCAACTTTTTAAGATCTCCTCTGATCTGCAATATGCGGATTAGTTATTAATTAATTAGTTGTTAATTAATTATTAATCAACAATTTTTTATTTTTTTATTATTAATTAATCCAGAGGAAGGCAAACAGAAAAAAAAACCCAAGTGAAACTTAGGCAATCGTCTCAAAGGGAAAAAAAGAATTCCTTCCTGACCCCAGATACTGGCGATCGGATTTCTCCCTGGGTCAATTGAATCCTATAGGAAATTAGGAAATGCTTGCTTGGAACTCAGCCTGCCATCTGGAATGGATTAAGGATTTGTACTTACTTTTTAAATGATGTCTCTGGCATATTGCAGACATACATTTTGTCCTCTTCAACCTACTCTTGCCCCCCCCCCCCCCCACAGTGCAAGGTCACTGGCTGCTTGCAATGTTTATTTTAGAGGAAGACATTACCCCCAGCAGTGATATGAGATCTACCATTTTGTCTTTTGGTAATCAACTTCCTTAGGTGGGAGGAGACTTTCATTACAAAGGAAGCTTATATCAGCATGGTGGGAATGTGGCATCTACTTCTTCCACAGTTGGACAGTTTAGTTGGTGGTTTAAAAGGACACAACCTCCTGAAAAAATACCAGGCATGATCAACTGATAAAAGGAAATGGATGCCTGCAGCTTAGAATAGTTTGTTATAAAAGATGACAATGTAATGGCAGAGTTTATTTTTCCACTTTCTAAACTTATCTTACCCCTTATCAAGTCTAGTTATTAAAAAAATAGAAAGATATAGACAAAACATGTCCACAGAGGTCCTTTAATACCTTCTACTATGAGTTGGAGCAGATCTTACTGTATATATAGATATTTTGATGCCAACTAGCAGTTCAGGGGTTAAGTCTTTATGAAGCAGGTTTGTATTGGAGGGGCTGCAACCATAGAGATTAAGCCCAAACTGCCCTGTGGTGGGGGATAATGACATTTCACATATTCAGGGACAGACGGTCAGGGAACAGCTGAGACTGTACTGAGGGGCTAAAGATAAAAAGAGTGGAGTGACAGCATAGGGTGGGCTGCTGAGGGGGCTTTATATATATATATATATATATATATATATATATATATATATATATATATATATATAACATGCCTGTCCTGATCCCTGGTACAGTGGGGAAGGGGAACAGTCCGGAAACAACTTTATGTGCTCTGGGATGGCCAAACTGCGAGACAACAGGACACTGACATATTGCACTGTACTGTACCGTGGGAAAACTAATCGCACTATATAATAAAATGATTACTGCACCATGCACTTGGAAATGTTACTGTACTGTATACTGGGAAATACTACTGTAGATTGGGAAATATTACTGTACACTGAAAATTATTACTTCACTGTGCACTAGGAAATATTACTGTACTATACACTGAAAATATTTCTGCACTGTATACTGGGAAATATTATTGCACTGTATACTGGAAATGTTTACTTTTATACTAGAAATTAATAAAGCACTGTACACTGGGAAATATTACTGCAATGTACACTGGGAATTATTACTGTAGCGTACACTGGGAAATATTAAAGCACCGTACACTGAGATATTACTGTTCTGTGGGAATAAAAACAATCCTATACAGTGAGGATTATCACTGGGACGTATTACTGTACTAAACACAGGGAATTATTATTTCAATGCACAATATAAATTATTGCACTGTACATTGGAAATTGTTACTGTACTGAACATAGAAATATAGACTTGATGGCAGATAAGAACCAAAATGACAAACAAGCCTGTCCATTCCATCTGCGTAAAAGTTTGGCTTAATCAGGCCTCACAATAGCCTTATGCTTACCGAAGGCATGCTTGAATTCTATGTTTGACCCTGAATACAGTTTCTACTAAAAGGCTGTTCCACTTATCTACTACCATTTATTTAAAGTAGTACTTTCGCATATTACTCCTTAATGTTCACCCACCAGCTTCAAAGCACCTCTTGTTCTTGCATATCTCTTTTTCTGGAACATATTTAACTCCTGAATGTCCCTGATATACTGTATTTGAAGGTTCCTATCATACTAGTCGTTTACCCATTATAAATGGCAGTGTGTCTCTCCCCCCCCTCCCCTGTGCCTCTCCCCCCCCCTCTCCCTCCCCTGTGTCTCTTTCCCCCTCTCCCTCCCCTGTGTCTCTTTCCCCCCTCTCCCTCCCCTGTTTCTCTCCCCCTCTCCCTCCTCTGTGTCTCTTCCCCCTCTCTGCTCTTTGTCTCTCCCCCCTCTCCCTCTCCTGTGTCTCTTTTCCCCCTCCTCCGTCCCCTGTGTCTCTTTCCCCCTCTGTCTCTTTCCCCCTTTCTCCTGTCTCTTTCCCTTCTCCTCCCTCCCCTGTGTCTCTTTCTCCCTTTCCCCCTCTGTCTTTTCCACACCTCCTCCCTCCCTTGTGTTGCTTTCCCCTTTTCCTCCTGTGACTCTTTCCCCCCTGCTCTCTCCCCTGTATCTCTTCCCCCCTTAGTCCCACCTCCCCCTTTGGCGAGCGCTGTGTGCATGCGCGTCTGTCCCCATGCTTTGTGCAAGTACGATTGACGATTACTGAATTCGTACATATAGTTTCTGAAGTGCCCATGCGCTCCTACTGGAGCGTTACACACTCTTTAGAAACTATATTAGTTATCATCCCTCTTCATTTTATACTCTACGCTATACACATTCAGGTCATGAAGAAATGTCCTTAGAAATGTTGTTTTTTAGACCACGCACCATTTTGAATGGTTTTCAATTCCTTTTGGAGATATGCAGCCTCATTCAATTGCAAGGCTGCAACTCACTTGCAGAGGGTCGCACGTAAGCAGAGCTGGGCTTGCGACTGCAAGGTTGCAGCTACTGCTTACCAATAGCCAATGGGAGCTGAGACCGTCATGATTGATGGTACTCAAGGTTGCGAGAGCTCTTGCAGCCTCACAATATGTTAACCCTGCTGCAGGGATCCAGATTGGACACCTGCAGGGTCCCTACATGAACCCAAATGATGCAGGGGACATTAACCCTTGCAATGGGGGTCACGATTGGGACCCCCGCTGCATTTAAAATGTTGAAATTCTTTGCCACGAGTCCTTAAAGGGCCCTCAGCACACTAATAGTTAAGGCCAGCAGACGGGTACTGTAAAAACCCTCCCCCCGGCTCTTAAAATTAACCCCCAATGCTGGGGGTCCCCATCGGGGACCTCTGCAGTGTCTCCACGTTAACCCTTGCAGTTGGGGCCCCGATCCAGACAGCAACTGCATTTAAAATTAAAATATCCCACCTTGCGGGTACTAAAAGGACCGTAAAGGTCCTTAACGGACCTGCACTAAATAAAAATTAACCCTATCACTCATGGGGCTCTATACAGTGCCCCATGAGCCCCTAATTAACCCAGTCACTCATGGGGCTCTATACAGAGCCCCATGAGCCCCTTATTATCTCTGTCACTTATGGGGGTCTATACAGAACCCCATAAGCGTCTATTTAACCTCATCGGTCCAATAAGGGTCTATATAGACCCCTATAGGACACTAATTAGCCCTTATAATAACACTATAAGTGCCAAGAGGATCCTCCAGGACCCTCATGACACAAAGTCTAAGCACTACACTATTAACCTAACTACACCCCACAAACCCATACTAAGCCCTGTTAACCCTATCTGGACACAATAACCCTATCTAGGCCTATTTAACCCTAACAGTACATATTTAATCTTAACTGTGCCTATATAACCCTAACTGTGCCTATCTAACCCTAACTGGGCCTATCTAACCCTAACTGGGCCTATATAAACCTACCTGGTCCTATCTAACCCTAACTCGGCCTATGTAACCCTAACTGGACTTATCTATCCATAACTGGGACTATTTAACCCTAACTGCCCCTATATAACCCTAACTGGGCCTATATAACCCTAACTGGGCATATTTAACCCTAACTGTACCTATTAAACTGATCTAGACCTATTTACCCTGTCTAGTCCTATGTAAGCTTATCTAGTCCCATGTAACCCTAATTGGGCCTATCTAACCCTAACTGGGCCTATGTAACCCTAACTGGGCCTATGTAACCCTAACTGGGCCTATCTAACCCTAACTGGGCCTATCTAACCCTAACTGGGCCTATCTAACCCTAACTGGGCCTATTTAACCCTAACTGGGACTATTTAACCCTAACTGCGCCTATTTAACCCTAACTGCACCTAAATAACCCTAACTGGGCCTATCTAAGCCTAACTGGGCCTTTTTAACCCCCAATGTACCCAGTAAACCCCTATCCTATAAACCCCCTCCCACCCTACCCTATTAACACCTACACTGCCTACCAAGCACTAATTTCAAAAACAAAACAAACACCAAATTACTGAAAATAAAAAAATACACAATTAGTTAAAGGAACAAGAGAAGCAATGTAATATTCAAGAAAGTTGAACTATTGGTACAAATGTAAGGAGATATACTCATTGAGGAGTCTCAGCATTTTGTACTGAGCAACCTAAGCGTTATAAGCTCAAATGTAATCATTGTATGATAATAAAAAAAATATTGAAACTAAAGCTAGCGGGAAAGAGGGGCAAGTTTAAAGGCTATTGAGGAGATGGCCTAATGTTGTGTATTTACAGTTGGAAATCTTAGAAATAGGAAGAGAAAAGAAAAAAGACAAACCCTAGATTCTTGGGTTAATATGGACTTTATTCTGAGTATATTAAAGACAGGAATCTTACTTGAACAGGATGCATGTAACAATAAACTTTTATCTGCTTTGACTTGTATTATGAATTGTTGTTATAACATCTGTGGTTGTCTTTAATAAAAATTATTTAAACAAAAAATAAAAAAATACATTATTGAAAATAAAAAACAGAACACTATAGAAAATAAAAAAGAACACTATAGAAAATAAAAAGAACTCTCCATAAAATAAAATAAAAAACACATTACTGAAAATAAAAAAAACAAATTTACAAATACTATTAAAACTTAATTTACAAAAAATAACCACCACCACAGAAAAAAAAAGAAAAAACATGCACAAATAAACATAACATTACAGTACATCTATAAATACAGTTCAAATATCCCTCTATCTACATACAGTATTAACCTAACTACATAAATGAACCCCTATCTAAATACATTAAAAACCCTAAATATAACCTAAAATAAAATAAAAAAGACCACTTACACTTGGCCAGATGTCCCTTCAGCGACGACGGTGTTACTGACGCAGGTCGCACCCCAAGGAAAAACAAACAAACATTAAATTAGTCAAAAATAAACACAACATAATAAATCTGAACATTCTAAATATAAAACTTACCTTTTCACGATGTCCCTGTCCATATCCTCTTCTTCTCTGGCTGGGCCCTTGCAAAAAATCAGCCGCTCTAAAAAAAAAGAAAAAAAAAAATACTAATGGAGCTCCTTCCTGCAAGAGCTCTCCGATGCTAATGAGGCTTCTAGTGCTTCTTCCGGTAAAAAAATGGCAATGGCGCCTTCTGATTGGCTGAAAACGATGTCAATCAAATTTCAGCCATTTAGAAGGCGTCAAGGTGTGGGCCAATCAAAATGGGATACACGACTATATCACATTCTGATTGGCTTATGGACCTGTCAATCTTTTTAAAACCAATCAGAAGGCACTATTGCCTTCAGTCAATCAGAAGGGGATACACCCCACTGGGTATATACCATTGTGATAGGCTGAAGGCATCTGCGCCCTGTGATTGGCTGCAATCTAATTGAAAGTGGCAACAGCCAATCAGAAGACTCAGATGATTTGAGCCAATCACAAATGGATACACCCTCACTATTGCCGTCAGCCAGTCAGAATGAGATACACCCAGTGGGGGTGTATCCCACTGTGATGGGCTCAAAGCATCTGCATCTTCTGATTGGCTTTTGTCACTGTCAATCATATTGCAGCCAAGGTGCAGATGCCTTCTGATTGGCTGAAGGCAATAGTGCCTTCTGATTGGTTTAAAAAATATTAAAAGGTCCATCAGCCAATTAGAATGGGACATAGGGGTATATGCCATTTTGATTGGCTCACACCATGGCGCCTTCTGATTGTCTTCTCCAGGGAGGAGCTTCGTTAGTTTTTTCTTTTTTTTCTTTTTTTAGAGCGGCTGATTTTTTGCAAGGCCCAGGCAGAGAAGAAGAGTAGATTGCGAAAGGGTAAGTTTTATAATTAGAATGTTTAGATTTATATGTTGTGTTTATTCGTGTACTTTGTTTATGTTTCTTTTGTTCCAGGGGCCCAGCCGGAAGAGACTACAGGAAGGACAGGATATCGCGGAAAGGTAAGTTTAATATTTAGAATGTTTATTTTATTATGTTGTGTTAATTCTTAACTATTGTATATACTCGAGTATAAGCCGAGTTTTTCAGCCCTTTAAGGCTAAAAAGGGCCCCCTCGGCTTATACTCGAGTCACTCTCACCCCAGTGCCTCTCTAACCCCCCCATGTCTCTCTACCCCCCCGTGTCTCTCTACCCCCCGTGTCTCTCTACCCCCCCTGTGTCTCTTTACCTCCCCCCTCCTCATCCTCAACCCCCCTCCTCATTCTAATGCCCCCTCATTCTAAACCCTCCTTTCATTCTACCCCTCTAAATACCCCCCCCCCTCCCTTTCCCTTCACTTACTTCTGAAGTTTCTGCTCCGGCCTCCACTCCTTCCGGCGTCTTGACGTGGCGCGCATGTGACGTCACTGCATTAGCATATACCGAGTGCCGGCACCCGGTATATGCTAATGACATGGCGCGCATGTGGCATCACGTCATTAGCATATACCGGTATGTGCTAATTAGCCGTCACCCGGTATGTGCTAATGACGTGATGTCACATTCGCGCCATGTCAAGACGCCGGAAGGAGCGGAGGCCGGAGCAGAAGCTTTAGATGCAGGTAAGTGAGGGAAAAGGGAGAGTGGGGGGGGGGGGGGTATTTAGAGGGGTAGAATGAGGAGAAGGGGTTTAGAATGAGGAGGGGGGGTTGAGGATAAGGAGGGAGGATGAGGAGGGGGGTTGAGGTTGAGGAGGGAGGTTGAGGATGGGGGGTTGAGGTTTAGAATGGGGGGTCAAGGTTGAAGAGCGGGGTTGAGGAGGGAGTTTGAGGAGGGAGGTTGAGGTTGAGGATGAGGAGGGAGGATGGGGGGGTTGAGGAGGGGGTTGAGGATGAGGAGGGAGGTTGATAAGGGGGTTGAGGATGGGGGCGGTTGAGGTTGAGGAGGGAGGTTGAGGAGGGGGTTGAGGATGGGGGGGTTAAGAAGGGAGGTTGAGGAGGGAGGTTGGGGAGGGAGGTTGAGGTTGAGGATGAGGAGGGAGGTTGAGGAGGGAGGTTGAAGATGAGGAGTAGGTTGAGGATGAGGAGGGGGTTGAGGATGGGGGGGTTGAGGTTGAGGAGGGGGTTGAGGATGAGGAGGGAGGTTGAGGATGAGGAGGGAGGTTGAGGATGGAGGTTGAGGAGGGGGGTTGAGGTTGAGGAGGGGGTTGAGGAGGGGGTTGAGGATGGGGGGGTTGAGGAGGGAGGTTGAGGATGAGGAGGGAGGTTAAGAATGAGGAGGGGGGGAAGAGACACAGGGAAGGGAGAAGGGGGAAGAGACACAGGGAAGGGAGAGGGGGGAAGAGACACAGGGAAAGGAGAGAGAGGGGACACAAGAGGGGGACACAGAGGGCACAAGAGGGACACAGGGGGCAGCACATTTCCCACCCTCGGCTTATACTCGAGTCACTCATTTTACCCAGTATTTTGTGGTAAAATATGTGCCTGGGCTTATACTCGGGTCGGCTTATACTCGAGTATATAAGGTAATTTTATGTTTCTTTTTTTCCTAGGAGTGCAACTTGCGGCAGGAACACAGTCATCACTGAAGGGACATCTGGCCAAGGTAAGTGGTCATATTTATTTTATTTTAGGTTAGATTTAGGGGGTTTAATGTATTTAGATAGGGTGTAATGTATTTAGATAGGGTTTAATGTATGTAGATAGGGTTTAATTTATTTAGATAGGGTGTAATGTATGTAGATCGGGTTTAATTTATTTAGATAGGGTGTAATGTATGTAGATCGAGTTTAATTTATTTAGATAGGGTGTAATGTATATAGATAGGGATTCCTGTATTTAGATAGGGGTTTAATGTATTTTGATAGGGTTTTAATGTATTTAGATAGGGTCTAATGTATCTAGATAGGGTTTAATGTATTTATATAGGGTTATAGTATGTAGATAGGGTGTAATGTATTTAGATAGGGTGTAATGTACAGTTTTTAGATAGGGGTTAATGTATGTAGTTAGGTTAATACTGTATGTAGATAGGGGGATATGTGAACTGTATTTATTGATGTACTGTAATGTTATGTTTATTTGTGCATGTATTTTCTTTTTAGGTCAGTATTTTTTTTTTTCTGTAGTGGTGGGGTTATATAGGCCCCATTAATGTTAGATAGGCCCAGTTAGGGTTAAATAGGCCCAGTTAGGGTTAAATAGATCCAGTTAGGGTTAGATAAGCCTAGTTAGGATTAAATAGGGCAAGTTAGGGTTAAATAGGCCCAATTAGGGCTAGATAGGTCTAGTTAGGGTTAAATAGGTACTGTTATGGTTAAATAGGCCCAAATAGGGTTATTTGGTCCAGATAGGGTTAACGAGGCTTAATATGGGTTAATGGGGTATAGTTCTTTAGCCCTTCAAGGACCCGTGGGGAGAATTTAAAATTGTTAAATGCAGTGGGGGTCCCGATTGGGACCCCACTGCAAGGGTTAATGTGGGGAACCTCCGGGGACCCCCAGCATGGGGTTAATGAGGACACACGGCAAGGGTCCCGATCGGGACCAACACATCAAGGGGTTAGTGTGGGGAGCCTGCGGGGGGCTCGATCGTGGCCCCTGCATCATTGGGTCTCATGTAGGAGTGTGTGTGGGGGGGGGGGGGTGTTAGGTGCACTGGGGACTTAGTGGGGACCATATGTAAGGGCTTCTAAAGCCCTTGCGGGTCCTCCTGAGCACACGCAGGACTTCGTCCTGCATTTGCGCTTTGCGACATGGGATACTTTTTCGGAGTGGGAGCGTTCAGCAATTGAATAGGGATTTGCATTTTCTGGGCTGCGAAAGTGACAAATCAAAGCCTTCAGAGTGGTGTAAGCTCTGAGTTGCAGGTCGGCCATTTTCGCAGGGCCGTCACTCGGAACCCGATCCGAGGTAGCAAAATGGAGGCAATTGAATAGCAACACTGCCTGCGATTCCCATTTGTGACCTCGAATCTCAAGAACAGAGCAATTGAATAGGGCTGATGATCTCCAGAACTCACTATTGTGTATAGGTGGGTTCCATGTCCCTTTAAGGTTTTCTATGTTTTCCAGCTTGACCTTTGAAATTACATTTACCGATAAAAGGACCTATTTTATTGTCCAATTCTCAAAATTCTACACACTTAAAACCACTCTGAAAATTTCCACATATTCTATTAGCTACTCGCAATCTGATTACGAGTTCCCCGCCCACAATCACCAATCACTACGGGCCAGCCAAAGATGCAAACTTGGCCTTAGAATTGTATTGCTTTTAGCACAGCTTGAATATTACAAGTGCTAAATAATCATAGTTACATAAAATCGATATTCTATTAGACACGTAGTGCTAGCTTACAAATAAAATCTAACCTGCAACTGAAAAAAGTATCACGTTTCTGTCAAAAATATAACAAATACTAAATAGGACTCCCAAGGGCTTTTTCAAATACTTAATAAAGCTGTAACAACAATTAAACACACAATACTGTACCTTAAAAATATGGGAACGCATGGAAAGACATTGGTACTAATTGCACAACAATCTCAAAGCCACAAATATGCAATTAAAAAGTATTTTATTTTTTTGTGTGAAATGGATCCCAGGACTTACATATCATGGAACCCGCATTGACTAGAACAGTTGCTTTAATGAAATGTATTGATTTCTACATTGCTGGATTGAGAGTCCGATCGCTATAATTACTTCTCGACACTAATTCATTTGTAGTCTCTGAGTGAAGTTTAAGTATAAACTCCACGTTTTACTGACATCATGATCACATTCTCGTTTACTATTGGCTGTGTCTAAGAAGTAAATTACGGGCTTGCTTAAAAATGGTCAGATCATATGATCACGCCCCCTGAAATCTGACTTAAAAAGGCAGAGTTTATGAGTTCAGCATTGAATGACAATACAATACATCTAAACATTTATTATGGAAAAACACCCCGCAGCCAAACATGTGAGTTTGAGGCATTTGTGAGTAGCTAATAGAATAGGGCCCATAATCAGATAATTAAAACTGTGCAGGGAGTTTTCCTGGGACTCTGAGGTACAATTTAGGGTAGAATGATGTGAATTCAAAATGAATAAAAAGTGACCAGATTCCATTAATTGTAATGTAACAAGCTTCAGTTGTGTAGGTGCTTGGTTGATCGAACAGGCCAGAATCTAACCTGGTTTGTTGGCACGATTTCACCAAAATTGTTTAGCTCTCCTAATTTAAATCTGTTTTTTTTGTGGACCACCTGGTCCAGGATTTTGGAAAGTTTGTGACACTTCAAACTGGAGGGTGACACCTGTTGAGCTTGTTCTATTTGAAGTCTATTTGAAATCTGAGCTTCCATAGAAAATGTTGATTCTAGAATAAATCTTAGGCTTTGGGAACACTCTCTATCCCATTTATCACCTACTAGATCACTACCTTTCGTGATGAAGGGGCTTGTGTACCTCAAGGAAGCTTTAAGCTATACCATGTAGGGTCACCTCAGATGGTCATGTCATAGCAGAGAGGTCATACAAATTGCAGTGCACTGGAGAAGAAACTGCAACCCACTCCAGTATCTTTGCCATGAAAACCTTATGGATTGGCACAACCAGACACAAGATGTACCTGGCGTGCTACGGTCCATGGGGTAATAGAGAGTCGGACTTGACTGAAAGACTAAAAGTATCCCATTTATGGAGATTTTTTTCAGTTGGATCTTTCATGAATTTGACATCACAACTTGCAACAGCTGTTAGTTCCACAAATTGATTCTCCTCTATCTAGAAGACTGCTATGTCACTTGTAAATTTCCCAAGATTAAATATTTCCATTTAAAATTCCAGTATATATATTTATAAAAGGTGATCCTATTATGACTTGTAGGTTCTATTTTTTCTAGAGTGGCAGTTTAAGTATTTGGATGGAAAAAAAATATCCAAAAGGTGGCCATTATTTACAGGAATCCTCAATACACATGGTTGACATAAAGTTATAACGGCACTCTTTTTAACCCATAAAACAAATTGAAGGTTCATACAGGGAAATACAAATCAAGTAAAGGTCGTGGCCAAGGTCCATATTAGCCTTAATAAATCTACTATGTTGTGGGTGGATTAGTATAATAAGGGTCGTAGTTCCAGCAATCTTTCCAATCGGAAAGCAGACTACAGACATGTGTTGAACAGGTTCGAGTGGGACAACAGCAAACTGTTGGAGTGGGAAATGACCCTACAAATCTCTGAATTCTGCATAAGCACTGCAAGGGATAAGCCTATGGGGAATACATATACATTATTGCTGCTACAGATAGGGTGTCATGTATTACATCAATCTTCATTACATGGCGCAAATATTGATGTGGAAAGCCCAACAGTATTCCACTTGCTCTTGGGAGGAAGAATTAGGATATCTGAGCTCCCTGTTCTGGCTTTCCAAGAATTCCTCTATATCTAGAGAGCTGCAAATTATCCTCTGGATTTATTTTACCTTTATTTCAAAGGATTTGTATCTTTCTATCTATACCAAGACTTTACCAACCACAATACCCTGTTAACTGGTAGTGATGGTTCCCAAAGTAGAGGAGATCAATCAGAACTGGAAAATGGGAATGTATTGGGCTACAGCTCTTACAGTAAATAGTAGGATAGAGATTCCTGAAAGTCATTATACATATACACTGCATGGCGAGAAGTATATGGGCACCCTTTCTATTTAGTGGATTTGGCTATTTCAGCCACAGTCATTGCTAAAAGGTGCATAAAATCAAGCATACATGCTAGACTCATCTACTGTACTCAGCGTTATTTAAAATCATGAACCTAACTTAGTAAATTAAAAGTACATCTGTGTTCACATTTGAATGTCTAAAGCAAGTTAAAAAACCTGCTTCCAGCTCAGAGTTCCGAGAAAAACAGTTATTACACTGCATTCTGGGAAGTTGAGCTGGGACACACAAATATGGCCACAAACCTAACTTACAAAGCCCTCAACTACAGTGCACCCCCTTATATCTCTTCCCTCATCTCCAAATACTCCCCCACCCCCTCTTTGTTCTGCTAACAACCTTCTTCTTTCCACTTCTCTTATCGCCTCCTCTCATTCCCACTTTTTAATACTTTTCTTGTTCTGCCCCTATTCTCTGACACTCCTTGCCTCGCTCCACTAGACTATCTGCCTGCCTCAAATCCTTCAAATCCGCACTAAAAAAACATCTGTTTAAAGAAGCTTACCACCTTCCACCTTAACTTTCACAACTTATCTTTTACTCTCCTGTACCACACCCTTTAGACAGAGAGTTTGCAAGTTTTCAATCTTGCAACTTGCTTTGGGGAAAGCACTCTAGAGTCTAAGCTCAACGAGAGGGCCCTCCATTCTTTGCAATGTGTTAATGCTGCTATTGTTTTGCCTTGATCGTAAACCCATGTATAGCGCTATGGAATATGTTGGCTCACTACAAATAAACAATAATACTAATAATCTCCATGTCCAAACATTGTCAGTTCCAGTGAAGGGAATTGTTAATGCTACATCATACAAGGACATCATCCAACTTTGTGGCAGCATTTTGGGGAAGGCCCTTTCCTGTATCAGCATGACAAAGTTGTTAAATTCCTTGAATTGGACAATTGTGTTTTTTTTCCCTCCAATATTTTGTATTTGTAGATAAAGACTGTGGAATCCAGCCTGCTAACCATCAATAATTGCTTAATTTATTCATGACATGAGAACATATGCTTCTCCTTCCTTTGCAGACTATATTTTGCTATGACTATTATACATGGATTGATAAGGGTGTTTCTGGTAAATATCCATGTGATAGAGTGCACCATGAGTGGGCACTGCCCCATAAGACATGATGTTACGGTGTTGTGTGTCCTCTGGTGTACATCTTTCACCTTTTGTTTTGAAATATCATAGCCACCCAGGTCTCACTCTTCCTCCCTCAACCCCTCTTTCTCTTTTTTCCATGTCCCTTCCCTATATATTCACTATAAGAGTAAAAAAAAATAAGTATTGTAATGTTCGTGATTTTATTCAAATAGACCACATTGTACACCTTATGTGGGGGTTTGGTAATCAAAAACTAACTGGTACTTCCACTAAAGGTTCATATTGAGGTAGTTGGAATTTGAAGCTAAATTGAGGCGTAATGTAATTGCTTCCTTCTTGTTGCATTCAGTTTTTAACGGACTAGGTTTTGGAGAATGTCACAGTGGGTCAAATCATTCTATATGTGTGTTTTTGAGATTGACTTCTTATTTTTGAGGCTTAACCACTGCAATCTGTGTTTGAGATCTGGTTCGGGAAACCTGTACTTTTCTTGCCAGGCACTACTTCAAAGCTAAGACTATTCCCATCTCTACAATAATCTAGAAACAAACATCAGGGCCATCCCCCCACATTGAACCCATGGCAGTAGCGTCTTGGACAGAGAATGGGAGTTTGCCGTGTGTGAGGTAGTCAAAATGCCAAGAAAGACCTACAGACTGTCTAGGTAGGCTAAAAGGGGGCTATAATCACAACCTCAATCCTCTTAACCACACTGCCACTGACCCTGGCCAGTTCACATCAACAGGGATGAGTAAGAGTGATATTTATACTTCCAACTCATCTGGGACCAAAGTATCGCAGGAGTTGAGTTCTATACCTGGAGGATAAGGCAGCAAAATACCCACTCAGACACTACCTGGCCCAGCACCACATTCCGGAGTGACTGTAATCCTCC
Source organism: Discoglossus pictus (assembly GCA_027410445.1). Taxonomy (NCBI): domain Eukaryota; kingdom Metazoa; phylum Chordata; class Amphibia; order Anura; family Alytidae; genus Discoglossus; species Discoglossus pictus. The sequence goes on along the minus strand of CM050172.1, from coordinate 39,990,139 downwards.
ATTCTTTCACAAAGCCTCTAGAAGATACCATGAGTGGTGCCTGATGGAAGTTCACTCACAGAGATATTCAGGTACCCACAGTCCCTAACGACTCATAGATAACCCACATCCTCATTACACTGATCAGTCAGTATGGATGTTTGTACAAGGATATACAAAATATCTTAGTTGATGTAATAAAGTGTACATACTCAGGTTACTTGTTTCAGAGTTTATCTCATGCTGCACGTTTTAGGTTTCTGTGGGTAACACAAAATGACTATGGACACTGTTAAGGTCTCCCGCTATCTGCTGTCCATACTGACTGGAAATAGGTAGCGTGATTCTTAATCTGTAGGTGCTGTGTATATACAGTGGATATAAAAAGTCTACACACCCCTGTTAAAATGTCAGGTTTCTGTGCTGTAAAAAAATGAGACAAAGATAACTCATTTCAGAACTTTTTCCACCTTTAATGTGACTCTTTAAACTGTACAACTCAATTAAAAAACAAACTGAAATCTTTTAGGTAGAGGGAAGAAAAAATATAAAAATAAAATAATATGGTTGCATAAGTATGCACACCCTTAAACTAATACTTTGTTGAAGCACCTTTTGATTTTATTACACCTAAAAGATTTCAGTTTGTTTTTCAATTGAGTTGTACAGTTTATAGGTCACATTAAAGGTTGAAAAAGTTCTGAAATTATTTATCTTTGTCTCATTTTTTTACAGCACAGAAACCTGACATTTTAACAGGGGTGTGTAGACTTTTTATATCCACTGTATTGCTGGCAGTGTATACAGTGTTGTATTTATGTATATATAGTGCTGGGAGTGTATAGAGTGCTGTATTAATGTGTATATTTCGCACTGACAGCATTGTACTGTTGGCGTGTACAGAACGGTACTTAAATACATATGGTGCTGCATTTGGTGGCACATCTTCTGCGCAGTTCCAAGAAGCGCGATGACTAATGCACGACAACACAATCGCTTACCCACTTAAGCGCCCCCGACGCCATTGCGCACTTAACAAATCTGAGTGCCACGTGGACACGAGCGTGTGATGAATCATTCTTTTTATTCTTCTAAACCACCTGTTACATGTGTCTCCCCCTTCATGATAATCTATGTGCTCTCCATTTGTCTCTCTGCTCCCCCCCCCCCTCTGATGCCCTACACTACCTCCATCTAGGTCCCGCTACTCCCTCCTGCCCTTCCTTACCCCAATTTAGGCCAAATTACCCCCTCCCCATGCCCTACACTGCACCTATCTAGTCCCCGCTACCCTCCCTTCCCTATACTTTCCCATCTAGGCCCCGCTACCCCCCCTGCCCTACACTACCTTCATGTAGGCCCTGCTACCCCCCCATGCCCTACACTACCCCCATCTAGGCCCCGCTCCCCCCCCGGCCCTACACTACCCCCATTTAGGCCTCGCTACCCCCATTGCCCTACACTACCCCCATTTTGTCCCCATTACCTCATACCCTACACTGCACCTATCTAGTCCCCACTACTCCCCTGCCCTACACTACCCCCATTTAGGACCCGCGACCCCCTCCTGTCCTACACTACCCCCATTTAGGCCCGTTACCCCCCATACCCTACACTTCCCCCATCTAGGCCCCCGCTACCCCTCTGCATTTATATGTTTATATAATTTGCAATGTATACTCTACTGTATATACAGTATGTTTATAATTCATTTTACACAGTCTTGTATATATGTGTATTTAGATCTGGCAGTGTATACATTGATTCATTTATGTATTTAAATATTTTACATATTGTATACTGCTGTATGCACTCTGGCTGTATATTAGTGTATTTATATAACAATAAATATAACATTTAGTGGTACTTTGGAATTATAAGTGGTTAGTGCTGGGTCACTGGGGCATAGGTTGCCCTAAATTCCTGCTTAGGGTCACAAATGTTAAAACTGATCTATGTCAATGGCTTTAGACCACCTGTGTTAGAGGCGGTGACGTGTGTGTGTCAGTGTGTGTGCCCAGCTCCCCCTGTCCCAGCTGCTGTATATATAGAGGAGCCAAGCGGCCCAGATTTCCTGGCTGCCACAATGAGAGGACCAGGCTTATTCTGCTGCTGCCTTGCGGCCTTTCTCCTGATTGGGGGAGCAGGTAGGAATCCCCTTTTGCTTACTTTCATAATATGGATCCTAATCTCTCAGTGTCTATTTTCTAAAGTAGGAAAGAAAACTGCGGTTTGGGTGACCTGGCCCTATTGCATAGATCATTTAGTAGGAATTGGAAAATTAAAATGGCACTTCCCCATAGTTTGTAAGGACATTACATCTTCTCTGCAATTCCTAGCCTCACAAATATTTCTATTTTGAAGGAAAGTCCCACATTTAAGGGCAGAACCAAGTTTCCCAGCCCAGACCATATCCTATTTTCTCCAATTCATCCTGTAGATGTATCTCAAAGTCTAGGAGAAATATTGAGGCTTGGGGTGTCAGTTATACAGAATATAAGTCTGTGTTGTACAAATATAAAGTATATAAAGAGCTAACCCTCTTTACAGAATGTCACTAACCCTATCTAATAGTGTATATACTTTTAAAAAATAGAAGTGTTCCTCTTTGGCCATTAGAAATATTGAAAGGAGTTATTATTATTAGAGCTTGGAAAGATCCAATAATAAAGTTAAAATAGTAATTGTATTTTAAATTATACATTATTTGAACGTTACTTATGTGGTATCGCCAGTAAGTTAAAGCAACCGGCGCATTTTCTTTATACAAAATGATAAAGAAATATTTAAAAGGATATGGTGGAGTTTCCAAATATGATATTATTTAAAACTATAGGTAGTAACAAGTTGAACAGTTGAATGCTATTGAAATAATATTTTCTTACAGCAATTTTTACATTGAACTTTGTAATTTATATAGCTGTGATGTATACGGGCAGTTGGTTTTGTAAGTGCTGAATAGACCAGAAGGTGCTAAATGATTAAGCGCTTTCAGCTGTTCAGGTCAGTTCCCTTCTAGTTCAATATCAAAGGGGTCACTGTTGTCCCCTCTTTTCCTCAGTAGGTCCTATATGTGTCATATAACTGGGGAGGGCCTTTATGGCTGAATCCTTTGAAAGTAGCAATCTTTTTTGGAGATGTTAACAGTGACTTGGTGAGAGGCCACAAGTACTTGGGCTAGTTGATATTAAATATAGAAATATAATGTATTAGGGTGCCAGTAGACCACAGGTTTACTTGCCTCCTCCTACAATTCTCCTTAGAGATGACTTTGCATGTGAATCAGTATCTCTGTGTCCTTGAATATTAAATCCTAGTAGGTTTTTGGTAGGGATATCATAATAAAATATATACTGTATGGCATACATATATAAAATAAAGACTGACACAATATAACAGTGTCATTTAAAGTCAATGTTATTTGGCATTTAAGCTATCAAATTATTGCTCTTATTTGGGCAGTTCAAGGGTTTCCCTGATCTGAAATTGCTGGCAGGGTCTGTAGACCACCTCAACATTTGCTGAATCAGTTGGAAATATCTTATTTGAGAAGTTCAAGGATTTCCCTGATCTGAACTTGCTGACACGGTCTGTAGACCACCCCAATGTTTGCTGAATCAGTTGGAGGGAGAGTTTTGCCTAAAACAGAGCTCCATATCGGGTGGGGGGGATTTCAATTCTAATATCTAATCAGGCCAGTTTCAGAAAATTTGTTTGCCAAAATTGGCTTTTTTTGATAACCAGAATATAATTATTTTTTACTGACAAATGCAACACAAAAAAGTAAAGAATTGGCTGTTTTTTTTCCACAGTGGTGGAGTCTCTCCTTATACATTTAAGTGTAGGATATATTTTTTGGAATTGGAGAAACCACCACTTGTAGGTCGTGTAGTGCACTCACTATGCTAATTCTAAAGTATTAAGTTCTTGTTGCAATTCTTATTTATTTATTTTGTAAAAGATCTGATTTTAGCCCTGTCTTTTGTTGTAGGTAATTAAGTTTGTTTGCTCAAATGGCACTTTTTGCACCTTGCAAATGACCCCCTCGCTCACTGCGGATTCCCTTTGTAGTGTCCTGAGATATGGATCAAGGATACAACAGCTGACATGGTTGGAAACATGAGGTGTCCCAGAGGGGACAGAGTGACAGTTGGTGTAAGAGGGTGCTGGGGTGCCAGGGAGGGGAACCTGTGAAGGAATGTGACTGTTCATTCTGGCAGGGTAAAACAATCTGAGGCTTACAATATTATTCAACTTTTTAATTTTATTTCATGAATTTGCCATCATTTCCATTTAGGTGCTCTATTAGTATTTTAATCTAACCAATCATATGTTAATTAATATTTTAATAGTTTATCATTTAGATTGAAGTAAGTTATTGTGGTGCTTTTTCTCATGGATTTCGCTTTATTCTCATGGATTTTGGGGTGAGGCTTGGTGATTTGGGGCTTATCACCCCAATTTATTTACTGATTATGAAGTTTAACTGTTTTGAGGTGGGTCTCGCTGATTTTTGATTACTGTCACTGTGTCAGCAGTGTCACAAAATGTCATGTGAATCATTACTGAACTAGCATGGCATCATGGGTGGGCATGTTATGATTTAGGATCAGTTGTGGCGGCATCTCATTATAAGTTTAATCTGAGGCTACTAGCACTTGTCTCCTTCTTTCCAGTATTTATAGTATTTCCATCTTCCATATTTAGAGACAGTTGAGTTGATTTAAATCCAGAATGCATTATGTGGAGGCATTCATACTAATATAAGGTCAGTCTCCCAAATTTACACAATGTATTGTTTGTAAAGGGAAGCACTCTCAGTGATTGCAAATTTTGGGTCAACATCAATGTTTTAGAGAAAGTGTAACTCACAAGTGCATCAGTACGTAGGATCATTCTACTGTATCTAGAATCATTAATTTGCGGTCAGTATCCCAAATATAGAGTAGCATCACTTCCACAGAGTCCACATGCCCAGCGAGATTGCCAGGTAACCAGGTATCCAGGTTATGATATAAATTATATCAGGGCATATAGATGGTTTCACCCATATGAAGTTACAGTACCAGCGATTTACAAGAAAGGACCATACACTGGCATACAGAAAATGTAAATAAAGTGTATTATTACTGAAATGATGTAATAATGACACACCACATCTCTATTCTATATAGTGGCAAACCCTGCTATAAGGTTCAAAATAAAAAATAGGGAAGAATTAGATATATAATGTTAATAAAAGTATAATTTGTGCAGGGTATTGGGCTTTTATTGCCCAACACTATGCTTATACAGATCAGTTCTATATATTTGATCACCCCAAAATAGAATTTGCAAGTGAACATAAGAAACTCAAAGCATGGAATTAGTATTAGTAAATGAAAAGTGTATAATATCTGACTGGGCGCTCCCTCCTCCATCGTTATATTACTGACTGGTCCCCTCTATAAGTAATGTCTTCTTCTCACATGGCCCAAAGACAGGGAAGCCCACAGTCTCTCTTCAGCCTCACTCATTAGCTGGCTTGGCCCATACCCTTGCTCGCCCTTGGGTAAATTTAGGCTGCTCTCTACTCCCCTGGGCCTGGAGACGCGTAGCTAATGATTCATGTCAGCTTGCTAAGTATGGAAACTGTGTGGTAACTGGAAACCAAGCAACTAAGAACTGCAGCATCCCAATTCTCCCCTCCTAGCTACGCTCCGGACCTCCTCTGTCCCTGCATGGTCAACTTGCGTTTATCCCCCCCCCCCTTTCTGTCACACTCACCCACAGCTGCTCCATTCTCACACTGTCACACAGCACAGTTGGGGAACATGACTGTGTCCTTTTAAGGTTATATTTTACCCGCTCCTCTAATGCCTGCCTACAGGAACCCCCTAAGGCTAATTCTAGACAGGCTAAACCAAAACATGTAACTTACCAATCAAGAACAGGTCCTAGTCTGCAGGGAGCACTATGCGTTGGACATGAAAGAGGAGGACACTGAGGGAGACTTCATACGAGAAAATGGAAGAAATCTTAGAAAATTAAGACATATGACACAGAAATAGAGAATGGAAAATGGGAAAAGAAATAGAGACTATTTGCAACTAGTCTAGAAAATACACGTCACTTGTAGCTGATTAACCTTTATGATTCTTGAGATTCTATGGCAGATAATTATAGCTATATGTTCTGGATGATACAAAATGTACAATTAGATAAGCCGAAAGATTGAGTAGAATATCATGGTTAGATAATGCTTGGGTTTGCAAGATTATGTGATATTTTCTTTATGATGGTATGTCCAGTTGTTATGTCTTTCCCAAGCTGCACACCCCATTAACTTTGTGCTACACAAAAACAATAAACTAACAACAAACAGTGAGACACAACTCAAATAACTGAGACACAATACCAATGAATGAGGCATAAGTCTAATGAGCAAAACACAACTCCAGTGAGAGAAACACATCACTAATATGTTAGACAGCATAACAGTGAAGGAGACAGGATACCAGTGAATGAGACACCATACTAGTGAATGAGACACCATACCAATGAATGAGACAGGATACCAGTGACTGAGACAGCATACCAGTGAATGAGACACCATACCAATGAATGAGACAGCATACCAGTGAAGGAGACACATTACCAGTGAATGAGACAGCATACCAGTTATGAGACACCATACCAATGAATGAGACAGGATACCAGTGAATGAGACAGCATACCAGTGAATGAGACACCATACCAATGAATGAGACTGGATACCAGGGAATGAGACAGCATAACAGAGAATGAGACACCATACCAATGAATGAGACACCATACACATGAATGAGACACCATACCAGTGAATGAGACACCATACCAGTGAATGAGACACCATACAAATGAATGAGACAGGATACCAGTGAATGAGACACCATACCAATGAATGAGACACCATACCAGTGAATGAGACACCATACCAGTGAATGAGACACTATACCAATGAATGAGACAGGATACCAGTGAATGAGACACCATACCAATGAATGATACTCCATACCAATGAATGAGACAGCATACCAGTGAATGAGACACCATACAAATGACTGAGACAGGATACCAGTGAATGAGACACAACACCAATGTGTGAGTCACAACACTAGGGAATGTGATACAATAACGGGGAAAAAGATGCCATATAAATGGGCAAGACACAAAGTCACTAAGAGAGAGACAATAACAATGAATGAAGCACAACACCAGCGAGAGAGACATAACACCATTAAATGGGACACAATGCCAATGAGTGAGTTACAACACCAATGAATAACACCCAATGCCAGTGAATGAGACACAATGCCAATGAGTGACATACTCCACTAATAAGTGAGATATCACTCTAAGAGTAAGACAACTCTGCTAAGTGCCACACAGCTCTAATTAGTGAAACATGACTTTAACGAGTAAGATGCACCTGCAATGTGTGAAATAACTCAATGAGTGTTAAAACGCCAATGAAAGGCACAGTGCACATCAGTGTACAATTCTCTGTTTCAAATTGTAGTGTGCAATATTCAATATAAAGTATTTTGAGTGGAATATGCATAGAGTACTGCCTGGTATGCAAATTTACACGTATTTAAAACTCACATATTTAATTTGTCTTGGTGCTTTATGGTCAGACAAGTTCTATATACTTGCACACTGTTGAATGTTATCAGCCTGAGGCTGGGGGGGGGGGGGGGGGGGTCTGATGGATCTTTCCCTTGTTATGAGAATGTATTTTAATAACAGCAATTATGTAATGTGATCTGCAGTGCATCCCTTGGAAATGGATATGGATCCTCCTAGCTTGGCATGGCTTGGGCTTGTGTTGGCTCAAGCAAGAACATCACTTTCGGGATGACGTTTCTGTGGGTCTAAGGTGGTACTTATGCTCTTATAATCTATAAAAGTAGATACATTAAAGGACTATAAAACAGAGAGACAGATTACCAGATGTGTTTACAGGTTATACAGACTGTGAATGAATGATAAGCTTTAATTTAGTGATTTAATTTAATCAGTTGTGAGTGCTGAGGGAACTATAGATTAGTTACTCTAGTTATTAATAGTACTATGTTCATGCGTGTTTAGCAGATGATTATGTACATGTAAGTGTGTTTTGGGACCTTTCCTGTTTTATGCTACCACACGTGCACATGCATCTGTTATGTGCACGCATGCTGCACTGCCCTGCGCCAATGAAGCTGTCTCCTTTTGGCCGGTAAGTGGTTAGGGGTTTTCAGGTTATGTTTACAGGGTTAGGGTCGGGAAGGGGTGTAGGAACTTAGTTTTAGGGGGTTAGGCTTAGGCTAAGAGGGTTAGGGCCGCCAAGGGGTGTAGGGGGTTAGGGCCTTAGGGTTAGGGAGTTAGGTTTAGGGTTAGGACCGGGAAGTGGTGTAGGGGGTTAGGGACTTAGTTTTAGGGGGTTAGAGTTGGGCTAAGAGGGTTAGGAGGTTAAGGCCATCAAGGGGTGTAGGGGGTTAGGGCCTTAGAGTTAGGGAGTTAGGTTTAGGGTAAGGACCGGAAGGTGGTGTAGGGGGTTAGGGACTCAGTTTTAGGGGGTTAGAGTTGGGCTAAGAGGGTTAGGAGGTTAGGGCCGACAAGGGGTGTAGGGGGTTAGGGCCGGCAAGGGGTGTAGGGACTTAGGGTTAGGGGGTTATGTTTAGGGTTAGGCCCGGTAACTGGTGTAGGGGGGTAAGGGTTAGGGCGGCGCGCGTGCACATGTGGTAGCCTAAAACAGGAAAGGTCTGTGTTTAGTAGATGATGTTTTGTGACAGATATTGTTAGCATTGTGTCTGTATAGGACGCTGACAGTAATTTTGAATTTGGTACATTGTGAACACAAGTGGTTAGGAAAAGGAATTGGTGTTTGTAATGTAAATGGGTTTAACCCAGGAAGATTGTAGCTGTAATGATGTATCGGAGTGTCAGTTTCTGGGGTAATTCTAGCCTTGTTTTCTTTGCTTTCACATATAATAGCCACAACTGCTAGAAAGCTGAATCTTTTCCAAGATCATATATTAACATGGAATAATTCACACCATTCCTAATCTAAGCTGTCACTAATGATCCTCTCTGCCAGTTAAAGGGTTTTGCTGTCATGAGATACAGAAGGAGCGGTAACTCTACTCTTGTGTGCACTTACAGTTTGCTATGTGCCTTGCAGCCTCTTCTTGCTTTCTGACAGCAGAAAGCTTAGATAATTTGGCTGTGAGCCGGAAGGAGAGGTATTTTAAGAGGAGGCCATTTCCCCTGATGGAGCAGTAAAGGTCAATGCTAAGTAGTGTCACACACCTGTACAGCCCCAAGGAATCAAGGAGACACACTACAGAGTATAGAGCAATGCATGGGACATGGTATATCGTTTAATCACTTAGTACATTGTATATAAATTCCCCAAATCTTCAGGTATTTCTTAATTATATATCTATATGGATACATATAGATAGATAGATAGATAGATAGATAGATAGATAGATAGATATTTAAATCCAGCCTACCAGCTCAAATAAAATACTAAAATAGTAATAAAAAAATATCTGACTTCTTACCTTCATTCATTTCTCAAAAATGTACCTATGCCTATAAATTAGCCTGTCTTCAAATTTGAGCCATTCTTTTTACCTATTTTCATTATTGTGTGCAGATCAATGATTTACTGTCACTATTTTAATATATTTTGTTTAATCATATGATACTACTTCGTTTAAACTTATGAAACGCGTGTGGCCATGGAGGTTCATTTTGCATCCTGAGACTGACAGCCATAATGGGTGCATCAGCAGACCTTCTTGGAGTTTTGGCTTGTGATATAAATTAGTATTGATAAGCTCCAAAGTGGTAAACTTTCGAAAAGGGTCTATTCTTTAAGCTATTGCGTTTCTGATAGAATATATGGTATGATAATCATATGATAAGTGTGATTGGATGTGTTTTTGGTAATAATTGGTTATTGTTGTTTGAATGACTGAACTTAATGATTGTAGTGTGGCAGACATGTTCCAATGTGTGTCTGTATGATATTATATATGTTAAATTCAATGTGCTAAACCAATGATTCTCAACTAATGTTGAGACAACCTAGATCTTTAACTTATTTATTGGTCTATAATCAACTTCATTATCTTTCTTTGACTATGGTCTATGGTCTTTTTTTGAGTATATTTCTTGTCTCTCTTTGACTTCATCTTTCTTTGGCTATACACTTGTTTTATGGCCTGACTTTGAATAATCCTTATCTTTGTTTCACTGTACTTTATCATGCTTGACTTTCTTGGCTACAATTCATCTTTTTTTGTCTTTCACTACACTTCATCATACTTCATCTTTCTCTTCTTTATTTGACTATACTTTAGATCTATAGTCCATGTTTGTCCATGCTTCTTCTTTCTCATCTTTCTTTTTTTAATATACTTCATGTTGGTCATCTGTCTTGACTTCACATTTCTAATTTTTCTTTGACTATAGTTTAGCTCTGTTGTCTGTCATCTATCTTGTCTTACAATATATTTCACCTCTATGGCCTGTCTTTTCCTACACTTTATCTTGCTCACATTCCCTGATTATATTTCAGCTCTATGATCTGTTTTTGACTATACTCCATCTTGCTCGCCTTTCTCTGATTATGCTTCATCTTGGTCTTCTTTCATTGACTTCATCTTTCTTTGATATTAATTATTTATGCTTCTAACTACACTTCATCATGCTTTATCTTATACTTAAGGTGTATGATCTGTATTTAACCATACCTCATCTTTTCTTGCCTTTCTTTGAATATAATTTATCTTAGTCATTTTTCTTGACTTCATCTTTTTCATTCACTTTGAATATACTTTAGCTCTATCATCTGTCTTTGAATATACTTCATTTTTATAGTCTATCATTCACCATATTTCAGCTCTATGACTATACTTAATCTTGCTCTCCTTTCTTCAACAACACGTGAGCTCTATTTTTTTTTATTTTTGACTATATTTTATATTGGTCCATTTTGATAATGCTTCATCTTGTTTTTTCCCCTTATAATTACACACGCTTCTCTTCCTTTGACTACATTTCATCTTTCTCTTCTTTCTTTGACTATGATTTCACTTTATAAGTTTGTTTTTTAATACATTTTATCTTTCTCACCTCTCTTTCACTATACAGTATTATATCTTGCTTGTCTTTCTTTAACTAATCTTCATGCTTGCGTTTATTTGATTATATTTCTTCAAGTTTGTATTTCTTTTCTACACTTACACTTTATATTTCCCTTCTTTCTTGACTATATTTTAGCATTATCATCTTTCTTTGACTATATCTTGTCTGTATTACAACAGCTACTTCCATTTTTCCATCAGCTCCTTCCAATTTTAAATATATTAAAGGCTTACACACCATTGGCGTAATACGTTGCAAATATCCTCTAATTATAGGATGTTGACAGGACTCGGTGTTATGATGTACAGTCACTTTATGGCAACTGTTTAATGGATTATTTTATGGTTGCTGAAAACTTTCAACTGAAGATTAACGTCACCCATCTGTTTACCTATATCACATCCTCTGGTAAATTATTCAGCATGGGCTCCATTTTTCTTTTTGGGATTTTATTGGACTTGGGCCCACTGGGTAAAAATACATATAACAGATTGGACTGGCTTTCAGACTTATCTGTCTCTTCCTTCTCTTAGGTGGCTCCACAGTAGCTGACAAATAACCGTGTGCAAAATGTAGGCTTTAGGCTAACAGGATACCAAGAACACACTCAACTGGCACCATTTCTGGAATCCTGTCAGCAGTTGTGCTTCAAACCCAATACAATTTTTAAGAACATCGAAATGTCATATTTATATTTTATATTTATATATGAAGAACTTGACTTCATAACTAGATCCAATGTATATATCAGTTGTTGCATTGGTTTGATTTAAGTATTTTGCCAATTTAAATAACAGTTTAATTAATATATATATAATGGTGATGTTGGCCAGACCCATGCTATGTAGGACTATAAATTATGATTGCCTATATATAATAGCCACTCTCTATTTACTATATCTTAAAACCAACTGCCTAACAACAGAAATGCATAAAAAATAGAAAAATAGTTAGGGTGGATGGGCTGAACAGCTGTCCTGTCCACTAAAATCTGGCCATGTTGCTCCACCTTTTCTCTTTTCTTAGTAGAAAAAAACTGCTATCTGCAAAATGGTCTGTGTCAGTGGTTCTCAATAGCTGATCAAGTTGGTCCCTGAGATCTTACTTTTCTTTTTTTAAAAGGGAAAAGTAAATAGCTGGTCCCAAATCCAAAACTTTGAGACCCTGGTCTACTTGACTTTTCCCACTTTGGGCAGAGAACAGCTTAAAAAGATATAGCGGCGTGACTGACCAGTGAGCTCCCAAGTATGCAGGAAATGTCACTCTAGTTGCATCAGCTTTGACCTAAGAGACATATCTTTACTGTAATCCAGTCTTGGGCCAAGCGGCAGAATGTAAGTAACACGAAGACTTACAAAGAATCAGTGACATAATGTTCTAGTGACAGAGTGGATCAGCTTTCTGAGGATAATTATACAAAGCAAGGACCTTGCAAAGACATGCCATGTCAGCAGTGTGTGCTAAAATACAGGCTGTGTCTGAATGGTGTGAATGCAGAGATATGTGTCTCTACATATCAGTGTGTATGAATGATTTAATAAGGCCACTGTTGTGGTACTATTTGTTTAGTAGCTGATTAGCAACAAAATCGAAATGGAAGGATAATAAATTCAATTTTTCAAATTTACATTAGAACTTAGCATTGAAACTTCTAGCAGATATGCTTCACTCCACCCCTTTTTAGATGTCCAGGGGTGATAGAAGGGTGTCCTAAATTTGTTTATGACCAGTGCCGTTTTTTGGCAGAAGTCATGGCAGGGAAGTAGGCAGATTAACCATGTTATTGGGACAATAGTCTCTTGTCAGGCAGCTTGCCTATGCAGATCTTCCCTATCCCTTGGACACTTGATAGAGGATGGAGAGATAGATGGATTGCCAGTCATTGAGCAGTAATATAGATGTGTTTGTGTTTGCATCGCTCAGTCGTGTCTGACTCTATGCAACCTCATGGACAGCAACACATCATGCTGATCCACTTGGTATTGATGGCAGAGATACTGTACTGGGTTGCCAGTTCCTTCTCTATTGGGCCACAGCGTACAGCTCCTGGGATTCCTAGGTGGAACCCCATCCGAGAACTAACCAGCCTCAACCCTGCATGGCTTCTGGGTGGTGTGACCTCTTGGTTCGCTGATTGGAATTGGACCCAGGTGGCAGTAGTGAAAGCACCAAATCCTAACCACTGGAGTCATACTTGTCTGCCAATGAAATCTACATAAGTACATATGCTCTGTGCACTTCCTGTTAGTTTCAATGAGGTTTAATCCGGTTTTACTTAATATTTTTTCATGCAAAATCCAAGTTTGATAATATGCTCTTTTAAATGCATGAAAAAAAATTAATTTAGTTCCAGGAGACATTATGCAGGTAGAAACTTCCTGCGCATTCACTGTATCCTCCCTCCTCAGGAAGTTGATGAGTGGAAGCCAAAATGGTAGATACAAAAACGACAACATTTCATAAAAGCGGGTGTTTTTTAATTCTAAGAATGTTTTACTCCTTCTAAAGTGTACTTCTTCAAAAAATCAGACTACAGTGATGCTATAATAAAATCTCACAGCCCTTCAGCTGTGCGGATCTGAGTTTTAAACACATGTCCCCTTTAACCTCTTGATAGCCAGACATAGCTCTCTAGGTTTGACTGCATGGCTCCAGACCGGCCTTTTCTCTTAGTCTATTTTTACCCCTGTGACACCCAGCTGTTACGGGTTATCACTCATTGCTGGTGGGCATCGCCTCGCAGCTGGCGACACATTAACACTTTAACTTCCAGAGGAGCCATCGCCATAATGCAAAATAACAGAGAACGTATACATTTGCATGCAGAAGTAGCAGTGCATACGTGTACCGCTTATATATCTGTGTGATTGCGTTAAAGGGACACTTAAAGACACTATCATCCCAAGATCAAATTTTTTTTGTTTTTTTTTGGTTAAAGAAGATGAAAAACTGGCTACACAGTGTATTAGCCATTTTGTTCAAGTTCACCATTCCTGTTAAATTCACTATTATTTATGCTACATTTTATTCAATATATTTTGGATCTTTCCTGTTACCCTACCCTAATAACAAAGTGACGGGCAAATAGCAGGAAAGGCCCTATAGTATTTTTTATGTTTTTTAAATTGTAACCAATTTCCTGTTGGCGTGACAGCGTCCCTTTTAGTATAGCATGTTTATTATTGGTCTACCAATGAGAATGCCAGAGCTTTCACACAGTTACCACATGTTACTGATAACTGTTATCACTCTCTGGGGGGTCACAGCAGTAGCACATGCTCTCAGTGATTTGAATAATTGGCTGAGATCCTGTGTTCTCCATTTGCAGAAATCACTACGAACATTTTTTATCCCCGTGACAAAACTAGGGTGATAATGCTCATCAATAGGAGATACAATGCAGAGGCAGTTGTGTAGAAAAACTGGGGGTCTCAGCAGTAGAACATGCTCTCAGTGATTTAAATAATTGGCTGCGAAGCTGTGTTCTCCATTTGCAGAAATCCCTACGAACATTTTTTATCCCTGTGACAACACTGGGGTAATAATGCTCATCAATAGGAGATACCATGCAGGGGCAGTTGTCTAGAAACACTGAGGGGTCTCCGCAGTAGCACATGCTCATAGTGATTTAAACATATGAATGGGAGACTGTGTTCTCTATTTGTAAAAATCACTGTGAGCATGTGCTAGCAATACACCCGCAATCAGTGATAGTTATAAATAAAGGATCATAATAGTGCTAATCTGTAATAGTTACAAATATATAGGCTGGAGGACGGGCAACTCTTGAATTTGCTCTTGGAATTAAAGTTCTACACCAGCTCATTTAATCAATAAATATATATATTGTTCTATTGTAAAAATAATTTTAATTATACATATTTAGTTTGGTGTCTCATTTTCTAAACCATGGCATTAAAATGATAATAATCTGAAATCAGAAACCGATCTGTCAGTCCTGTCCCTAAATATACGTCTGTAGCCCGCAGACACTGTTAGGATATCACACATTGCACAAACGACACACACAGAATGCAACAGCAACAGGTTTGAAATGTATTTATACCTTTGTAAAGGGCAGATGCTTCTCTGCTAGACTTGCAATTCTGCATTTTCATTCCTATAGTTAGCACACAGTGAGTGATTTGTGTCCTAATGTTCTAATGTGTGCAAAATACTTTGGTTCAAATGTACACCTCAACTGAGCCTCATATGACACCCTTCAAAGATTAACCAATCTTATTTTAATATTCAGAACTAATTTGAATTAACAATTAATGAGCAAGTTCCACTTAAATGTTAAAAGTTTTTTTCCATAATAAGATTTCTCTTAGAGAAGATTAATTATCTTTACATGATAAGGACCTTGAATAGTTTGCCAGTTACTCCTCCATGTTTGTGAAGAGTGGAAGCTGCTATTTAAAAATGGATTTTTGTTGATGACTTTGAGCTCTGTGAACTGATTGTCGTAAATTCATGTTGTACATTCAGCTCACAATAACTAACATATAGAGGTCTTATAGTCATATAAGACAATTTCTAAAACGTTTACACATGTATATGAAATTCTATAAGTGACATTTTTTATGTAAGAACAACTTGTGTTCTCGTAAAACTTTGCCTTTAAAGGACCACTGCATAATGATTGCTGGCGAGCTATGGTTGCATTAAATTATACAATGTATCTGCTTCTGTGTCAGTGATGGAGAAGAGGTGTTGTGTCAATTGAAGGTTATTAAAAAAAATAATAACATTCTCCCCCCAGTGATACCTACAAACACTCACCCCCATTATTTTGTTCTTAGGAAGTAATGTAACAAACACAAAATAGGTTAATGTACTTTCAAAAATTCTGATTTTCACATAAAAATAATTTGTGCCTATTAGTGTTAGTTTGGTAAATACTTGAAAAACATTTTTTTTCCTTTTTGAACCTCAGTGGGCCTTTAACCTAGGCCTCAAGCCTTTAGTAGAGTATTCAGACATTGGCTTCAAACAGCCATATTCTAGATCTGGCATATTATCATATCGTAGCTAACTAAACAAACCAACTGAATTAAATAATTTTGGGTTTAGATATCATATAAACAATTAATTGAATTCAAGGAGACCATATATATGCTCCTTTTGATATGTGTTTTAAACTTACTAGGCACTCCAACCTGCACGCTCTGCAGAACAGCACGCCATCATCAAGGCGCCGAGAACTGCGCCCTGATGATGTTCTGTGCTGCAGCCTGCATCCCATCTGCCACAGAGGCCCCCATCTCATATTTACTGGAGGCTGCCAAGGCTAAGGTAAGGGTCTGACAGTGTGCCATATGGGCCAGGCATTGTGTGCATGTGTCACTAGGAGCAAGTTGCATTTCATGTTTATCATGTATGTAGTGATAAACATGCAATGTAACATGCTCCTAGTGACACATGCACACAATGACAGTGACATTACATACAATATGCTCCTAGTGACACATGCCAGTCCCACTGCCCCATATATATATATAGCCCCTTACCTTAGGTCCAAGCAGGTCCAGTAAATATGAGATGGGGCAGATGGGATGCAGGCTGGAGCTCAGAGCGTCATCAGAGCGCAGTTCTCCAGTGTGCAAAAGACGTGCAACAAACTTACTATATATATATATATTTATATATATATATATATATATATATATATGAATATATATATATATATATATATATATATATATATATATATATATATATACATATATATATATATATTGACTGATTCATTCATTAAACTTGATCGTGTACTGGAGCTCTGGTGCCTGATAACTGAGCACATTTTTATGAGAGGTTTGTAGTCACTAAAGCATTAAACAGTTGCCTGGCTGAGATGGGAGTTATGTTAAACCTCCAGCACCCCTCCCTATCTCTTGTCACAGGACCCTTTTGCAGCTGTTATTAGAAGGGAAACCTTTAATACCTCACAGGGTAAAAAATAGAATTTGACAGCATATTACAAGGATTTGGCTATGGTTGGCTGCCCATTTTCTCATCGAGAATGTTTTGAGCCCCAGGCTTTGTTATATACAGAATATTCCAAGAATTTGAATTTCCTATACTGTATTAAGCTCTACCATCTCAGCTGTAAAGCTGTTCCGTGACTCCACCTGCTCTGTAGTAAAGTCCACATTCCTCCAGAGCCTGTGATTTTAAACCATATGTTCTGTACACCCCAAATAAATACATTTTACTACTTTGATATCAAGACTGCATGTATAAAGGACATACAGTATAATGATGCATTTTGAATGCTTACCACACAGTATAAATTAATTTTCCATCATCTTCACTTTTCATGATTTTTGGGTCCAGAACAGAGTTACTTCTCAGTAGGTAACCATTGCTCTTGTACTTCTCTCACTGCATGCTAGGCAGCAGAAAATATGGTGGGTTATTGAAATAGGGGTTAGTCCATTTGCTTATCTTAAAGTGACTTGTAATTCCCTATTTCCAGATCTCTCTTTAGAAGAACTAGAACTGGGGCTAATGTTTAGGGATTTAGACAGATAAGCAAAGTTAATTGTCTGCTATATATGTGCAAATGCAATTCACGGAGTGGCATTGAGCTAATTGCTGTCTTCAAGGTTCCTTTAACAAAAAGCCCCCCCAGCAGGAATGGAAATAGCCAGTACAGCAGACTTAAAGGGATATGTAAATGATTGTTTTCTTTGTTGAAAAAGGATATTTGATAATGTATCACAGTATGTTTTCTATTTTAAATGAAAGTCTCAGAGCACAAACACCTATTCAGACTTTTAACAGCTCTTGAGGGCCTGTCCCCTGTCAGCCAATGAAAGCTACAGATTCAAGTATGCTCTCTGCATTTCCTGTTGTTAAAGTAATGCTATGCTTTACTGGATTTATTTTTTTACAAAGGTGAGGTGTTTGTTTTAACCATTTTAAAATGTTCATCTATATAAACTATGTTGACTCACATACTGTCACAATATCAGTGTAGATTTGAAACATCCCATGAGGGAAAGTATTCCATGTAGACTTATATGTGTGACATTATTTTTTTTAAAGTGCGTGTTTACAGAAATGTCTGTTCAACAGTATATATATTTATATAGAGAGTATGAGGATATATAGTCTAGAGCTATGGTGGACAACTTAGTCCTGTGAGGGCCACTAACAGTCCAGGACTGTTAGAGACCCTTTTCGAACTGAGTTGCCCAACATATGCGAGAGGCCAAAAATATTGATGTTATGGGGTACATGCGTTTATAGAGAAAATACATATATATTGTATCCATTGTATATATTGTATTCATATACACTGAGTACTTTCTACTTATATTAGAAATAATGTATGCACTGTATATGTAACCCTTCTTACATTGTATATTGCCAGTCATGGAGCTACCTTGGGTGGAATTCTAGAAGAACATTATCTGTCACTGCAAATCTAACATGCTGTAATATTATTAACCAATAAAGTTGGGTATGTCAAGGCTTAATGTAACATGGATAAAGAAAGAAGTACTAATGCTGGAATTGGAAATTAAAGCTTCTATATTCAGGATTACACCTTAACAACTACACCACACCTTGTAGCTACACAAATGTTATTGGACCATGTAAATAATAACCACGTGTGCTATGGCTCTTCTCTCAAGAGTTCAGTGCTACGATGACACTGACTGATCATCTTCTAACTGTTTAGAACTTCAAGTCTCTGCCCCTGATGGCACTGATGATGCCGGAAGCTTTACAGAAGGCCAGGTGGCGCCTGCGGATCCCAGCTTGGATGAGAAATCACTCTACGCTGAGCAGATCCCAATTGAGAAAAATTTGCTGCTCTCCTTCACAGATGGCCTAGAGACAGAGGCACAGGAGACTAAGCCACAGGACTGTGGTTCAGAAGTTGTGGAAGAGATAAGTGTCCAGAGTGATGTTTTGAAGAATGAAAGCCTAGAGAAACAAAATACTACTCGAGGTGTACCCCCTTGTGAACCTGTAACAAGTGTCAGCACTGAAGTAGAAGATATCTCCAGTGAAGGCATGGTACCTATTATTGAGGAAAATGTTCCACTTGAAGTTGCTGAGATCACCTCAGATTCTGATCCTGAAAGTAAAACCACCAATGATATTAGAGAGGGAGAAGAAGATGTATCTGTTGCATATGAGTCAGTGTTAGAAGTGGTTGAAAATGGTCAAAATGATGACCCTGAGTCTGATGCCAAAGAAGATATTAAATCTGAGATTAGTCCCACTGGGGATTTTTCAGAAGACAGTGATGTAAAAGAGGAGCAAGACATCAGTGAGGATTTGGCTAAAGAAGAACAAAAAGAGTTAGAGGATGCTCCAACTGAGGATGAAGAGCAAGTTGAGGCCATAGAAGAAGACGAGAGAATCATTGATAATATCTCTGATCCTCCTTTGGCAGACAATGATTCTCCTAATTCAGAAAGTGATGTTTATATACCGGAAACAGACAGACAAGTTAATCTTGGCTCTAGTAATGACTACTCAGGAGATGTTACCTTGGAAGACACACACTCTGAGCAGCCAAGTGCTGAAGAAATCCTGGAGTTCATAATGCCCATTGGAACATCAGAACAACTTGAAAATGACACAGGGGATAGCAACCAGGATGATTCAAATAAATCTGAGAATGAAAAAGAGGAATCTTCATTACCAACTGATCAGTTTGGCAATGATGAAGGGAGTGAAGAATCGAGAGAGGCATCAGGAGATGTAGAGGAACTAAATGGTGAAGAGGAAGAGGCAGATATTGAGGATGATAAAAAAGAAGAAGGCATTTTAATGGATGTGATTGAAAGAGAGACAGAAGATGGTAAATCTGAAACTGAAGAAGAGAAAGAAGGAACTAAAGAAACAAATAATGAAGTTGGTGCAAAGGATAAGGAATCCTCCAAAGAAGAGGTGCATGATCAACCTTTAAATAAACCTCAAGATTCAACAGAGCAAAAGAGTAGTGAAGCAGGCCAGACATCTGATGGACAAGTAAAGTCAACTGTCAAACGATTTAATAAGAAAAGTGCAAGACCAAGAAAAGCACAGTTTAAAGGTAGTGGCCAAGCCTTCCTGTATCCATCTTCATAAAAGACTAATAATTATCAGTCAGAATCATATTGCTAGAAAGCACACATCCTTATTCTCTGTTGTGCATATGATTGTCCACTCAATGCCATAATTATAATTAAACAGTATTTATTAACAGAGATAGGTAATTAGAGAAGGGTACATTTTCCTGTATTCCAAAAGATTGTAATAATGCATGATGGAAAAAGAAAAGCTAATGGCTGCCATCTTTAGTTTTTTCTGAAATATTATGCAGCATTCATTACTCTACAATTAATCTTCACAATGTAGAAATACAGACTAGATGGACCAATTCACTCTTCATTGAATTAAACAAATTCTCCCAATTTCTATATTTTCTTTGAATCCTATTTATCAAACGGCTATAAACCTTTGGGGTATAATAACTCACTGTTCCACCATTTATCCACAACAGCTGTTACTTATCTTAAGACGTATTAGTGAGTGTAACTATATGATATGCATAGTTACTTTTCACTTATACTACTGGATAATATTATGAGCAAGTGGAGACAAAGTGCAAGAATACAAAGATTGTCAAGTCTAGGACCTTGGGTTGATGTAGGGATATATAGGGTGTCATTCAAATTAGATTTTCCCAATTGAATAGGGCTCCATATAAGCACATAGCATATTTTTTTACAGAGTTTTTAGTTCGTAAACTTCTATCCAAAAGCAAGGTCTTCACTAACTAAAAACGTCTGTAAAAAAATATGCTATGTGCTTATGTAGAGCCCTATTCAATTGGACAAATCACATTTGAATGAGGCCCATAGTCTGTAACTTCTAGGACTGTATAGCCAATTTGTTGGATGCACATGTAGAGAATATGTTGTAAGACTACACAGCTCATGAGTTAGATTGACTAAAAATGGGTGAGCCATTTTTGAGTTGGGTAAAAAAAAAATATGTCTATCCACTCACTAATTGTGTCCAGGGATGCAGATGCTTATAATCTCTAGGGCTTGACACCCGTATAGTATTGATATAGTTATATATAACCAAATGGCTCTTTTCTCTCTCCAACAGAGGATGTGGACGACTCAGAAGAACTCACTAAGAGGGACCGTACCCACATAGATAGCACTCTGAAGCTCACAGAGGAGAAGCCAATAGATGACTACTCAGGTAATAACTACTCACTATTACCTTCAATCTCTCTTCCTCATTGTTCATAACTACGTCTCACATGTGACAACTAAGCACGGTCTAGTTTTCCTATAATCATTTATTACAAAGAAAATAGAAAACACTAGCCAATACAAAACAAATACTTGCTATTATATTATAACTAGAATATTGCTCGTTAAAAATGACGGCAATGAAAGTGTAAGTGAGCTAAGGGTGTTTGGTGTATATAATGTGGCTGATGTAGCGTCGTTCGTTTTCTATGTCGTGCAAGTTTTTCGGAATATCCGTAGCTGTTTGGTGGGCTTTTTCGGAATATCCGTAGCGGTTTGGTGGGCTTTTTTGGAATATCCGTAGGTGTTTGGTGGTGTTTTGCATGTTTATGGTAGTGTTTTGCGTGTTTAGGGACTTTTAGCCTCGTTTTCATTTTGGTCGGCGGCCATTTTTTCTCTCACTTAGGTGATTTTCAGGTCTCTAAACTCCGAAATGTGTGCTTAAATGGAGGTGTAACTTCACTTGCAGAGGTCCTCGGTGCCCCCCCACTTGCTGTAAATAACCTTTTTATGTGTTTGTTGTTTGTATTTGTTGTGTTTGTAATGATTTTGGGGTTGCGCGGGATGCGTCCTTGTTTTCTAATCTCGTAGGTGTTTTTCGGCACATATAAAGGTGTTTGGTGGTGTTTTGCGTCTTTAGACTGCTGTAGCCTTGTTTTCGTTTTTTTCGGCGGCCATTTTTTCTCTTGCTTAAACTGCTTTAATTTCAGTTAAATTGAGGTGTAACTTTAGTTTTGGAGGTGCTGGATGCTCCCTCTTCCTGTAAGTATTGTTTTTATGTATTTGTTGTGTGTATTTGTCGTAACGTGTCTTGTATTTTGTTTGCGTTACGACGTAAAGTTTGCGCTCCTTGCCAGCAACTGCGAACCTCGCTTCGTGAGGGCCGCGGGCTCGCTATGCGAGTCCGCAAGCATTAGCAACAACTCGTATGCTCACAACTATATATGTTATACATAAGATGAAATCTTGCCTTGTCACCACCTTGTTGTTTCCTAATTTTACACATTTCTGTTTCTGTCACAGCGGCACTACAGAAGCTAAGAAAGATCTACCACTCGTCCATCAAACCTCTGGAGTTGTCATACAAATACAACGAGCTGAGACAGCATGAAATTACAGGTATGATGTCATTATTAAGGAAGCTCCATAATGGCTATCTCTTTCTTTGCATTGGTATCAATGCAAGAATATAGTTTGATATCAAATCCAAAGGAGAAACAAATCTTTAGACAGAAATGGACATTCAAACCTATATATGTATACTCCCTACTTAAATCAAATTAATTTATATGCTGATATACCTGTAATTATCATTTAATCTTGGAGATAATTATATAAAACAGTTGGTTGTTCTATAATATCAGGCTAGTAGCCTAACGCCTCCAGCACATAATGCAGAATAAAGGATAACCATTGTTCAGGTTAATGATGGCTTCAATAGAACGAAAGGCTGACTTCGCCCGTTGCCATGTCTAAGGCGACTGTGTGGTGGTATCATTCCCTCATAACATGATTCCAAAGCCCTCAAAAGAATGAACTGTGACACTCACACTTATTGGGAAATTAACTAATATAGCTCTCAACCCCCCAAATCAAGAACAAATAATCCACGGTACGCTTCAGAACCAAACCAAGACCCATACTTTTCTACTTGAAGTTCCTTTCTTACCAGAAGACATGTCTCCAATATCTCTAAAAGGAGCCTCATTAAATTTACAGCATATTGTTTTAGATAATTGAGGATTGTCGTATTAACACAGTAAGTATAAATCTAAAAACCAACAAAAAAAAAGACTAGCCATCCAAGGATGTAATAGAAGTACCACTACTTTTTTAGGAAGGCAAGGATATAATTCCACTTTCATTAAACATTTAAAGACTTTTTCAACTGATTTTGTCACTGACAGAAAAGTGTTGTCAGAAAAACAATATCACTGCCAAATTATGGTGTATTTCCATAGCACTATTTGTATTCAATACGTGATTCAAATCAGCTTTCCCATGATAACATTGTGTTACAAGTCAGTGTATTAACAGACCAAGGGATCAATCCTGTTAGCATCTGAGGGGCACAATCTATCAAAAAACTCTCATAAAATATGATTTTGAATATGGATCTTCAGTTTGGTTTCATCAAAATACTTATTCAGTAAGAGCTTAGAAAGTTCTTTCCTCATAAATAGCCCCATTAAGAAATTACATTTAGTGTGACTGGTTACCTGTTGGGTATTGCTATTTCTTATTGCTTGCTCGCTCCTTAAAAGGGTCAGAGCAGATTTTCCAAACATGGTATATTTTAAAACTATAGGTAACTTTATATATAAAAAAAAAAAGCATTTTCTTACAATAACAGTTGTATTTGTACTTGTCAGTTAGGCTTTCTGATCCACCCACAACGACTTTTATCTTTGGTTAAAATATATTACTGCCGAAGGTCATAAGCCTAATTACTCCTTGGAATCTGCACACACTCATATGACATCGTTACATAGTAATTAAGGTTGAAAAAAGACTTTCAGTCCATCAAGTTCAACCTTTTAAGATCTCCTCTGATCTGCAATATGCAGATTAAATATGAATTAATTAGTTGTTAATTAATTAATCTTTTTTTTATTTTTATTATTAATTAATCCAGAGGAAGGCAAACAGAAAAAAAAAAAAACAAGTGAGACTTAGCCAATCGTCTCAAAGGAAAAAAAAAATCCTCCCTAACCCCAGATACTGGCGATCAGATTTCTCCCTGGATCAATACTGTCTCTCTAATTATCCATGATAACCCTGAATTCCCTTTTTAATTAGAAATAAATCCAGTCCCCTTTTAAATGTATCTATTTTTTAAACATATATTTTAAAATACACCATATTTGGAATTTCTACTGTGTCCCTTTAAATACATTATCCCTTACTTGTTGGCTTTAGCTGTCAATCAGTTTTACAAAGCTCTGCTAATAATTCTGTCTGTTAATCCAGTCCCCACCTAAGAGGCACTCTATGATGCTGCACTTCCACCATCTCCACCCTCATATCCAATACTCCCTTGCTTATCCCCTCCACAGACATTTTCTTGGTCTATCCTCTCATAACCTCTTTCATACCGACTTACAATATTTCTCCTGTAGCACACCCCTCTATACTAACACACCCCATACTAGGCAATCATCCTCCTTCTAAATTACATCTGGCACCACCCAAGCATTATTACTCACCCCATTACTATAACCTTACTGTCCATGATGCAGCATAACAATTATGAACAATATTTGGTCCAGGAGCTAGCTTATTGCAACTAATACAGCATCCCATACAATATGCCTTTCTCCTCCACCCTACCCTTATGTCCCCCCTGTATCCCCAACTCCTCTAGATTGTGAACTTGCAAGAGCAGGACCCTCATAATCCACCATATTCTTTGCTTTAAGCTAAATAAAATTGTACCTACCCCCAACTGTATTACGTTGATTAAAATGTTGGTGCTTTATAAGCACTCAATACTACTAATAATAATGAATACTTGTGAATGCAAAGTTTTAAACAGAACACATTGGTTTTAATCTACCTATATGGTTTGGGCCTTAAGCCACTCACTCTGGTGCATGAATCAGAAGAGTAGGTGACATTACACCCTTTGAAAGTCAGGGAGCTTTTGCTCCAAAACACTCCCTCTCCGGCAATGCCTAACGCTCCCTCTTCTTGTGATTCTGTGTTGACTTGTCATTTCCCTCCCCTCTGCTAACAGCATATCAAGGACGTAGCCTTGCTGACTCGGCCACAGGTGGGTATTACTGCCTGAGATGCACATACTCTGCCTGGCCTACTCAGCTTGTGTGTCTGTTCGCTCCATACCCCTTCCCACCAAGCCTTTCCTTGTTGCTTTGAGGATGGTCTGCCTCTGCTTACTCATTTGGCCCCTGGAGCTTCATTCTTTGGCCTCTTGCCTTCTTTCTAACTCATGGGGATCTGCTTTGTTTGGGCTTGGTATTACTAATTATTTTTAGCAGCTATTACTGTGCACAGGCTACTGAACGTCCTATTAGATGGCTGCGGGTACCATGTTTGAAAACACAGGAAGTGAATAATCATGGATTTGTGTTAAATGTGGTCCAGTAGTTAGGATTCAGGGCTTTTGCCGCTGACAAATGGGTTTGATTCTAGTCAGGGAACCAACAGGTCTGGTCAGTACTTGGATGGGAAACCACCTAGGAATATCACCTAGGAATACCAGGAACTGTATGCTGTGGCCCACTGGAGAAGGAACTAACAACCCACTCCAGTATCTCTGCCTTGAAAACCAAGTGGATCAGCATGGCCATGGACATAAAGATGTCACTGTTGTTTTGTCCATGTATAGTGTTTGCTGGGAGAAGGTACCCACTATGAAACAAATCAATATTACACAACCTGAATTGGGTGGTTCCTTACAAACTTAGCTAATGTGATCATTAGTGAATATTAGTGATCATTTTATGAATTAAAATGTATAGTGATAATTACTTTCAATCTTTATAACCAAGAATAAGTGAACCAGTAGAAATTATGCCGACTTCTTAACTACTTGTTGTAAAATCAATAGAGTTATAAACCAAGCTTATTGAAACAAAATATGTGGATATCAATATAATCAAAATATAATGGACTGTTGTTTAGTTGTTCAGTCATGTCCAATACACTGTGAAGCTATGGACTGCAGCACACCACGCACATCTGTTCGCCTCTACCTTCCCCTTCTTTGTGTTCCTTCAATTGTTCTCATCATCAGAGTCTTCTCTAGGGAAAAATATTTGAGATTTAGCCTTCTAGTGGTATTGGATTGATTTCCTGTAGTTAAAGTGTATCATCTTTAAAATAGAAATAAATGCAAAAAAAATCCTTATATATGGTAAGTTAGACCAAAATTTAGGTTTTGTAAAGTTGGAAATAAATATCTTCAATGTAGTTCCAATCTGTGGCCCATAAAAAAAGAAAAAACAGGAGAAAAAAGGGTTCAAATCTAAGTGTAGCTTTTTTTAAAATTATTATTATTATCCTTTATTTATAACGCGCCAACATATTCCGCAGCGCAATACAGGGGTTAGGTTCAAGTATAAACAATGCCCCACAATGAAAATAATGGAAGACCCTGTTATTGAGCTTTCGATCTGATATACACTGTGCTTTCCCTAAAGCACCTCACAAGATTAAAACTCGCAAACTTACATTTTTTTTATCAAAAATGCAATAATTGACAACAACTAATTAACAACTCACAGGTATTGTGCAAGTTACCTTACACCATTATGTTTTATTAATGGCTACTCCTCAGTCCTGGTATAACCACAACCACTGTGGCTCAGGGTTACTAATAATTGGCAATAACATTCCTTCACCAGGCTCTCATTCCAGATTTGGATTTAGATGTTCATAGTTCTTCCACCTTACTTTCTATGGACCTAGGGTCTCATTTGGCGTTCCCCAACCTCTGATCACCATTGTGTTTTGTCCTTGTGACTTTCTGAAGGTTTCATACATTTCAGCAACTCTTACTGAGGGCAGGCTACAGAACTTCCTATTAGTTGCTGCGGGTAGCATTTTTGAATATTCAAGTGTTTTTGTTAAATATTACTAGGCCTTGTGTCATTCATTAGGGTTTAATTTGTTTATTAATAATTGATTAAATGACTGCCGTAACAGGCCCAGAAGCAGATGGCTTTTATCAATAAATGCAACAACTGCCCTTAAAGGCATATCTAAGTTTTCCTGTTTTTACCTTTTTCTAATCTAATACATGCTGCGTATATCAGAAATACACATTACATTAAGTCATTTTATACACATAGAAACGTATTTTATTTAACAATTAAACTAGTTTTCCACACCCCCAGAGGTGCTTACAAAGGCAGAGTGTACCTACCAATAGAATCACTGCATTTTTGTACGGATTTTAACTCTTTACTAACCTCCAAACAGGCAGCAGCTCAATGCAGAGATCTATAAATCAGTGCTGGCTCCTCCTGCTATACATCCCATGATTCCTTTCTGCACAAACTGCCATCGGTGATTGTTAAAAAGTATTAAAATGTATTAGATGCTTGTGATTGGCCAAAACGAATTACGAATGTTATGCTAATTTTAGCAGAGATATCCAGGGGTGTTAACTAACAAAAGCAACTGCTTGCAAACTCAAGATATTTAGCAAACATCACAGTGAGATTGTTAATGTTTAATTTATAATTATTATTAATAATTTTCAAGAATAAGAATAAAATTGCAACATAGGTTTTAAAAATGACATTTGTAAATTCAGGTAGATTGCCTTTCAACTGCTTATTAGGTATGCAATGGGTGGTTGAGAATATGTCTAGGAGGCTGCCCTGACCGATCAAATAGAAAAGTTGTGAACACCACTGTGCCTCATGGGTTCTTCAGTAATTAATGGCATTGATCTCACATTAACAAAAAAATATATGAAGCTTGGTTTGTGGGTGGGTCAGAAAGGCCGACTGACTGCTCAGAATGGTAAACTTCAGTGTTCATTTATTGCAGGAAAATGCAATTTATTAAATAAAATTCAAGTTATTTTTATTACCTATAGTTTTAAATCATTAAGAGGAAAATATAAGACCTTCTAAAAAATGTATCCTTCTTAATAACAGTGATTCCCTTTTTATGGTATGGATACAAGTTATAACATTTTTTTAAAACGCCATAAGAATTGAGAAGAATAAATTACACACTGTACAGTATGTTCAATTTGAGACAGAAACAACCTAAGGATCACACTGATCATTAACAAATTGTTGTCTTTCACAGTTAAGGGAGCTTATTTATGCAGCGGCCAATATGCTTAAAAAATAAAAGTAGTGGTAATTTGCTTGAAATCCTAAAAATTATCTTTGTTGCTTCAATAAAGTCGTAATAAGCTTGGCATCTGGTAATGTTCCCCCATCTCATGTTCTTCCACTTCTTTTAACTGTTCTTAGATGGTGAGATCACTTCCAAACCAATGGTGCTGTTTTTGGGACCCTGGAGTGTTGGAAAGTCCACCATGGTCAACTACCTCTTGGGGTTGGATGAAACCCCCTATCAACTGTACACAGGTAACAAAATATTGATTATCAATGTCATAGGCTGCTGGTACCTCCCAAGTCATTTTGTAAATGCTTTTTGAGATTAGCAAATGGTAGATAATTTCAAATGTTGCTCTTGTGCCAAAGCTGAGTAAGAGCTTGCCATAATCATTTGTAAAGCAAACATTGTTATGTATCTAAGAGCTGTACAATGCAAAGATTTGAACTTGTGGATATCTACAAACTTAATTTCATCTATATTTCTTGGTAGGTGCTGAGCCCACAACTTCTGAATTCACTGTTTTAATGCATGGGTCAAAAATGAAAACCATTGAAGGTATTGTGATGGCAGCTGACAGTAGCCGCTCCTTCTCTCCATTGGAGAAGTTTGGCCAGAATTTCCTGGAAAAATTAGTTGGGATTGAGATCCCTCACAAGCTTCTGGAGAGAGTAACATTTGTGGACACCCCTGGAATCATTGAGAACCGCAAGCAGCAGGAGAGAGGTAAATGTCTATTCATGGTTGTGTCTGTGAAAACAATATTAAGGAAGTGTTTATATAAGCATGATTAATATTTTAAAAAAAATTGAATTTATAGTTCTAAAAAGATAAATTTAGATTTATAATATTAAGGTAAGCTGAGTGTTGTGGTATGCTGTTGGTACATTGTAATGTCTAATATCGCCTTTGTCCTTTCCTCTGTAGGTTACCCATTTAACGATGTGTGCCAATGGTTCATTGACCGTGCTGATCTGATCTTTGTGGTGTTTGACCCGACCAAACTTGATGTGGGTCTGGAGCTGGAGATGCTCTTCAGGCAGCTAAAAGGACGTGAGTCCCAAATCCGCATCATCCTAAACAAAGCTGACAGCTTGGCAACCCAGGAACTGATGAGGGTATACGGTGCACTCTTCTGGAGCTTAGCTCCATTAATCAATGTGACTGAGCCTCCAAGAGTCTATGTCAGCTCTTTCTGGCCAGATGACTACCAACCTGAGACACATCGTGAGCTCTTCCTCAAAGAAGAGATTTCCCTTCTAGAGGATCTCAACCAAGTCATTGAGAACCGCCTTGAAAATAAGATTGCCTTTATCCGCCAGCATGCTATCAGAGTTCGCATCCATGCCTTGTTGGTAGACCGATACCTCCAGACATACAAAGAGAAGATGACATTCTTCAGTGATGGAGAGCTGGTTTTCAAGGATATAGTGGAGGATCCAGATAAATTCTTCATCTTTAAGTCCATCCTGGCCAAGACCAATGTTAGCAAGTTTGATCTTCCCAATAAAGAAGCCTACAAGGATTTCTTTGGAGTTAACCCCATCACAAGCTTCAAGCTCCTTTCTCAACAGTGCTCCTACATTGGAGGCTGTTTCCAGGAAAAGATTGAGAGGGCTATTACTCACGAGCTTCCAGAGCTTCTCGGCAGCATTGGCTTGGGAAAGAAGCCTGGATCTCTCAACTGTGATGTAACCGGATGTGGGGAGACACCAAAGAATCGATATAAAAAACATTAATCTCTCTCCCTCTTAATCCCTCTCCAATTTCCAGAAAAAAATACAAATCAGTTTTTCAGTGCCATATTAGCGTCCGCAGTTCTGTTGGTGATGGATTCTATCTGCTCCAAAAATCCTTGTAGGACTCTTTTAAAAATGTCCTCAAGGTGTGTCATAAAGATGGTACTGTATAAACCCAAACAGCAACAACAAATACTGATCCCTTCTGTGCTGGAGGGACCTATATGTTGCTGGTCACTCTGGTGCTGAAGGAATTAAAGAATATTATTTGTCTAATGGAAGCCATTTTGAAGTCAACATTGATAGTGGGACATTCAGAGAGACTCTGTATTTCCCACTGACTTCTGCTCCTTTTCCAACTGTACCTTCTTATGTCTAAGGGGGTGGGAACAGGGCAGTGCAGCATTGTTTTAATAGAGTAGGACATAGCCAGGTGAGTGAGGAATGTCAATTTATTGTAGTCTCTCTGATGCTTCCAGTATCATAAATGGAATTAAAAGCAGAAGGTGATTATAAAGCCATAATGTTCCAATATGGTAGCTCCACATCTGTATATAAGGGCTCACCCTGTGCTCTGTGGAACCTTGTGGCTTCTCTATAAAGAAAAAAGCAGGTGATGGTAGATAGTTCATGATTCAATACACCAGTGGATTTCTGCCATTTGTTATCTCAATTTAGAAACTGAACTGAAGCCAAAGATATTTATTTGTCCTTATGACTTATGATCTAATAATGACAATTTGGGGAAGTGCAGTTCACCTCTTTCTACATACACTATATGGCAATGGAAAGTAATGTCTAGTTTGTTTGCAGACAAGATGAAGAGCTCATGACAAAATGGCCACCACAAAGATTCTCAGAGGCTCTACTGTAATACTAAAACCAAAAGTTATCTACAACAATTAAAACATTATTGAAAATACTGAAAGGAGGGATAATGTGTCATTACTATGCTATTTATTTTAGTTGATATTTAAATATGTCTGTTCTTAGTAACCCTACAATATCACTGCCAATCACACAATATATCTAATGCTTTACAGAGCTCACAGAACGTTAAAGGGAATTCCACCTATATGGCTGAAATCTTGCCATAAGAATGAAATATGCTGTATTATGAGTGCTTGCTGCCTTAGCCCTTTGAATGCCAGATGGACAGCAAACTGAATGAGAGGGTATGTGGGAATGTTTAGTTTAGGTTTGGCGAGTTCTGTGGTCTGGGGTCATGGATGGAAAGTTCTATTTTGTGTTTAAAAGTAAGTTTATTGACCTGCAATTTGTTGCAGCCCCTTTCAGCATTCAAGGGGTTATTATTGGGTTGGCTAAAACAACAAGTACCACTTCATTGGTCCAATTAGTATATCCTGTTTTTTTTTAAATCACAAACTCTCCTTTTGATTTTGTTATTGCGATCATCTGAATTGCTTCTCCTCCTGAGGAACAATAAAATGCTTCTGTTAACAACAGCTAATTTTTTTCTCTGTCTTCTGTCTATTGTCGTTTCTTAAAGGGCAAGTTCCAACAAACCTTAAAGAACAACTTTAAAAAACATGGGTGTAGGAGCCCATAAAAATCTGGGGGATACAGTTTAAAGAGTAAAAAAAAAACTACATACAATAGTAGGGGGGATAAAGTTTAAAGAGTAAAAAAAAACTACATATAATATTGGCGCTCTATTCAATATAAACAAAATGTGTTAGATATAAAAGGAAGGGTACTTATGCACCTCCAATGGAAGAACTGAGCAAATACAGATTCTCCCTTAATTCTAATGGCATCTAGTATCAAGTCTAGTATGGATGAATGATGAGCTACTAACCTGAATATTTATAGAGACCTCCCTGCAGAGTAAATCAGCTTGTTGAAAAAGTATTTGGAGACGTGGGCAAAAAGGAGATAAACAAAACAAAAAAATATAGGGTGAAGTAAGTTTGGATTATTTTAATTCATGCATAAATATTGTATTCACAAAACAAACACACATTATCTACTTAGAACTAAAAACAATAATTTAGTCAATTATTTGGCATAACAAATATGAAGAACCTCTTTTTTTAGTGGCTGTATTATGGTAGATAATTGACTTTTTTAGTATGAAGTAGATAACCACTGATTAATCTCATACCCTGTGTCTATAAGGTCTGTTTATCTTAACACGCGTTTTGTGTGTACTGTCAGAGATTGTGGACATGTTCCTGCAGTTTTTATGTTTTGTAAGTGCAATCTTTCATGTGTGTATTAAAATAGCCTAAACTTACTTTGCCTCACCCTCTAACTGTTGGCGTACCCCAAGGTTCAGTCCTAGCCCCCTCATCTTTCATAACACAGGCTTCCACCAACCTCACTTTCATATCACTGCATAATACAGGCTTCCTCTATCCTCACTATCATATCATTGCATAACATGGGCTTCCTCCCACCTCACTATCATATCACTGCATAATACAGGCTTCCTCCCACCTCACTATCATATCATTGCATAACACAGTCTTCCCTCCCTCCTCACTATATTATATGACTGTATAACACAGGATTCCTCCCTCCTCACTTCCCTCAAATTATTATTTTTTCAATCAGTTTTATTAATCAGCATAGATGCAATAAATACAATAAAGTCGCCAGTGTAAAATACATACAAAAGAGAGGAAAATGAGGCAGTCAGAAACATAGTTAAGTTGAATAGGGGTCTTGTATAGATTGAAGGCATACCTTTAGAAGAAATAACCCCAACTAAATAGACAGATTCTGCTTGTTGAGCACCATTTTGTGCAGCATCTCCGCTGGTGAGTTTTTTATTTTTCAGGATACAGAATATATAGAAGTAAATAACAATAAAGATTTATAAACACATATACTGAACAATATAAAAAAAGGGCAAAGGGGGAAAAACTGTTTAATTAAAAGACCCCCAAAAAAGAATAAAAAATATATCTCAAGTTTATATAGCCAAAGGATTCAAGACCTACCTCCCACTGTAGACTATGAAGAGGTCCCCAGTCAGCCAAGTCAAGTTCCAATTTGAGAGATAATTAGTTTGTTATGAAATGGGAATACTGTGAGAGGAAGCCAACCATGGGGTCCAAATTTTGATGAAAAGGGGAAAGGAGTCTTCTAAAATGTGGGAGAATCACTTGTTAATTAGGAAATAATTTAATTTGGAGATAACCAATCATAATTGAAAGGAGTAAGATTTCCAGTGGCATGCAATATTACTTTTGGTGTCGAGGACAGTTCACCCGCTGACTATTCGCGGAGATTTTGGCTCTTTCGCGATCGCATCGGAAGGCGGACACATGCGCTTTTTGGTCCGCCCCCTATTCTTTATCATTGAGGAAACTTTGACCCTGCACCTCACAGTCAGCAGACACATTCCAGCCAATCAGCAGCATACACTCCCTTCCAGAGCCTTCCATCTGAAGGACAGCATACATTTAAGAATGATTCTGAAGCTGCATTCGTTGTGAGAGGACAGATAGTGTAGCTGCTGGAGATTTAATAGGGAAATAGATAGCCAGGCTGTGTATTTAGCTTCAACTACAGACCTGAAGGACTCATCTGATATCTGCTGCAAGGACAGCAACCCAAAAAGCCCTTTTTAGGGCTAGAACATCATTTATTTTATTTTATAATTTTTTTCTGTGTAATCTAATTGCATATGCCTGCCTGCCAGCGTGTGTGTGTGACAGGCTAACACCTAACAGCTTATATTGTGCTTTTTTTCACTACTCATACCTGGTGGTGTACCATACATTGAAAACAACCATTTATTTCCTGTAATCTAATTTCAGTTGCCTGCCTGTTTCAGGCTCACAGCTAATATTCTGCTCTTTTTCACCAGTCATAGTTGGTGTATCATGCATTGATAAAAAACAACCCTTTTTTCCTTTAATCTAATTTCAGTTGCCTGCCTGTGTCAGGCTCACAGCTTATATTGTGCTCAGTGAAATAAAACAACACTTTTTTGACTGTAATAGATTGAATAGCAATTGCCTGCCTACAGGCGTGTGTGTGAAGCCTATTGCATCTACTCTGCCAACTTTTGCCAGTGCACAGAGATACGTCATATCTGGTGCAACCTTAGTGTACATGTGACATAAAACAACACTTTTTTGACTGTAATTGATTGAATATCAGTTGCCTGCCTACAGGCGTGTGTGTGAGGCCTACACCGCCTACTCTACCAACTTTTGCCAGTGCACAGTGACACTCATATCTGGTGCAACCTAGTGTACAGTGAAATAAAAGAGCCCATTTTTTTCTGTAATCGATTGAATATCAGTTGCCTGCCTACAGGCGTGTGTGTGAGGCCTACAGTGCCTACTCTGCCAACTTTTGCCAGGGCACAGTGACACTCATAACTGGTGTCACAGTAGCTTGCACGCATAGTACCACTAATCGAAAAAAAAAATGACAGGCAGAGTCAGGCCACCCCGCAGGGGCCGTCGTGGTCGTGGTGCTGTGATTCCCTTTGGCCCTAGAATAATGCCCAGTTTTCAGAGGCAACGTACCCTGAACTTGAAAAGTTCTGAGGACATGATTGACTTGCTAACACAGGACACCCAATCTTCTACAGCTTCCGCTGGGACCCTAGACGCACTATCCTCCTCCAGCTTAGCTTCGGGCACCTCTTCAGTTACCACTCGCCCGCCTGCCGCCCCCACTAACACTAGCACCACAGCCGCTTCACTTAAACCGTCAGCAGAGTTAGTTACACATCCGTTGGAAGAAATAAGTGATGCGCAAACATTAGTGCCAGAGGATGTAGATAACAGGGATATGTCCCAGTCAGGCAGCATTACACACATGGACGTACGGTCTGATGATGATGATGTTGTACCCGGTGCTGCTTTCGTTTTTTGAGTTGTCAGATACAAGTGAAGTGGTTGATGATGACGATGCGTCTGTGGATGTCACGTGGGTGCCCGCTATAAGAGAAGAAGAACATGAGGAAAGTTCATATGGGGCGACAGAGAGGAGGAGGAGACGAGTTGGAAGCAGGGGAGGTCGTCGCAAGTAGCTAGTGGCACAGTCAGACAGCATGCATCGGCACCCGGGGTCAGCCAGACAGCACGCCAGTCAACGCATGCTGTTGCCACCACCAGAATGCCGTCATTGCAGAGCTCAGCAGTGTGGCAATTTTTTGGTGTGTCTGCCTGTGACAAAAGCGATGCCATTTGCAACCTGTTTGAAAAGAAACTGAGTCATGGGAAGTCCAACACCCACCTAGGTACAACTTCTTTGGGATCAAGATATGAGTACAAGCAGCACACAAAGTCAAAGCCGCCATCCTCCTCCTGGTCCAGCATCTTCAGCCACGTCAACCACTGCTGCCCTGCTTGCCCCCTCTCAACCATCCGCCACTCCGTGTCTCGCCCTGAGCAGTCCCTGCTCATCTGCCCACAGTCAGGTGTCTGTCAAGGACATGTTTGAGCGTAAGAAGACAATGTCACAAAGTCACCCCCTTGCCCGGCAACTGACAGCTGGCTTGTCTGAACTCTTAGCCCGCCAGCTTTTACCATACAAGCTGGTGGAGTCTGAGGCGTTCAAAAAATTCGTAGCTATTGGGACACCGCAGTGGAAGGTACCCGGCCGAAATTTGTTTGAACAAAAGGCAATCCCCAACCTGTACTCGATTGTGCAAAAGGAAGTAATGGCATCTCTGGCACACCGTGTTGGGGCAAGGGTCCATCTGACCACTGATACCTGGTCTGCAAAGCATGGTCAGGGCAGGTATATCACCTACACTGCGCATTGGGTAAACCTGGTGACGGCTGCCAAGCATGGAATACATGGCTCTGCAGAGGAGTTGGTGACACCGCCACAACTTGCAGGCAGGCCTACTGCCACCTCCTCTACTCCTCCTACTCCATCCTCTTCCATAACCTCTTTGGCTGAGTCCTCTTCTGCTGCTGCTATGTCTTGCTCCACATCAAGGCCCCCCCCCCCCCCAGTTCCACAGGAACTATTCCACATCCCGGATACGGCAGTGTCACGCCGTCTTGGGGTTGATTTCCCTGAAAGCAGAGAGTCACACCGGACCAGCACTCCTGTCCGCCCTGAACGCACAGGTGGATCAGTGGCTGACTCTGCACCAACTGGAGATCGGCAAAGTGGTTTGTGACAACGGAAGAAATTTGTTAGCGGCATTGAATTTGGGCAAGTTGACACATGTGCCGTGCATGGCACATGTGTGTAATCTGATTGTACAACGCTTTGTGCATAAGCACCCAGGCTTACAGGACGTCCTGAAGCAGGCCAGGAAGGTGTGTGGCTATTTCAGGCGTTCCTACACGGCCATGGCGCACTTTACAGATATCCAGAGGCGAAACAACATGCCAGTGAGGCGCATGATTTTAGACAGCCCGACACGTTGGAATTCAACACTCCTAATGTTCGACCGCCTGCTCCACCAAGAAAAGGCCGTTAACGAGTATTTGTATGACCGGGGTGCTAGGACAGCCTCTGCGGAGCTGGGGATTTTTTTGCCACGTTACTGGACTCTCATGCGCAATGCCTGTAGGCTTATGCGTCCTTTTGAGGAGGTGACAAACCTGGTCAGTCGCACCGAGGGCGCCATCAGCGACATCATACCATTTGTTTTCTTCCTGGAGCGTGCCCTGCGAAGAGTGCTGGATCAGGCCGTAGATGAGCGTGAAGAGGAAGAGATGTGGTCACCATCACCACCAGAAACAGCCTTACCAGCATCGCTTACTGGACCTGCGGCAACGCTGGAAGAGGATTGTGAGGAAGAGGAGTCAGAGGAGGAACGTGGCTTTGAGGAGGAAGACCAACCACAACAGGCATCCCAGTGTGCTCGTTGTCACCTATCTGGTAACCGTGGTGTTGGACGTGGCTGGTGGGATGAACATACCTTCATTGAGATCACTGAGGACGAGGAACGGGACATGACTAGCTCGGCATCCAACCTTGTGCAAATGGGGTCTTTCATGCTGTCGTGCCTGTTGAGGGACCCTCGTATAAAAAGGATGAAGAATGACCTGTACTGGGTGTCCACGCTACTAGACTACCGGTATAAGCAGGGAGTGCCTGAAATGTTTCTGAATTACCACAAGTCGGAAAGGATGCAGCATTTCCAAAATAAATTAAAAAGTATGCTTTACACAGCGTTTAAGGGTGATGTCACAGCACAAAGGCAATCTAACAGCGGAAGAGGTGAACATAATCCTCCTCCTCCCACGACCACGCCGGCAAGGAGAGGACGCTTTACAGATGTGTTGTTGATGGAGGACATGCAGAGCTTTTTAAGTCCTATGCATCGCCACAGCCCTTCGGTGTCTACCCTCAGAGAATGACTCGACCGTCAGGTAACAGACTACCTCGCCATAACTACAGATATCGACACTATGAGGAGCGATGAACCCCCTGACTATTGGGTGTGCACGCTTGCCCTGTGGCCTGAGCTATCCCAATTTGCCATAGAACTTCTGTCCTGCCCCGCTTCAAGTGTCCTGTCATAAAGGACCTTCAGTGCAGCAGGAGGTTTTGTCACTGAGAAGAGAAGTCGCCTAGGTCAAAAAAGTCTAGATTACCTCACCTTTATTAAGATGAATGAGGGATGGATCCTGAAGGGACTGACAGTGGGCGATACATTTGATTAAAAAAGGCCTGATAGATGAGCTGCCTTGAGCTAATAATGGTCCACACACTGCTGTATTTTATCCCTGAATGCCGCCACCAACTAGGGTTCAAGACGCAATGTTTTAGGGCACTTTCGGTCTGGCAAACTAACATCAATTTTTCTGGTCGCTGCAACAATACCTAATTTTTGCATTTAAATTATTTTATTGTCAGAAGGCGTACAGCATGTAATGAAACATAAAGCATTTTTGAACAGTCTTGCATAACAGTTGTGCAAAAATACATATTTACAATAAAGACATTTTGTGAAAGTTAGCTGGCTAGTCCTTCTTATTTTTACTTTTTAGGTTAATAATTTTTCTTATTTTTTACTGTGATTGCAATTTAAGAGATACCTAAGACATGGTAAAACAGACAATAGTAAAGAGTATATCTGCAGGAAACACCAAAGTCCTATTAGCTATCATCCCTCCAGCAGTATTAGCTTATTATTTACAATATCTAACCTGGGCAATCACCCTTGGGTTACCCTAGGGCAGGCTTCAGTAAGCGACCTCTCCTTTCCTGGGATGATTTTGCCGTCGGTTGCTTCTGAAGGGTCTCCAGGGCTCCCCCACTCCGGTCCTTTCCCCAGTGTCGCTTCAACCAGTAACAAATGTTTTATATTTGTAAAGCGACACAATGATCACCCTTGATAGAGGTTTATCTTTACAAATTTTGGAGAACCAATTTAAGGCACCCCTGTCTTGTTCCTCTTTCTATTTTAATTAAGGATCTCTCATCTCCCGGAATCTGTAACCTTGCCCTGGATGATTTCTATAATGAGTGTATGAGATTTATGAAATGGGCTTTAATATCAAATTTTTCAAGCGTGGCGTATAGGTAAGTCCACTCCAGGGAATCAAACGCCTTTTCAATGTCAAAGGCCATAAGACAGGCTTGAATTTTAGAGGCTTTGGTGTGGTACAGTAGGTTCATGACTTTTCTAATGTTGTCTCCCGCTTGCCTGTGGAAGACAAAGCCTACTTGGTCATTATGTATTAACTTAGGCAAGATGGATGACATTCTATCCCCTATTATTTTTGACAGGATCTTTGTATCACAGTTTAGTAATGATATTGGCCTGCAGTTTTTTGGTTCTAGGGCATCTCGACCCTCCTTAGGGAATAGAGCGATATCTGCCCTGTTCAGCTCTGCTGGGGTTTGCTTGCCTTCTGGAACTCTGTTAGAGTGACCAAGTGCGGGCCTAATATGTCTATACATTTTTTATAATATAAATTGGTGTACCCGTCTGGGCCTGGTGACTTACCAGGTTTGAGGTTCTGGACTGCTTTTCTCACTTCCTCTAGGGTCACTTTGGCATTTAAAGTCTCTAAGTCATTTTCTTCTATTAAGGGGAGATCACAGGAATTAAGAAATCCCCTCATTTTGTGTAGATCTATGTGTTTTGTTGCCGTATAAAGGGTATTGTAGAATTTTGTCAAAATCTTCTGGATCTTATTTGGGTTTGTTGTTTTTTCTCCCTTCGAGGTCTTAATTTGAAGTATCCTATTTTGTGTTGTTTTGGTTTGTAGTTTCCTGGCTAGTAACGGGCCAGGTTTATTGGCTTTATTGAATCCGATAGGAATAAATAGTACAACTGAACACACCACTCCTATCTGATGCCACCTTAGATTGCACTCGCAGTGCCCCAAATTTGAAGTGGGAGGACCGACCAAGCATCTTTTTCCATCTCCCTCTTCCAAAAATCCATGCCATATACACGTCCCCTGATAGGTGACGTAACAGGTATCAAACTGATAGGAATAAATAGTACAACTGAACACACCACTCCTATCTGGTGGCACATTACATTGCACGTGCAGTGCCCCAAATTTGAAGCGGGAGGACCGACCAAGCATCTTTTTCCATCTCCCTGTTCCAAAAATCAATGCCATATACACGTCCCCTAATAGTGGACGTAACAGGGATTACACCGATAGGAATAGTACTACTTAACAGTACACACCTTATAATAACGCAGACAGAGGCAACGCAGAGAGAGGAGTCTGAAGAAGAGGAGTCAGAGGAGGAAGGTGGCTTTGAGGAGGTGGAAGACCAAACACAGCAGGCGTCCCAGGGGGCTTGTTGTCACCTTTCGGGGACCCTTGGTGGCTGGGGGGAGGAAGAGACCTTCAGTGACATCAGTGAGGACAAGGAACGGGACATGGATAGCTTGGTATCCAACCTTGTGCAAATAGGGAGTTTGCGGTTGTGCAAAGGGACTGTTTGCGGTTGTTTGCGGTGCATTAAACGGGGAGATTGGTCTGTTACTGTGAAGCGGGTGTAACCCTTACACTACCTGATCGATACAACATCATACCTGATGTTTTTTTATAACAATGAGTTTTATTGTCACCACATGTCATAAAGCAATTTACACATTGTACCTTGGCTCGCAGGCCTTTCTGGTTTTCGTATATCCATGAATCCCAACATACATGTACTTGTATACATCAACATAAAGAAAACTCTGTAACACCGCAGCATGTACATTCAAGATGAGTGTTCGCCTGTTGCAGATCGAGCCATAAGGCTATGGTACATATAAAGTGACTATCTCTTTTTTTTTCCATTTTATTTTGAACATAAATCTTTTAAAAACGTGTACCAAAACTACAAACTTAAACTGCTTGCTGGCCTGTCCTGTCCCTTATGGAATCCCCTAATACAGGAAATTTATAAAGAGGATGTCCCCCACTCCCTTCCCATACTTCCCCCCTAGGCCTTCAGTCCGACCTATTTGAGGGAAAGATTCTACTTTTTAACTAGGCATTAGTCCTAACAACCTAAGGCTAGGCCTATGTATACTATCCATGGGTCCCATATTTTCCTGAAGTTGTCCATAGAGTCATCCAGTAGGTGGGTGATTCTTTCGTTGATGGCAATATAATTTATCTTATGTTTGATCAGCTGGAAGTTTAGGTTACTGGATTTCCAGGATTTAGCAATATGGCTCTTGGTTGCCAGGGTTATGTATTGCAGCAGCCTGTTTTGGGGAGGTGTAAGGGTGTTAAAGGGGATCCCCAGCAGCATGTTGTCTATAGACTTGTCCACCTGGGTACGGAATAAGTCCGAGGCTAGTTCCGAAACCAGGTCCCATATCTTTGCTACTTTGGGGCAGGAGCACCATATATGGGGAAATGTCCCAACTACTTGGCATCCCCTAAAGCACAAATGTTTTTCTGACTTTTTCCATTTAGCGAGTTTTTCCGGGGTTATGTATACTCTGTGTAGCACCTTGATGGCAGTTTCTAAAATGCTATAGTTCAGGGAGCCCCTATAGATGTTGGACCAAGCTATCCTCCATTTACCTAAATCCCAATTCGTATTCATGTCAGATTCCCAGTCTACCATGTGTTTAAATTTGAGACCTACCGGTCTGGCATTAAATGTTTTGTAAAGCATCCCTAGGGTGCCTTTCGTTAGAGGTGCCACTTGGCACATTTTTGATAGCCAGTTCATTTCCGGAATTGTATGGTTCTCTAACAAGGTTAATACGAGATGTTTAAGCCTGCAGAAATTGTAGTGTTCTGTCAAGGGTAGATCGTGTTTGTCCCTTAATTTTTCGAACGAGATAATTTGCCCCTTCTCAATCCACTCTCCCAGCCTATCTAGTTTTTTGCTCCTCCACCAGTGTTGGGAAGCAGAGTTTAGGCTAACTGACATCTGAGGGTGATTAAGGAGTGAGATCATGTGAGAAGGTTTGGGAAATAATTTTGTGTGCATGTGGGCCTATTTCCAACATGTGAGCGTGTGTTTTATAATAGGATTGGGAATATTTCTCAATTCGGGGGGAATATCTGGTAGCCACATAATTGTGTCCCAGGTCAATGGTCTCATTGACTGGTTTTCTATATAAACCCACGCTGGTTGATGTGACACGGAATGGGCGATTGGCAACCAGGATAATTGAGCGGCCTTGTAATAAAGTTTAATGTTAGGGCAGGATAATCCTCCATCTAGTTTGTGCAGATACATGATTCTTTTCGCGATTCTTGATGGGCCCTGGTTCCAAATGAATCCAAAGATCTGCCTTTGAAAATTAGACAACTCTTTATTTCTCACCGGGATCGGGAGGGTTCTAAACAAGTAAAGGAGTCTGGGTAAAATGTTCATTTTTATTGTGTTAATTCTCCCCACCCAGGAGAGGCGAAATTTCGTCCATCGACCTAAATCTGTAATCAAGGTTTTTAGTAGCTTAGAATAGTTCTCATTGTAAAGATCCCCCAGGTTTGCCGTTAACCTTATTCCTAGGTAGTTTATGTATTTTATGTCCCAATTAAATTTATACTTATCATGTAGACTATTTTTTTCTGTTGCCGGAACATCTATGGCCAGGGTCTCTGTTTTCTCTAAATTTAGTTTTAGGCCCGAGAGTTGGCCAAACTTTTCCAGTGTTTTAATGAGTTCCGGAACTGAGTTAGTTGGGTTGGTTACTACGCATAGTAGATCGTCTGCGAACAGGCAAATCTTGAAGTGGTGATGTCCCACCTTAATCCCGGAGATCTCCGAGTTTGCCCTGATTTCCCTGGCTAGGGGTTCCATAGCCATTGCGAAAAGTAAAGGTGATAGCGGGCATCCTTGCCTAGTCCCCCTTCCTATTGTGATATTCGGAGTCACAGGACCTGGGAGTTTCAGTTTCGCCGAAGAGGAGCTATAGAAAGATTTCAGCTTTTATTTGCTTTGTCGAAGAATTTTTGCTGAGTCCACCTTAGGGCTTTCTCAGTTTGGTCTGAAAGGACAGCGTCTAGATCCGTCCTAACCTTTTCAATTGCCTGTCTGTTTTTGGAGTCCGGCTTGGCTTGGTTTAGTTTTTCTAGTTTTGTCAGTTCTGCTTGAAGTTCAATTTCTTTAGCTTTTCTTTGTTTTTTATGGTGAGAGGCGATTTTAATAAGGGATCCCCTGATATAGGCCTTGTGTGTGGCCCATACAATGCTTGCCCTTACTTCTGGGGTGAGATTAATCTGGAAAAAAAGATCCAGATCTTGGGAAATTTGGTTTTTGACCTCTGGGTTAGCTAGAATTCGTTCGTTCAGTCTCCAAGAGAATATGGGCCTCCCCCCTGTAGCCCAGCTCAATGCCAACTTTACGGCGGCATGGTCAGACCATGTACAGGGAGTATGTTCTGATCTCTTTACCTGGTCTAAAAGTGAGGAATCTGCAAATATGTAGTCTATCCTGGAATAGGTATTATGTACTTGGGAGAAAAAGGAATATTCCTTAGCCGTAGGGTGTGCTTCCCTCCAGACGTCTGTTAAGTTTAACTTAAGGAGTAAGCGTTTAATTATCTTTATTTTCCTAGTGAACCTCTCTTAACCCCCCTTCCCTGTCCTATCTTGTGTCGGGTCCATCACCAGGTTCAGGTCCCCCCCTATTATTATTTTTCCGAGCCCTGGCTTGTCTAGCATTTTTAGCACGTTTATTACCGTTTGATGTGGGTTAGATGTGGGGGCATAGATAGAGACAAGGGTTGTCTTAATGCCCTGTATTAGTCCTGTTATTATTACAAAACTACCTGCCGGATCTGTCTGTCTGTGTTCTAGAGTAAAAGGGAAGTTCCTGTGAAGGAGTATAGCCGCCCCTCCTTTTTTAGTTCTTTGGTTGGCTAGGAAAACCGTTGGGTAGTTCTTGTGGAGAAAATTTGGGTGGTTATTGTGGACAAAGTGGGTTTCCTGCATGAATATGACAGAGGGGTTACTATCCTTATAGGATAGAAAGGCCTTGCGACGTTTAAATGGTGAGTTAAAACCCTTGACATTGTGTGTTAGGAATATTATATCTAAATTATTCAGATTTTCTGCCATGTGTGTGGGGTAGTGAAGCGATATTTTGACTTACCCCAATCCAGAGGAGGAGTCCCTATAGCCCTGAGGCCTGGTGAGATATGCTGGGAGAGTGGGCCGCCCACTGACCCGGCGGATATACCCCCTGGGAGTCTATCGTCTGAGAGACGGCTGCCTTCTAACCTGATGGAATTACCTTTGGGTTGTTTTACGTTCAGGAATGGAGAGTAAAGAACAGCCAGCAAGCTAGTAAAAGACAATGATCCTCATTAAACTTTACCGATTGCACCTAAGTGCCTAAGGTGGAGAGGAAAAGCAGTCCTCTCCCAGTCCCTAGTATGAGGAAAAAGTATACCTTCGAGTAGTTCCTTAATAGGCAAGTAGTAACTTTACACTACCGAACAATAACCCTGGACTAGGCCTGTACCTGGGAAAACATAAGCAATGTAAGAAGAAAATGTATCTAGATCTATAAACTTTTTGGCATGAGCTCACTCTTCTCTAGGGTAATATCTAAAAGTATGTGTTTCAACTCACAATACACAATGATATTTGTATACACTGTTAGGCTTACTAACTAATGTTAAACCTTTTGTACGTTGATTTAATGTTTCTCACATTTCTAAATATTGCTAAAGTTCACCCTTCATCCACCGGTAAGAGGGAGTGTTTGGGGTGAGCCTG
This sequence comes from Discoglossus pictus, assembly GCA_027410445.1. Taxonomy (NCBI): domain Eukaryota; kingdom Metazoa; phylum Chordata; class Amphibia; order Anura; family Alytidae; genus Discoglossus; species Discoglossus pictus. The sequence continues at coordinate 39,946,051 of CM050172.1, read as the reverse complement.
CCGGAAGTCACAGGCTCGGATTGTAGCGAGCATGCAGTCTCTCTTTGGTTTCTTTGTTTTTTGTGAACCGGTATATCTGTCCACTGCCTTGATGGTCTGTCTTTTGGCCTCTCTGCTCGTTGTACACGAAACTCTTCGCTGGTGGCCAGTTTGAGCTGGATCAAATGTTTTTGGCAGTCATCCAAAGAGAAAGCAGAATAAGTGGCTTCTCCGGCTTGGAACAGTAAGCAGAATGGGAAACCCCATTTGTACGGGATCTTGTTCTTTATAAGAACATTTAAAGCTGGTTTCATTTCCCTGCGTTTGAGCAGAGTGGATGGGGCAATATCCGCAAAAATCTGTAGTTGGGATCCATCTGGGCCAACCACATATGGAGCGTTTCTGGCGGCAGAAAGGATATTGTCCCTTGTTCTTTGTCGGAGGAATCGGACTATAGTGTCTCTAGGTAGAGTCTGGTTGACGGATGCTCCCAAGGCCCTATGTGCCCTTTCAATTTCAATCTCTTCATCTTCTCCTTCCGGCAGCAAGGACCGAACCACCTCCTTGATGTAGGGTACCAGGTTAGTTACCCGTTTGTCGATCCCTCTAAAGCGAATGTTATTTCTGCGGGACCGATTTTCAATATCCTCCAGTTTGTTTTCCAGGAGGGTGATTCTGGCAGAATTAGCCGAGATATCTTTCCTGTCCTGCCCTTGAGTTGAGACCAATTGGTCCGTGAGGTTCTCTAAAATATGGGTTCTCTGTCCCAGCTCCTGGATTTCTTTCTTAAAGTCCTGCACGGCCTGGGAAAGTTGGGTCTTTAGCAAGATTTCAAATCTTGTGATAATCTTGTCTATCATCTCCGGCTCTTGTAGAGTACTCTTCTGTCCTCCCTCCATGTCTGAATTGTCAGATAGATCTGCAGCGGGGCTCTGGGGCGAGGGTTGACGTTTTGGGAGCGTTTGGAAGTGTTCTGGAATTCCTTTAGCTGCCGAGCTCTTGCGTGATTTACCCTTCATTTTCCATGCAGGTTATCATTTGTAATTCACTGGGGCGCCATTGTTAGTCCAGGTCCTGAGGTATGAGGCTTAGTTGTCTGTAGCGGGGTTTCCCATCTTCTTATCCCTTTCTTTTAGGTTAATACATTGATGTACTGTATAGCTGCGCTATGTTTTCCCAGGTAGGGCCTCCTCCTCCTTGTTAGTTTTACATTGCTATGGATATCCGTGGAAGCAGTTCAGTATGTATGCCCTGTGGAGGGTGTTTAATCTGCATTTATCCAGCTCCCATTTGAAGCCACAGGGCACTGTAATAGCTCTCCCTATGCTTTGCCAAGGGTGCTTAGCCTAGTTCAGTCCAGGGCCCTTTTCTATAGTATTGCAAATTCCCGATGGACAAGGGGCCCTGCACCCCTCCAGGTTGGATAATGGTGCTCAGTTTCCCCCACTCTAGGGAACAAAATGGCCGCCACCTCCTGTTTGTGGCATGAAAGGAAGGTTAGTTCATGTGCCCCCTCCTCAGATAAGATGGGTAGCCTGCCTGGATTTGTTTGGGCTTTCTTGGAGTCCCTCAGCTCCTTCAGGGATTCTTGATAGGCGGGGAGAGAACCCTGCTTACTGGCAGCAGCCTTTACTGTTATCTTTTTGGGTGGACGCGTGGTCTAAAATGGTGTCCCTGCTATTTTTCGCGCCCTCCTCTCACTTTGACCCCTGGATGGTTCCTGCGGACCCTTCTCCTGCTGCCCCTCTGGGGAATCACCCCTCCTCCTTTTTTTTTGCCCCCCGCGGGGTGGGATGCCGTTTCGGGTCGCCCTGTCTGGGCCCCTGCTTCTATTATCATGTCCGGCGTTCCCTTATGGCCCCCCTGCGGTACTCACTTTTAGTGTAGTGTGCTGATAAAAAAAGGGGGGTCAGTGTAGCGTGGGGAGAAGTGTCTGACGGGTCTTTTCTCTTTCCCTGCATGCGGGGGAAGAGTTCTGTATGGGAGGCTGTCTCTGCGTGCCAGGGCCAGACTGTAAGGCAGGTCTGACTAGGCCGCGGACTTGTTCTCCCGTTCTCCTGGCCAAATCCGCTCGATTTTGGTGTCCCCGTGGTCCTGGGGAATTCCTATCTGCGTGTGTGCTGGAATTAGGGGGTTTAACTCCCCCTGGCTCGAGAAATATCCGAGATTTGGGGTAATTGTGTGCAGAGCCCAGCCGATGCACGTCTACCCGGTCTCGTCCGTTGGCCACGCCCCCTATCCAATCATTTTATTGCCATACCTGATGTTTTAAAGCATGTTATTCCAAACAATTTAGGAATGTTAGGTGATTTATGCCCTTTATGGCTTAAAACCAGACTCTGCATCAACTATGTAATTTTCCGTGGGAGTTTTGCCATGGATCCCCCTCCGGCATGCCACAGTCCAGGTGTTAGTCCCCTTGAAACAACTTTCCCATCACTATTGTGGCCAGAAAGAGTCCCTGTGGGTTTTGAAATTTGCCTGGCCATTGAAGTCTATGGTGGTTCGCCCGGTTCGCACGTTCGCGAACATTTGATGAACCGAAAATGTTATGTTCGTGACATCACTAGTGATCAGCTTATTTTGATGCTGGGATAATAAAGAAATGTAATGGCCTAGCAAACCAACCTCAGCTGTTGGATTAAGTTTATGAACAAATATGTCAGAGGCCAGCATAAATACTTTTTGCCACAGTAATCTAACTTTAGGGCAGTCCCACCAAGTATGGAGGAAGGAACCTACTCTCCCACATTGTCTGAAGCAATCTGGATTTGGCATTAATCTCCATTTATAGAGCTTGTCTGGAGTGTGGTATGTCCTATGTAGAACTTTAATTGAAGTCTCTAGAATGCTACTATTTAGGGAGCCTCTTGATTGGGTCCAATTACAGTTCAGGTTCCTCTCCCAGTGTTGCATATAAGTCAATTTAGATTGTTTTAAGTCGGTATTGATTGAGTCATACACTAGGCTAACAATACCTTTTATGAGAGGGGCATAGTTTCACTAGCCAGGATGACCGGGGAGTACCAAGAGTGAATTCCTGTATATGTATAAAATGGCTAAGGCTACGGTAAGTAAAAAGTTCCTGTGGCAGGATTTGGTGGAGAGTATTTAGTTGATAAAGCTTGAGAGTTTGATAGTCTTTATACCAGGAACCAGCATGTAAGAGACCTGAGACTCTCCACTAATTAAGAGAAAGGGGGCGGGGGGGATCTGAAATGCAAGTTGTGGATGAGGGATTAATGGAGTGAGTGTGGAATATTCAGAGGTAAGGCCTTGAGTTTGTCTCGCCCATTGCCAAATAGCTTTATGAAAGGATTTTGGCATGTCCCAAGAGTTTTGCAGGGGTGGGAAAGCCAAAGGAATGTATCCCAGCAATAAGGACGCATTTGGAAGTTTTCCGTAAAAACCCACAGGGGTTGGTGTGTTATAGAATGAGCCTGAGGGATGAAGGAGATTTGTGCTGCTTTATAGCATAACTTAAAGATAGGGCTCGACAAGACTCCTTTTGTTTTGTGTTTAAACATTGTGCTTTTAGATACAATGGGATTTATTTGAAAGTTAAATGTTGAAATCTCTCTAATTCAGAATAATTGATTGCTATGGGCAGGGTGAGGAATAGGTATAAAAGTCTCGGTAAGATATTCATCTTACACGCCCCAGCCAGGAAATATTCCCTTTGGACCAAGTCCAGTAATTCTGGCCCATTGCTAAGTATAAGTGCGTGAAGTTAGCTTTGTGAAGGTCATTTGTTTGTTGTGTGAGGTGGACACCTAAATACTTAATATATGCGGGGGGCCACTGAAATTGAAAATGTTTATGTAAAAACTGTAGGACTTCAGGGGAGATATTCAAGTCTTCTGTTTTTCCAAGACTTACTTTCAAACCTGAGATCTTTTCAAAGTTGTTGAGAATCTGGAGAAGCTGGAACCGAGGTGACAGGTTTAGATAAAGTGCACAATAGATCGTCCACAATTAGGCAGCATTTAAGATGTTGATGACCTATCGTGATACCGTGGATGGTAGATAAACTTTGGTGAGTCCCCTTCCAGTTTAAGCAATGTCATGCGGTTACGGCAGTAGGTTTGCAGAAGGTTCATAAAGGGCCCAGAGAAGCAAAATTTAGTGAGAGATTTTTGTAGGTAACGCCATTCAAGCGAGTCAAATGCCTTTTCAATGTTAAGTGCTAAGAGGCACGCAGGAGTTTGGGTTGTTTTACCCAATGGATTGAGTTAAGCACTTGCCGAATGTTGCTTGCCTAAAAGAGATAAAGCCAACCTGGTCCTTGTGGATTATTCTGGGTAGGAAGTAATTGATTCTATTTGAAATGAGCTTTGCCAAGATCTTAATGTCCCCATTTAAAAGGGAGATGGGCCTGTAGTTTTTGACTTCAATTGGGTCTCTGCCTTCCTTGGGAAAAAAAACACTAGGTCAGCCTGATTGAGTTTAGGAGGAATAGGGATACCCTCTATGATACTGTTGAATAAATTTGTAAGGTGAGGAGCTAATAGGTCAACACATTTTTTATAATAGGAGTTAGAAAATCCGTCCGGACCAGGGGCTTTACCACTTTTTAAGCTTTGTATAACTTTTTTAACTTCTTGTACCATGATCTTAGAGTTCAAGGATTCTAGATCTAACGGGGTGAGCGTGGGGAGGTCACAAGAGTCGGGGAAGGAGGATGTACTAGATTAAAAGTTATATGGTGAGGAGGTGTATAGCTTCTGGTAAAAAGAGTGAAAGGTATCTAGAATTATTCTAGGGCTAACTGTAATATCTCCCAATGAGGACCTGATGCGAAAGATTTTTGATTGATTCAGTTTCCCTCTAAAAATTTTTGGCTAGGAGGGAGTTAGATTTTTTGGCTTGGGTATAGAATTTGTGTTGAGTCCATCTCATAGCCTTCTCTGTAGATTGGCGTAGTCTATGGGATGAAGTTAGTTGATTGCGCTTTTCCAAAGCCAATAACTCCCTTTTTAAATTTGCTTCCTTGAATTGTAATTGTTTTTTATTTACGGACGCATATTTAATGCACGCTCTCCTGATAAAGGCCTTATGGGCCGCCCAAACCCATCTGTTATCAGATTCCAAGTATAAGTTTGTAGAGAAAAAAAGGTCTATATCGTTAGCTATGTGATCTCTGAATATCGGGTTAGTCAGGAGAATATCATTTAGCCTCCATTAACTGGGTAAGTGTGCATTAGTGCCAAAAGCAAAAGAGACACTGACCAACGAGGGGTCAGACCAGGTGCATGGAATGATTTCTGATTTAGTTAAGTGGTCAGAGAGTGATGAATCAAACATTACTGTATCTATTCTTGATGATGTATTATAGACTGGAGAATAGAAAGTGTATTCTCTATCTGTTGGATGAAGCAATCTCCACGCATCAACTATGTGTAGATCCTGCAATAAAAAGTATATCTGGGATATCTTGGTAGCGAACCTGTCACCTCCGTTCTGTGTAGACCTATCGAAATTGTAGATTTAGCTTTAAATGTAAGTCTCCCCCGAGAATGACCTTTACTACGTCACACGATTTGAGGTATTGTAAGAGCCTGATAAAAGAGGAATGAGGTTTGGTGGTAGGGGCATAGAATCCTATGAGAGAGAGTTTAACGTCCAGCAGGTTACCCGTTAGAATAAAAAAAAACATCATCTTTATAGTAAAGTATGTTGGGTAATGTTTATGAAAGAATTTGAGAGCCTTAAAAGAATAGTCTCCTAAAAGAATAGCACTGAAGGACGTATATGTTTGTACAAGAGGGCCTTTCATCTCTTAAAGGGGGAGTTGAAGCCTTTAACGTTGTGGGAAACTATGTATAAGATGTGTATGTCATCTTACCTTGGGGAAGTGTATCACTGAGAGACATTGTATAGGTGGGGTTGGAGACTTGCCTGGAGGGGGTCCCATATGTCGGGGAGGCAGGAGCAGATCCCGCTCTTCTAAGGCAACTTGAGATACTACAAAAAAAGGGGAAAAGGGTAATCTAAGTAACAAAAAAGCTCAATTGAAAATAGCAACATTGGAGGGTCAGGCACTTAGTAATCCTTGTAAGTAAACTAAAGGCACAGATGTGCCAGAGGGAAGGGAGGGGAATAATCACTCCCTAAGAAGTGTATCACCTTCCACCCTAACACTCTTATCACCTCTCTCTCCCTCTTTTACCACTCACTATACCTTAGATTATAAGTCTGCAAGTTTCTATCCTAAGTACTTTGGGAATTCACCATGGACATTGGATTCCTAGCTCAAAGACAGGGCCCTCCTTCCTTTGCTAAATGTTAATCTGTATTTATCACTGTCTGAACCTAATTTATGTACAGCGCTACAGAATATGTCCGCGCATTATAAATAAACTATAATAATAATAATAATAATAATAATAAAAAATATTCCTAATATGAGGAAAATGTAACAAAGAGAAACAATGTAAAAGTTCACATTTTGCTTACCAAACTAGCCATGAAATAACATTTTGAAGAACTATACCGAACTTATTTCAGAGAAGTTTATAGAAAAAAATTGCATGTTAGAATTATGTAAATATGGGTAGTGTAAGGTCACCCAAGGCTAGAGCTAAGAGTTGTGGGCGCTAAAACTATTGGATAGCATATCCGGGGAAGGGGGGGGGGGGGATAAATATAAAAGTATAGAGTATAACCTGGGTAAGCAGCCTCGCAGGGAAGCTGTGAATTACTACACACATTATAAAACATCACACATTAACCAGAACGGGCATCTGGTCCTCTCCAACATGAGAGATGAAACCAGACCCGGGGCTCTCTAGACTCTCAAATGTTCTGTCCAAAAGTTGCGAAGTCATTCAATGAGTCTCTAGCAAACCGGTGGGTGAATGGGCTGAAGGAGACATCAGAGGACTTGAAGAGGCAGGTTGAGGTTTTGACCTCGGGTTCACTGTTTGGAAGATCTAACAGATATGCGGGACGCTGAGACATTCAGAAGATCTGAGTCTTTGATCAAGTTAAGATAGAGAAGGTGGGTTTGGCATTCTTCCAGTGTGGTTTCTATAAAATGAAGTAGAGCCCATCTGGAAATGGAGGCTTAAGGGGAAGCCCCATCTATATTTTATGTTTATTTTTGCCAGGATGAGTAGGGCTGGCTTGAGCAGGTGCTAGATCTAAATAAAGTTTTAGTGGCGCGCCATCTGGGCCCAGGATGGAGGTCATTTTCCTGGAAGTTGCCAAGACATCATCCCTGCTTTTCTGATGCAGAAGTCTGACAATAACGTCCTTTGGTAGATCCTGGTGCACGTACCACCTAAGGCTCTATGAGCCTGTTCAATCTCCCATATATTCTCAGGGTGAGATGGGAGGATTGAGGTTCGGGTACAATGTAGATATGAAAGTAAGTCTGTGACTGACCTTGGGATTCCTCGCAGACGTATATTATGATGTCTAGATCTGTTTTCTAGATCTTCCATAGATGTTATCAGTGTGGAGATGTGTACTATGTATTTTCTGTTGTTGGATTGAGATTCCACCAGCTGGTCTGCGATTATCTCTAAAGCTTGCATGAGTTGACCTAGCTCCAGTAGATCTTGGCAGAACTCCTTGACCACTTTTGTCAAGTTTTGTTGAAGAAGCTCCTCAAATTGTGGCAGTGTCAAGTCTGTCAGTTTTGTGGCTTGGTTGGGAGACCCTGTGGACCCTCTAAATCTGAGCCATCTGGTTAAAAGTGAATGATTTGGAGAAAAGTTAATACAGCATATAACTCAGAATGTGATAGCTATCAACCTGTATCAAGTCAGGTTGCCATGGACACTCCCAGGAAGTATGCTGTAATGATCAACAAGGGTGTTGGCCGAGGCCAGTGGCCATTTAAAAAAAAAAGTTTGCAAACACATTTAGGGCTGATATAGCTGAATAAAAGTAAGGAAGTGATCCTGTCACACTTTTAGACAGTTGGTGTATAAATCATTCACAATCTCAGTTCTGGATATATGTGTGTAGGCACATGGGGATATCTATATATGAGAGCTACATCATGAGTAGGGAGCAGGCCCTTTATTCATTATTTAGATAGCTTTGAGCCCAGCAGGCCTGGGTTGGTGGCGCTGTGTATTTATGTGTCCCTTCAAAGTGGGTCCTCTACTTGCTACCCCAGTACCTGCACTGGCATACAACCCTTGTATCTCCACCTAAGATCATAGCGTCCTCGTGGTGGTCCCTCAGTGGATAGCAGAGATCGCTCCCCTTGTCTCTGCTCCATCGTGAGCCCCTGGGAGCCCTGCTGGAGGTGACTGCACTGTCCTGGGTCCTGCACCCTGCTCCAGCACTGCCAGGAGTGCTGAGGGCGGACATCTGAGGGCTTTAGATGTGGTGCTGCCCTGAAGGCACAGTAGGAGTCTTTGTGAGGACCCCTTGTCGGGTCCTTTTGTGCTCTGGCCAGGCTCCGACTGCAAAGCTGTGCTCAGTGTCACTGGTGGTTGTCTCCAGGGCCTCCTCTCCGCCCACAGCTTCAGACCAAGCGGATCAGACCACAAGACACCTCAGGGATGTTTTTGCTGCTCTGGTCCAATGTTGGTAGTGCATCATATATCCCTAATAGGGATTTCTGTCGAGAATTGGGTAGAAATTTGTGTTTTTTAGGGCATATTATCATGCGGCCAGTCACCTCTGCGGTTAGCTCCCCCCCTCACTTCCCTCTAATTTTAAATTGCTAAAAGATACTTTCCAAGGGGAAAATAATGTGTGTGAGGGTAGGTGGAATATGGGTATTGGAAGAGAAAAGAATGGTAAGGAAAGAGGAAGGCAGACTAGAAAGTGAGATGGGAAAAAGTAAAGACTGGGAAAAACAGAATAAAGAACAAAGAGTAGACGTGAGTTGGAAAGATTTGAATCAACAGAATATATTGCAAGAGAAAATAAATAAATACAAAGATCAGGGGTTGTGATGCAAAAATACCTGAAAAAGTATACTAGCTATTTTAATTCCAGTGCTGTATATAACTTTGTGCAAATACTCTTTCTGCTGCTCTTGCCAAGTAGCCTGAGTCCTGGCTGCCCATTGCATCCTCCCAGGGTTGTTAAAAAGGGTTGGAGTCAAAAGCTTTCCTGGGTCAAAACTTTCCTGGGAGAGGAATACTGCACAGCACCTCTAGTGACAAACTCTGGGAATGCATGATTAAGTTTAATTTCAGAATTGTGTGTGTCCCCTATTCATATAATTGTGGCTGGGGGATTCCCCCACATCTTCCCCAGTTCTTACACCCCTGTTTAATAGTCTTATAAAGGGTTCTCTAAAGAAGGGCTTGACATAAAAAAAAATCTTTATTTAAGTTTTGTTGTGCTTTTAGATAAGTAATTACTATATTTCAATTATGCTCCCAGTCCATATAAGGTATGGATCTCTCCAACCCCTGAATGAAGTACTGTGGTTGGAGTGGAGCCACCCACAAGAAGTGACAAATTAAAACCATTTTAGCTGGAGAGCAAAGGACCGTGATTTCTGCTGGCTGTCAAGTGAGACAATGGTGACACCTGAGCAACTAACCATGTGCAGACACAATTTTTAATAATTTCCCACTATCATACAGCAGCTAAGCTATGCCAATTTTGATAGACCATTCCTCTTGGAAACTCTACCCCAGACACAATACTTATTTCAGGGCTTATGCAGCCTGATTGCAAAACAGTCATTAATAATGTAAATACACAGTAAAAGTTTGATAAAGTTTTTTTCTTATCAAACGCTACTTTTTTCTTGCAGTACAGGGGAAACAGTGACATACTATACACCTTTTTACATTTACAATGAGGTTCCCAAAAATGTAATCCTGTGTAACGGTGGGAACTACCTATATTTTGTTTAAGTACATGAAGATCACTCAGTGGCTCAATGATTTTGATTGAAGCATAAATGTTTTCAGAGTGACCCCCCTTTCCCCCCAAAAAAAAATATTTAGCAATTATTATCTGTATTTATCCTTTATTGGGACAGCTATTGACTTAATTGATGTACATTCTTGACAAGGAGGGGTCTTGCAAACTAATGTGATTTCTATTAATCCTATTAGAGCACTGATACATTTTAAAGTGTAGCAGCTAAAAGGTTCCTCTGCATCTTCTCTCACCTGCAGAAGCAGATCAGCAGAACCAAAATGGTGGTTTCCACTTTAGAATATTTGTATTTGAGTTAATAAATTAAAGGTATGTGTGCATAAAATTGCAGCAAATACGGCAAGCTGCTTACTAATAAGACATGGCTGGAATTATTATGTTACAAATGTAGACTATGCAATACCTAATTTGATTTGTTTATAAAGTAGATGTACCACACTTGGTTTAAGGAATCTCGACATCTGCAATACTGAGTAGAATGGCTGAAGAGCAAAATATTTTCAATTAGTGGGGACATTACCTAGACATAATTAAAATGTTGTGCAATAGGAAGGGGCTCACAAACTATACAAGATAAGGCATATTTATCTGCTGTAGCATAAATAGGGTTGGACATTGCAAAAACAATCGAAGCCAGAGACTAAGGATGGACAGCAAGATATCACCTAATCTCCCCAGTTTTCAATTGCTGCCAGGGCTAGTGTGCCAGTCAGTTATTTGTCATACATCTATTCGCTTTCATATAAACTCACTTTTATTTATTTCTCTTTCCTTAGTACTTTTCCATGCACCTCCCCTATTTCCCACTTAGTTCCACATTGTCTCCCCTTTTCCATGACCTATGTCTTGACAATTTTATCAAAGAACAGTGAGCAGTGTTTGCATTTTGTTCACATTCTTAGTGACTCTGTGTTTCCCCAAAAAATTATAAATACATTAAACATTACTGAGCTATATATACCCCAAGCTGCAACAATCACATATATAGTTGTGGATCTTGCAATGTTGGTGACGTTTACGATGTTGGTCATGCAGTGGCGTCCCTCAAAAAGCGAGTGCACAACCGAGAGGCCTCAAGAAGCGAGGCTAGCCAGCGCTGTGGTCACAAGGCAAAGCAGCCAAAGGCGCTCATTGCAGCCAGCGGTGCTGTCACACATGCGAGCCTCTCGGTGTGCTTAACTCTAAAAAAACACCAAAAATAAGAAATCATGTACAAAAATGTATAAAACACTCACACACAGCACAGGGGCAGACACAGGAAGCCTGAGAGTGAGGTTGTAAGCAAATTACACCCATATTTTGTGTTTTTCGTCACTTGAAAATTGCCTAAGCAAGGAAAAAAATGGAGGCTGAAAAACGCAAAATTTTACAAACAGCATGAAAATGACGCTCAGCAAAACGTACAAAATACATGACGCTTAAGACAGTAACACTTACACGAACAACGCCAGGCACGCAGGACTTATAAAATACACCACACTGAACACACTAACACTTACAACAACAACACCAGGCACGCAGGACTTTGAAAATAAAACCAACGGCAGTCACAGTGCGCCACACAAATATTTAGCAGACACACAGAGGAGAAAGACACAGGGAAGGGACAGGGGGGAGATGTTGGAAAGAGACACATGGCATTCCCAAGCACAAAACTTGCAGGTTAACGAACCCTGCAATGCAATGAGTAGGCGAGAGGAAAGGCTTGCAATAAGCGTTATAGGCGCTCATCGTTGGGCTCACGATGAGCACCGTGAGTGGGAGAGGTTTGCAATGAGCTCTAAAGGTGCTTATTGCAAGTCCCACGATGAGTGCCAAAGGCGCTCAGCGTGGGGCTCGCGATTAACGCCGAAGGTGATCAGTGCAAAGCAGGAAACTTGAAGTACACGGGGTAGAGGCTCGCAATGAGCGACGAAGGTGCTCAGAGGACCAAAAGCCTCACATTGTGTGGCAAACAGCATTGCCAGCCTTACAATTTTAATCCCTTCATTTTTGACGGGCAAGTTCCTAGTTGTACGATAAACACGGATAAGGTATACACAAATGCTGTAAACAAAAGCAACAATTTATATATATATATATATATATATATATATATATTCAGGGAAAATACTTGAATTGTTTCTTATCCCTTTATCTATAAAATACAACAATAAAGGGACAACTTGGGCCTCATTCAATCGCGATAGGGTTCTATATAGGCACAGAGCACATTTTTTTTATAGAAATTTTTAGTTAGTGACCTTGCTTTTGGATAGAAGTTCACTAACTAAAAATGTCTGTAAAAAAAAAATGCTCTGTGCTTATATAGAGCCCTATTCAATTGGCCAAATCACAATTGAATGAGGTTTTAAAGTGTCTTAAAGGACAAGAAGGCATTTTAAAGGAACCTCCACTCCAAACTATAAAAAATATATGTAACTTAACTTTATCTAGAAGTGTGAAGTAATACCTCTAGATTTGTTATATATATATTCTTAGTATTCACATCAATGACTACTGATAATATTTTGTATGGAGAGATATGTATCTAGTGACACTTAGGCCTCCATTAAATTGCAAGCCAGTAACTACCTTCATACAGGCTGCCTTTCAAGCCCGCAATTACAGGGTTAAAGTCTGCAACTGCAAACCCTGGTTTCGTATGTAACACTTCCAGGTGGCCAATCATCTGAAGGGCCCCAAAGTTAAGCAAGCCCTGCAATTGCTGATCCTGTCACAGCCCAATTAACCAATAGGAACCGGAGAACGCTAATAAACGCTGCAGGAAAAGGACTTTAAAAGCTATTGGAAACCGTCCTTGACTGTGCTATAGCTAAGGAAGGCAACAAACAGGTCTAGGCGTTGGTGGGTTTCAGAGTTTTGGAGAGTGACAAGGAGCAGTTTTGTAAGTTTTTTCTATTTGGACCACTAAGAAATATTAGCACTTAATGTACAACACACATATTTACTGATATCACATAATTCACAAATATAGATTCATTTGTACACATAGCTATACATAGCATTAGGCCACAGCACATATACAACCCCCTCTCTACCCATCTACCCCGTCCGCCATAATAATATGCATAATACACACATTTTTGTTTTACCTTGTGCATATACACGTGCATATTATATTGAATGTATCCTTATATTTAATTTGTATTTACTAGTAGGGGAGAGGAGGGGAGGAGAGTGAGGAGAACACCCGAGTAGAGTAGGAGAGGAGGAGAGTGAGGAGAACACCGGAGGAGAGTGAGGAGAAGAGAACATCCGTGGTAGGAGGAAAGGAAAGGTATGGAGAAAGTGAGACAAGGAGGCAGGTCAGGGAGGGGTAGTAGAGGTGTAGGAGAGCAGGAGAGGTGGAGGGATGTGACCCCAGATGTAGGCACACAAACAATAGGGGCAGAGGTTCAGGGGCCTTATCCTAGGGGGGTGGGGGAGGTAGTGGTGAGGAGTGAGTGGCCTCAGAAAGAGAACCGGGAGGCCAGGAACCCCAGGCACAGTTGAGAGGGCAAGAAGCTGTGGAAAAGTACAGGGCCCCCAACTATACTCCAGATGAGATGAGGATTCTATTCGCAGTAATCAGTGCCCCTCTATAGCATCTTACATAGGGGGATACAATGACGTCACTACAGTAATTGGTTTAGATATAATGTGATATATTTTTTATTTTTAAAAACGCCTTATAACAAATATATGTTTGTCCCTCAAGATTTATACAATTTCTCTATAGCTTTAAGTGAACGTAGCAGGTCATATTAGTGTTTTACAAATATTGGCTAGAGTTGCTCTATAGATTGCAACACTAACTATACTAGCGACTTGCCCTCAAAATGATGGTGCAATAACATTTGAAGCCATGGGAATGCTGTATGAGACATAATTGAAACCGTTTTGTACTATGAGGCCTTCGGTGCTCATCACATGCCTCGCAATGAGCACCTTTGGCGCTCATTGCGAGCCTCAGGACCTTCGGCGCTCATTGCGAGGCTTGTGCTGAGCACCTTTGGCGCTCATCGCATTCCTCGCAATGAGCGCCTTCTGCGATCATTGCGAGCCTCTCCTGTCGTGTACTTTTGGTCCTCTGAGAGAGAGATATATTTCTATGTATATGTAGTTAAGTAATAATTAATGATTTATTCAATAAATGAATTAAGTAATAATTAATGATTTATTCAATAAATTAATATACTTTAATTATTTATAATTGATATATGCAGCGAGCAATAGGCTGAAGAGCTAACAATCTGTTTGTATTTTGCGCCTGCATAGAATATACATTTTGAGTGTTGGTGCCCTGCTTAGAAAGTGTATTGAATGATTGAACTGCGCATTCTAAATAGGCTGCATGCGCGAGGTAAAGCCGTTGGTTTCTTGTGTAAAGCTTCAATGTATAGTCATAATGTTATTAATGTGGTACGCATCTCGTGAGCATTTTCCGGCTTTTGTAATAGTATATTTTGTAGGTCGTAGTGTGATGTGTAAAGTGCTCTGCGTTTTGCAGTGTTTTGAGCGGTCCGTGTTCGTGTAGCCTCGTTTTCATTTTTTTCTGCGGCCATTTTTTCCTTGCTTAGGCGATTTTCGTGTGGTGAAAATCGTCTAAATTGAGTTAAATTTGCATTTCACCTCACTCACAGACGTCCTGGCTGTTGCCCCATGCTGTCTGCAAAGTTTTTGCTATTTTTTGGGGTGTATCTAGTGTGTTTTTCAGGGTTTTTTTTTGTTCGGCCGCTAATCTCATACATTTTTGCGTCTTGTATCATTTTTTTTCTAAGTACCGCGTCTCGTATTTTTTTTCCCCAAGTCCCGCGTCTCGGATTGTAACGGCTCATCTTGCATCGGCTAAGTGCTACGGTTTAACGGCTTGCCTCGCTTTGCGAGGCTTGCAGCGGCGAGAGCCTTTGCCGCTCATCGGCTAAGTCCTACGCGTTAACGTCTCACCTCGCTTTGCGAGGCTTGCAAGCGATGAGCAAGACAACGTCTCACAGTTTGACAACTATTATATGTGATAAGTGAGACTTTAGTGAGACTTTAAATGTTGCTTTTAATATAGCAACATTGATATCTGTGTAAGTGTTGATTTACTATACACAAAGGGCCTCATTCTATTATCGGCCGCAGCCGTTGCGGGGCCGCAAGGACCGGCCGCAAGCTATTCGGCTATTCTATTCCCTTACGGCCGGGGATTCCGGCAGGCTTGCGGCCGGTGCCTTGCTATCTCTTGCGGCCGCTCGCGCCGGAGGAAAGCCTTTGATCTTAAACGGCCGCAAGAGATTTGCAATTCAATTGCTCCGGGAAACCTCTCTGCAAGGCTAAAAGCGAGCCGCAGTTACTTGCAGGAAAAAGGTCTCGCTAGCACCAATTAAGCACATAAAATAGCTCAAATAAAGCCATCCTGCACTTTGAGAAGACTATAAAGGGATTTTAGGTGTTAGAAAAAATAGCACATAATTATCCTGTACTCAAATCCGTAAAATATTTTATTTTTAATATCCGTAAAATATCCATGTAAAAAGTCCAGAGTGCTTGGAGCACCTCAGACACGCCCACGCCGCAGCCGGCAAATAAACAGTTAATTTGAACTCGGGTTTGGGCAGATGTGCAAGCTTGAGAGTGGGTTCCTTTTAATCCTCATGTCCCCCAATATGATCCCTAGCATTTACAGAGCTGTACAGTGCAGGCTTGAATTTATTTTTCAGTTTTTATATTTCACAGATTACGGCCGGTTCCAAGATATGTGGCCGGCCGTAAAAGGAGATCCTTGCGGGGCCGTATAATAGAATCGCGAGTTAACTGAACCCTCGCAAGGAATCGCAGCCTTACGGCCGATTTACGGCCGATAATAGAATGAGGCCCAAAGTATATTGTGTATATATATTCGTGATTATTTTCTTTTTACATTAACTAATTAAATGTGATAAAATTCAAATGAAAAAAATAAAATAGTGAAGTATGAAAAAAGTGCTATATATTCTATACAAGGTGGCGGAATTTATCCACTTAGCTGAATATATAACTTCTATGAATAGTTTATTTGTTTATACTGTTGGTTTTATCAAGATGTCTTGAGATTTGTCGGTATGTTGCCGATACTATTATGAACAATAAAGTTTTAGAATTCAATCAGTTATGTATATTGGATCACACGCATACATTTCCACAGGTAAGTGTTACTGCTTTTCTCACAAATGTTAATCAGTCTGACTGTGATTATCTTGTGACTTTCTTGGCTAGTGTCACTACTACCTCCTACTATTGTTCAATTGCATTATAAATATATTTATGTTGCTGAAATAAACTTTGTATTTATGTTTCTCACAACCTGTGTAATCTCTATCAGACGCCATTTCACAAGCGGCGACTTCAGCAATAATTACCTTGTGGCAAAAAAATGCCACTACTATACCAACTATATTCTCTGCAAACTTAAGGGCAGGATGTTAATATATCTCTTGGATCTACTATGATAAACACTACAAGTTGGCAATCTATGCTGTTTACCTCATGGTTATACTATGAGAGACCACTACACCTTCTGTATCATTATATGACAGACTAGGGTACACCTTGTGGTTCTACTATAAGAGACCACTACACCTTCTGTACCATTATAGCACAGAGTAGGTTATACCTCGTGGTTCATTTTTAGACACCACTACTCTACCCCATAGTTCTGAATGCAATTGGACATTTATATGGACTAGATATATTATACCTCGTGGTCCCTCTATACCTAGGCCACTACATATACCTTGTATGGGACAGCATAAGCATGTAATATCTTAATGGGACCTCTGTGAAGAAGCTTTTTGTTAAGAAGCTATAGCATATTATCAACTTTTGCTTCAGCCGTTTTTTTTGGCGCCAAAGTGACGTCATCAACACCCGACATATGTTTCGTGAGATCTGTGGATCTCTGCTCATCAGGGGCAGAAAGATCTATTATCTAAGTGTTCACACTTTGGCTATAACCAAACAAAGGATCAACTCTAAGAGAATTGAAGAGGAAGATGGCAGAGGAGGCCAGGGTAGTCCATGCAACCGGTGGTGGACCACTACCCGTCATAACCTATACAGAGTGGGAGAGGACCCTGAGGGATTGGATCGAGCCAGTGGCAGTAGTGGGTCTTCCAGGACAGGTGGACACAGTTTTTCCAAGGACCATGCAATGTGAGTATCATATCACACCCTCATATGCACACACATGAACACCACACACATAGCTAATTGACATACAATAGCAATGCAGCACTGAACGCTCTCTAGTCACGGCTAATGATATATGGGGCTGCAATACCTCTGCAAATCCAGGAAGCAAACATATCAGAATTGTTATGAATAAAAGGTCCAATACCTGCAGTTCAAACTGATTCTGATTAACAGGAAGCTGGCCCATCATCAGCAATATGTACTTCAAGGTCTCCTGTCTGTGAATCTCCCCACGGGCCCACCCATGCATCGTCTGCACTTTCGCAGCCTCTTCAGCCACCTCCATCGCAACCACACATGTTTTGGAGTCAGCAACCACCACCACCTCCACAGTCCTGGTACTGGAGGCAACCATCAGCAGCCCCACCACTGCCACCTGCTCCAATAGCATGGATGCCTTGGCAGGACCCCACCACTCCTCCACTCCCAACATGGGCTCACCCAACATGGGCATCACCACCGGCTCCACCGACACCATTGCCACGGCCAACACCAACACCATCGCCACTGCCAACACCGACACCATTGAGCTGTTGAGGTGCAAATTGCAGTTGCCACTCAATTAATCTTGTCTGTCCCTATCTGCCTTTTGCTCATACTTCTCCATCCTTCGATTGTGCCTCCTCATCTCACCATAAAGCAATCTGTGGCTGTCAAGGAGGGAGGTCATGATCTCATTCTGCCTTTCCAGCTGTTGTGCCAGGTTACCTATTATGGTTTAACGTCTTGTGTCCTCTCTCTGAATCTTGTGCAGGAGATCCTTAAAAGTGGGTTGTGGGGTGTGTAAGGTCTGTCACTGGACATGCCGGGCCATTCGATGGGCTGTGGTGATGAAAGAGGTGCCGGTGGAGATGATGATGACAGAGATGCCAGTGGCATATCTCTCCAGCCATTGGTTACACGGCTGACAAGACTATTGCAACTAGGGCCGGTGGCCTCCTCATCTCACATCATGCCGTCTACGACAGCTGCTACCCTGCTACACCAGGTTCACACACCCCGCTCTCCAAAATCTCCTCCACTAGGTAGAGGGAGGAGGCACCCGTACATGGAAGGTGGGGAACCAGTGCTGAGAGAGGAGGAAGTCGAAAGCATCCTCTAAGTCCTCAACATGGCCTCTCATGTTCATTACCATGACAAGTAAATGTAATTTTGATTTATATTTTTCCCTGCTCTTTTTTACCTCTGTGCTATCTCTTTAAATGCTGCGTCAACTGCTTTTGGAAATGTATATAATAGTGTTTCCAAAACTAAGCCTCCCAGACAGGTCAGGTTTTCAGTTTAACAGTGTGTGAACACAGGTGAGGCAATTAGTATTCAACAGCCTCTGATTTTCTCAACTGTGTTCACACAGTTAGACAGAAAATCTGTCCTGTCTGGGGGTCTTGAAGAGAGGTTTGTGAACGACTGGTATATGATGTTCACATTTACAGGGAGTGCAGAATTATTAGGCAAATGAGTATTTTGACCACATCATCCTCTTTATGCATGTTGTCTTACTCCAAGCTGTATAGGCTCGAAAGCCTACTACCAATTAAGCATATTAGGTGATGTGCATCTCTGTAATGAGAAGGGGTGTGGTCTAATGACATCAACACCCTATATCAGGTGTGCATAATTATTAGGCAACTTCCTTTCCTTTGGCAAAATGGGTCAAAAGAAGGACTTGACAGGCTCAGAAAAGTCAAAAATAGTGAGATATCTTGCAGAGGGATGCAGCACTTTTAAAATTGCAAAGCTTCTGAAGCGTGATCATCGAACAATCAAGCGTTTCATTCAAAATAGTCAACAGGGTCGCAAGAAGCGTGTGGAAAAACCAAGGCGCAAAATAACTGCCCATGAACTGAGAAAAGTCAAGCGTGCAGCTGCCACGATGCCACTTGCCACCAGTTTGGCCATATTTCAGAGCTGCAACATCACTGGAGTGCCCAAAAGCACAAGGTGTGCAATACTCAGAGACATGGCCAAGGTAAGAAAGGCTGAAAGACGACCACCACTGAACAAGACACACAAGCTAAAACGTCAAGACTGGGCCAAGAAATATCTCAAGACTGATTTTTCTAAGGTTTTATGGACTGATTAAATGAGAGTGAGTCTTGATGGGCCAGATGGATGGGCCCGTGGCTGGATTGGTAAAGGGCAGAGAGCTCCAGTCCGACTCAGACGCCAGCAAAGTGGAGGTGGAGTACTGGTTTGGGCTGGTATCATCAAAGATGAGCTTGTGGGGCCTTTTCGGGTTGAGGATGGAGTCAAGCTCAACTCCCAGTCCTACTGCCAGTTCCTGGAAGACACCTTCTTCAAGCAGTGGTACAGGAAGAAGTCTGCATCCTTCAAGAAAAACATGATTTTCATGCAGGACAATGCTCCATCACACGCGTCCAAGTACTCCACAGCGTGGCTGGCAAGAAAGGGTATAAAAGAAGAAAATATTATGACATGGCCTCCTTGTTCAACTGATCCGAACCCCATTGAGAACCTGTGGACCATCATCAAATGTGAGATTTACAAGGAGGGAAAACAGTACACCTCTCTGAACAGTGTCTGGGAGGCTGTGGTTGCTGCTGCACGCAATGTTGATGGTGAACAGATCAAAACACTGACAGAATCCATGGATGGCAGGCTTTTCAGTGTCCTTGCAAAGAAAGGTGGCTATATTGGTCACTGATTTGTTTTTGTTTTGTTTTTGAATGTCAGAAATGTATATTTGTGAATGTTGAGATCTTATATTGGTTTCACTGGTAAAAATAAATAATTGAAATGGGTATATATTTGTTTTTTGTTAAGTTGCCTAATAATTATGCACAGTAATAGTCACCTGCACACACAGATATCCCCCTAAAATAGCTAAAACTAAAAACAAACTAAAAACTACTTCCAAAAATATTCAGCTTTGATATTAATAAGTTTTTTGGGTTCATTGAGAACATGGTTGTTGTTCAATAATAAAATTAATCCTCAAAAATACAACTTGCCTAATAATTCTGCACTCCCTGTATATGATGAATCTAATTTGAGGAGCAAGCCAGATATTTCTTATGTGCACAAATGTGGCAATGGGAATGTTAAGCATGATAATTTGATGAACTTCCCTGCTTTGCATTGTTTTTAAGTGGTTTACTGTCTTTTTTTTTTTTTAACATTCAGTTTTATTAGGCAGTGGTATAATACATTACAAACATTAATCATTCATATCCAGAAAGTATACTATTCATATAAACAATTTCTTCTTGCTCTTTGTATCTTACAGAACTTGTTCTGAATCTTAAAGTATCTAAATGTTAGAGTGTTATTTTTTAATAGTACCTTCCCCGGAAAGCCATCTACCAATCTACCTGCCTGTTTTTCTACTTTTTTTTTCTCTCCTTTTCAACTTACAATGTTGATACAATCCAATTTCCCAACTAGGGAAGATAGCAAGAAGGAAATAACATTGCTGGGGGAGAGAAAGAGAAGAAAGGAGAAACCAAACTAAAGTAATAATAGAAAATAAAATAAATCATAGAACTGTTCATTTCCGTTCCACTAGTTTGAAGCGTTTCTTACCTGCGTCCACCTCCTCCAGTGCCGCCTGTTCCCCCCTCCCCATCCATGGTTCAATGGCTTGTTTTGAGTTCTAAAGATATGCTTTCGGGTTCCATTAGCCACGGAGACCACACATCCATAAATCTAGGAATTGAATCTTCCAAGAGGTGGGTTATTCGTTCATTTATTAAAATATAATTTATCTTATTTTTCACTGCCTGTATGCTCACATTTGAGGATTTCCACTGCCAAGCAATATGGCTTTTTGTGGCCAGCATCAGGAACTGTAATAACCTATTTTGATGGGATGTCAGTAGTGTGCTGGAGAGGCCCAAAAGGCCAATTTCAATAGATTCATGTATTTTGGTTTTAAACATTTTAGAAGCTATCTCGAATACTTCTGCCCATAGCCCATTCACGGTTTGGCATACCCACCATGTATGCAGGAATGTCCCTGAGTCTCCACATCCTCTGAAGCATTTATCATCTTGGGTTAGTCCCCATTTAAAAAGTTTAGCTGGTGTATTATAAATTCTATGTAGGACTTTTATCGAAGTCTCCAATACACTATAGTTTAAGGACCCTCTAGTTAGGCTGCGCCAGCTCTGTTCCCAGATTGTTCGGTCCAGCGTGTATCCCAGGTCTTTTTCCCATTGCTGTATATATTTAACTCTTTGGGACCTCGGTGATTCATTAAATGTGTTATATAATAAGCTTATAATATTGCTCGACAGTGGAAGATCTCTACAAATTCTGACTAGCCAATTGGTTTCCGGGACTCCTAGCGTAGTTATAGTGGAATTTACAAAATGTCTTATTCTACAGTAGGTATAATGATGCATTAAAGGTAAATTATGTGTAGTCTTTATGTAATCATATGTGGCTATTGCCCCCTCTTGATACCAGGCCCAAAAAGTTAACAAGCCCTTGGATTTCCACCAATGCTTAGACATTGGAAATAGTTGTATTGTCAGTAGGGGGTTTGGAATAATCAGAGAAATACTAGCATACGGAGGGGCTACATGATGATGCCGGGTTGCCCATGTCCATATCCCCAGAGAGTGTTTGGTTATTGGGTTCTTTATTTTTCCCATTAAATTATTTGGCTTGGGAAGCCATATGATGGTGTCCCATGAGTATGGGGGCATTTGTAAATTTTCTATAAAGACCCACAAGGGTTGATGTCGAGAGAAGTGCGCCAAGGGGATTAACGAGAGCTGTGCTGCTTTACAATACAGTTTGAAGTTGGGGTAAGAGAAACCTCCCTTAGTCTTAGTTATATACATGGTAGCTTTGGAAATCCTTGCAGATTTGTGATTCCAAATAAATTTAAAGATTTGGTTTTGAAACCTCCCTAGATCCTTATAAACTATTGGGGTCGGAAGTGTGCGAAATAAGTATAGTAGCCGGGGGAGAATATTCATTTTTTTTTTTAAAACAATGAGTCTTATTGTCACCAATTGCAAGAAACACTTTACATATTTGACCTCGGCACGCAGGCCTGTCAGTTTATCATAAGTCCATGACACCCATTATAGATACATTTATATATATCTGATTACAGAGAACTCTGAACCATTACTGTTAATGAAGTCAGGATGAAGAACAGACTGTTATAGGTCAAAAAGTTTGTTACTGGTACATAATGCGTGACTTTCCCTTTTTTGTTTTTGTTTAACTCTTACCTTTTAGATCCATACAACATAACCCAAAACTTAAACGGCTTGCTGGCCAACCCTGTCCCCCTCCCTTCCTATGTTTTCCTTAGGAGCAGGAAACTCTTAATGAAATTGTCCCCAAGTCCCTCCCTTTTCCCCTCCCCGGCCCCCTTGGCCAACCTTATTGGGGAAATAGTCCTAGTTATATACCAATTACTAACCCTAACTCCCTAAGGCTATGCCTGTATATACTATCCATGGGTCCCATATTTTCCTGTATTTATCCATAGAGTCAGCCAGTAGGTGGGTGATTCTTTCATTGATTGCAATATAGTTAATCTTTTGTTTAACCAACTGGAAATTTAGGTTGCTGGATTTCCAGGATTAGGCAATATGGCTCTTAGCTGCCAAAGTTATATATTGAAGCAGCCTATTTTGGGATGGTGCAAGAGTGCTATTGGGAATCCCCAGCAGCATGTTGTCAATAGTCCTGTCCACTGGGGTATGGAACAGGTCCGAGGCTAACTCTGAGATTAAATCCCAGTATTTTACTACCTGGGGCAAGTTTACCATATATGGGTAAATGTTCTGTTGCTTGGCACCCCCTGAAGCACAAGTGGCTTTCTGACTTTTTCCATTTTGCAAGCTTTTCTGGGGTTATGTATACCCGGTGGAGCACCCTAATGGCGGTCTCCAGGATGCTGTAGTTGAGGGAGCCCCTATAGATGTTGGACCAAGCCACCCTCCATTTACCTGGGTCCCAGCTCGTATTCATGTCAGTTTCCCAATCTACCATGTGTTTTAACTTGAGTCCATCAGGCCGGGCATTAAACGTTTTGTAAAGCATCCCTAGGATACCCTTCGTTAGTGGGACCACTTGACAGATTTTAAATAGCCAGTTCATTTCCGGCACTGTGTGGTTCTTTAATAAGGAGTGTACAAGAGGTTTAAGTCTGCAGAAGTTATAGTGTTCTGACAAAGGCAGATCATGTTTGTCCCTGAACTTTTCGAAGGAGATAATTTGACCCTTCTCTATCCACTCTCCCAGCCTATCTAGTTTTTCATTCTTCCACCATTGTTGGGAGGTCAAGTTCAGACTTATTGACATCTGCGGATGATTAAGGAGTGAGATCATATAGGATGGTTTTGGGAATATTTTCGTGTGCTCGCGGGCCCATTT
This sequence comes from Discoglossus pictus, assembly GCA_027410445.1. Taxonomy (NCBI): domain Eukaryota; kingdom Metazoa; phylum Chordata; class Amphibia; order Anura; family Alytidae; genus Discoglossus; species Discoglossus pictus. Next base: position 39,922,651 of record CM050172.1, on the reverse strand, counting down.
CCAGCATGTTAGCGTGTGCTTTATCATAGGATTGGATGTATTTCTAATTTTGGGGGGAACATCTGGCAGCCACATAATCGTGTCCCAGGTCAGCGGTCTCATTGATTGGTTTTCTATATAAATCCATGTCGGTTGATGGGTCACGGAGTGGGCAATTGGCAAAAAGGATAGTTGAGCGGCCTTGTAATAAAGTTTAATATTTGGGCAGGATAGTCCTCCATCTAGTTTGTGGAGATACATATTTTTTTTCGCAATTCGCGATGGGCCCTGATTCCAAATGAACCTAAAGATATGCCTTTGGAAATTAGATAAATCTTTATTTTTAACCGGAATAGGGAGAGTTCTAAAAAGGTAAAGACGTCTGGGCATAATGTTAATTTTTATCATAATAATTCTCCCCACCCAGGAAAGGCGAAATTTCGTCCATCTACCCAAATCTGCAATCAAGGTTTTTAGTAGCTTTAAATAGTTCACATTATATAGATCGACCAGATTTGCCGTTAACCTTATCCCGAGATAGTTATTATATATATATTAAATATTGTATATTTAATGTCCCAATTGAATTTGTATCTATCCTGTAGCCTATTTTTCTCTGCAGACGGCAAATCTATAGCTAGAGTCTCTGTTTTTCCTAAATTTAATTTTAAGCCCGAGAGCTGGTCAAATTTTTCTAATGTTTTGATGAGTTCCGGAACTGAGTTAATTGGGTTGGACACCACGCAGAGCAGATCGTCTGCGAACAGGCATATTTTGAAATGATGATGTCCTACCTCTATCCCGGTAATCCCCGAATTGTCCCTGATCCCCCTGGCTAGAGGTTCCATAGCCAATGCGAAGAGCAAAAGCAATAACGGGCATCCTTGTCTAGTACCCCTCCCAATTGTTATATTCGGAATCGCAGGGCCCGGGAGCTTCAGTTTGGCCGATGGGGAATTATAGAAAGATTTCAGCAAGTTAATGAACTGGCCACTGATACCAAATATACTTAGGGTCGCGAATAGATAGGGCCATTCCAAGGAATCGAAGGCCTTTTCAATATCAAAGGCCATAAGGCACGCTGGTATTTTGGAGGTTTTGGCTTTATGTATGAGATTAAGGACTTTCCTAATATTATCTCCTGCATGTCTGTGAGCCACGAAACCTACCTGGTCATTATGAATCAGTCTTGGCAAGATACAAGCCAGTCTGTCTGCCATAATTTTGGAGAGAATTTTCATATCACAATTTAGGAGTGAAATTGGCCTATAGTTTTTCATTTCTAGGGGGTCCCTTCCTTCCTTGGGGAATAGTATAATCTCAGCAGCATTAAGCTCTGCCGGTATTTGCTCACCTGCCAGAATGTTGTTAAAAAGCGTGACTACGTGCGGGCCAAGGGTTTCTGTAAATGCTTTGTAATAACTATTGGTAAACCCATCTGGCCCCCCGAGATTTACCAGCTTTAAGTTTATGTATCGTTTTACGTACCTCGTCTAAAGAAATTTGGGCGTTAAGGGCTCCAAACTCTTCCCCCGTTATGGTGGGGAGGTCCCTTGAATTGAGAAATGCCTGCAATTCATTAAGGTTGAGAGTTGTGGAGCCTTCATAGAGGGAATTAAAGTAGTTGGTGAAAATGGACTTAATTTTACTTGGATTAGCTGTGAGCTCGCCCTCCCGTGTTTTTATTTGATGAATTTTATTCTGTGAAATTTTTGATTGTAACTTTCTGGCTAGAAGTGGGCCCGGTTTATTTGCTTTGTCGAAAAACTTTTGCTGAGTCCACCTTAGGGCTTTCTCAGTTTGGTCCGAAAGGAGAGCGTCCAGATCTGTCCTAACCTTTTCTATTGCCTGTCTATTTTTGTTGTCTGGCTTGGATTGATTTAATTTTTCAAGTTTTGTCAGTTCTGCTTGAAGTTCAATTTCTCTGGCCTTTCTTTGTTTTTTGTAAATGGAGGCAATTTTAATAAGGGATCCCCGAATGTAAGCCGTGTGTGTAGCCCATACAATGCTTGCCCTTACCTCTGGGGAAAGGTTAACCTGGAAGAAAAAATCCAGATCCTGGGAAATTTGGTCTTTGACCTCTGGGTTAGCTAGAATTCGTTCGTTCAGTCTCCATGAGAATATGGCCCTCCCCCCTGAATCCCAGCCCAATGCAAGCTTTACGGAAGCATGGTCTGACCATGTGCAGGGAATAATTTCTGATTTCTTTACCTGGTCTATCAGGGAGGAATCTGCTAAAATTTAGTCTATCCTGGAATAGGTATTATGTACTTGGGAGAAAAAAGAATATTCCTTATCCGTAGGGTGTGTTTCCCTCCAGATATCTGTCAAGTTTAGTTTAAGGAGTAAGCGCTTAATTTTTTTCATCTTTTTAGAGAACCTCTCTTGTACCCCCTTCCCTGACCTATCTTGTGCCCGGTCCAGCACCAAATTCAAGTCCCCCCCCCCCCTATTATTATTTTTCTCAGCTCCGGCTTATCTAGAGTCTTTAGAGCGTTCCTGACAGTCTGATGGTGGTTTGTTGTTGGGGCGTAAATGGAGACCAGAGTTGTCCTAATTCCCTGTACTAGTCCTGTGATTATTACAAAATTACCAGCCGGATCTACCTGTTTATTCTCTAATGTAAAGGGGAAGTTCCTGTGAAGGAGTATAGCCGCCCCTCCTTTTTTAGTTCTTTGATTGGCTAGGAAAACTGTTGGATAATTCCTGTGAAGGAAATTTGGGTGGTTGTTGTGGACGAAGTGAGTCTCCTGCATGAATATGACAGAGGGGTTACTATCATTATAAGAGAGAAAGGCCTTGCGACGTTTAAATGGGGAGTTAAATCCCTTGACATTATGTGTCAGGAACACTATGTCTAAATTATTCAGACTTTCCGCCATGTGTGTAGTGTGGTGTTGTGTTGTCCTGACTTACCCCATTCCGCTGGAATAGTCCTGATAGCACTATGACCGGATGAGAAAGGCTGGGAGAGTGGACTACTCCCTAACCAGGCAGACTTACCCCCCGGGAGTCTTTTGATTGAGAGAAGGATACCTTCTAACCAGATGGATTTACCCCTGGGGAGTCTTACATTCAGAAAGAGAGAACATGGATCAGCCAGCAAGCCAACAAAACAATGATTAAATAATGAGACATAACAGTTAAATAGGTGAACATAACCTAACAACATTTCAAGAACACTGATCCTCATTGACTTTTACCGGTAGCACCTAAGTGCCTAGGGTGGAGAGGATAATCACTCCTCCCTCTGTCCCTAGTATGAGGAAAATGAATATACTTGAATAGTTCCTAACTAAACAATGAAATAGGCCCAAACCTGTGGGAAAATGAAAAACATGAGAAGTATTTATACCTAGATCTATAGTCTTTTTGGTAAAAGCTATCTCTTCCCTGGTGTTATACTGAACAATATGTACTTAAGCTCACAATACGTAATGACATTTGTATGCAGTCTTAGACTTGCTAACTATTGTCAGACCCTTTATGCATTGTTTAAGAGTTCTCAAGTTTCTGACTATTACGTTAGTTCACCCTTCTTGAACCAGTGCGGAAGAAGTGCCTGGGGTGGACTTGCCAGATATCCCAGGCTCTGTTTGCGAAGTGCGAGTAGAGTCTCTCTGGTTCCTCTGTTTTTTGGGGACAAGTACGTCTGGCCACTGCCTTGAAGGCCTTTCTTTTGGCCTCTCTGCTCGTTGTTCACAAAAGTCTTCAGTAGTGGCCAGATTGAGATGGTTTCAATGTTTCTGACAGTCTTCCAGAGAAAAAGCAGAGTAAGTAGAGCCTCCTGCTTGGAAAAGTAAGGGGAATGGAAAACCCCATTTGTACGGGATCTTGTTCTTTACAAGGACATTCAGTGCCGGTCTCATTTCCCTGTGTTTATTCAGAGTGGATGGTGCAATATCAGCGTAGATCTGCAGGCGGGATCCGTCTGGGCCCACAACTTGTGGAACATTTCTGTCGGCAGAAAGGATGTTATCCCTTGTTCTTTGTCGGAGAAATCGGACTATTGTGTCTTTAGGTAGGCTTTGGTTGGAGGACGCTCCCTCTCAATTTCAATCTCCGCATCTTCTTCCTTCGGCAGCAAGGCCCGAACAACATCCTTGATGTAGGGTACCAGGTTGGTCACCTGTTTGTCAATTCCTCTAATGCGAATATTATTTCTGCGAGAAGGATTTTCAGCATCCTCAAGTTCGTTTTCCAGGAGGGTGATTCTGGAAGAGTTTGCCGAGATGTCCTTCCTGTCCTGCTCTTGGGTTGAGACCAATTGGTCCGTGAGGGTTTCTAAGACATGAGTTCTCTGTCCCAGCTCTTGGAATTCTTTTTTAAAGTCCTGCACGGCCTGGGATAGTTGGGTCTTTAATAAGGTTTCAAACCTTGTCATAATTTTATCTATCACCTCCGGATCTTGTAGTGTACCCCTCTGCTCCCCCTCCATATCCGAATAGGTCTACAGCGGGGCTCTGGGGCGAAGGCTGACGTTTTGGGAGAGTTTGGAAGTGTTCTGGAATTCCTTTAGCTGCCGAGCTCTTGCGTGTTTTACCCTTCATCTTCCACACAGGTTATCATTTGTAGCTTACTGGGGCATCCCCAGCACCATTATTAATCCAGCTTTTGAAACAAGGGAATTGTTTATATGCAGAAGGGTTTCCTTTCTTCTTATCTTTTCCTTTTAAATTATCATATCGTCGTATTGCAGAACTGCGTTATAAATTCCCAGGTAGGGCCTTTTCATCCTTATTTGTCTACATGGCTAGGGAGACCTGTGAGAATAATCCTGGTTGTGTGCCATGTGGTAATTGTGTGTTCGGAATTTATCCGGCACCCAGGTATATCAAAAAGAAAATGTTTTTGCTTACCCTGTGCGTTGACAGGGAAATTTAGCATAACTCAGTCCAGAGCAGTTGTGGTTAATAATGCCAATGTGTTATGTTCAAGGGTCCCAGCTCCATTCCAGGGTGGCTAGGGCTGTTAACCCTCCACCACACTGATGCACAAAATGGCCGCCTCCTCCTGCTTGGGCCATTATGGTTGGCCGATTCTTGGGCCCCCTCCTGAATTATAAAGGGCGACCTGCCTGAGCTTGTTGGGGTCCCCCTGAAGTCCCACTACTCACTCAGGGCTTCTTGTGCAGAGGAGGGGATACCCTGCTCACCGCTAGCCACCACCTCTGTTCTCCGTGGTTAGACGCGTGGTCCAAGATGGCGCCCCTTCTCCCGTCGGCGTCCTCCCTCACCCCGGGCCGCTGGGTTTCTTCTGGGGTCTACTCACTTGCCTGACCTCCGGGATATCGCCCTGTTTCTTCGCTCTGCCCCCCGCAGGGTGCACTTCAGCTTCGGGCCACCCCGACAGAGCCCCGGCCTTTCCTGCCGTGCCCGGCGTTCCCCGGTGGCCCCCTATGGGGTACTCACAGTTGGTGGTGTAGGAGGATGGGGTATGGGTCGACGCTGCATGGGGAGGTCAGCCTGAACGGGCCTTTTCTCTTCCACCACCGGAGGGAGAAGGGCTCGGTGGGTGTTGCTTCCCCCACGCGTTGGGGCCGGTCTGGGAGGCTGCACGGACCAGGCCTCTATCCTGCTCTCCCCCTCACTCGGCACAGCCTGCTCGGATTTGGTATCACAGTGATCCTGGGGGCTTGCTGATCCTGCCTGCACCCAAAGTAGGGGAGTTTGACCCCCCGAGATCGGGATTTATAACGGTTTTGGGTGCTATAGTGGCAGAGCTGGTCTACAGCACGTCTGCCTGCTCTATTCCGTTGGCCACGCCCCAGAATATTCATTTTAACTGCATGTATCCTGCCTTGCCATGTGATTCTATTTTTCGACCATCCCTGTAATTCTAACATTAACTCTTTGAATAGGGGTATATAATTAGCTTTATATAGATCTGTTATTCTTTTGGTGATGTATACCCCTAAATAATTAATATGTGATTTAGGCCAGGTAAAATTAAAGTTTTGTTTAAGATATTGTGTCTCTGTTTGAGTGAGAGCTATACCTAGTGCTTCCGACTTTGCTACATTTATTGTGAGCCCCGAGAGGCTTCCAAAGTGGTCTAAAGTGTAAAGAAGCTCTGGGATAGAAGTGGCTGGGCTTGTGAGTGAGCCTAGGAAGTTGTCCGCAAAGAGACTACATTTAAAGTGATGGTGGCCTATCTGGATCCCTTTGATTTTAGAATTTGCTCTTATTGACTGCGCTAGTAGCTCTATTGCTAAAGCAAAAAGTAAGGGTGAGAGAGGGCATCCCTGTCTGGTTCCCCTTTGTACCTCAATTTGCGCCATAGTGTCGCCTGGTAATTTCAATCTGGCCTTGGGAGATCTATAGTAGGTTTCAATTAGGTCCATAAATTTCCCTCTAAAACCAAATTTGAGTAATACCGCTTTGAGATAGGACCATTCTACGGTATCAAAAGCTTTTTCTATGTCTAAGGCTACTAAACAGGTTGGGGTGTGATTTCTAGAAGCCCACGAAATCAGGTTTAAAGTGCGTCTGATGTTATCCCCTGTTTGTCTATAAGGGACAAATCCTGTTTGGTCCTTATGGATAAGTCTGGGGAGAAATTGGGCGATTCTATTGGCCATCAGTTTTGCTAAAATGTTTATGTCCCCATTAAGGAGCGAGATTGGGCGATAATTTTTGACTTCTAGGGGGTCCCGACCATCCTTGTGGAAGAATGTCAAGTCCGCCTGGTTTAATTCTTGGGGCATTTGATGACCCTCTAAGATCTGGTTGAAAAGAGTTGTAAGGTGTGGGGCCAGAGCGTCTATATATTTCTTATAGTATAAGTTGGTGAATCCATCCGGGCCCGGTGCCTTCTCACCCTTCAGACTGTTAATGGTTTTTCTAACTTCAGCTTCCCCCACTTTTGAATTAAGGAGCTCCGCTTCCTCCCCAGATAGAGTGGGCAAATCACATGACTCCAAAAACCTATGTCGTTGTTGCTCTTGCTGAGTATGGTGTTGCCCAGATGAATACATTTTCTGGAAATAGTCCAGGAAGGTTTTTTGTATAAGATTAAGGCTGGCAGTGACCTCCCCAGCAGAGGTTCTTATTTTATAATTTTTTGACTGCGAGAACTTGTTTCTACGTTTTTTGGCCAGTAACTTATCTGGTTTGTTAGCCTTGGCATAGAATCTGGGATTTGTCCACCTCATCGCTTTTTCTGTGCGGTTAGATAATGATAGATCTAGCTCCAATCTAATTTTATCTATTCTTTTACGTAAACGATTGAAAGGGTTCTGTTGATTTAGTCTTTCTAACTACCTCAAGTCCCTCCCCAGGGTTTCCTCTTTTAATTTAGCTTGTTTTTTGAGTCTGCTTGCGATTTTGATAAGAGAGCCCCTAATGAAGCCTTATGGGCCACCCATGTCCACCCCATATCCGACTCCGGGGTGATGTTGGTCGAACAAAATAATTCCAGATCTTTGGCTATTTGTTTTCTCACTGTTGGGTTTTATAATATGTTTTCATTGAGTCTCCAGCTATAAGGGGGTCTACTTTTTAGGCCTATATCTATGGAGGCACTAACCTGTGAGTGGTCAGACCACGGGCACGGATGGATTTCTGCCCTATCCACATTTTTGGAGAATGATGAGTCTACTAAAATAGTGTCTATTCGGGAATACTGTATGTGCCATGCACTGGTGAATAGAATGTGTACCCCCTCTCACCCTTATGGAGCAATCTCCAAGCATCTATAAGATGCAGGTCATTGAGCAAAGAGTTAATTTGTTTCAGTTTGTTTGAGTATTTACCCTCTCCATCTTTATTTGATCTATCTAGGTTAGGATTCAGCACTAGATTGAGATCTCCCCCCAGCACTATCCTCCCGACATCAACCGATTTTAGATATTTGAGGAGTCATATCAATGATTTGTGTGGGGAGGACGTTTGCGCATACAATGAAACTAGGGATAGTTTTGTTCCCCATAATGTACCTGTCAATACTACAAAGTTCCCCCCCAAGTCTATTTTTCTATGCTCTATAATAAATGGGAAATGTTGATGCAGCAGGATAGCCACTCCCCCTTTTTTAGTAGGCTGGGTGGAAGCGACAAATACTGGATAATTATTGTGTAAGTATTGAGTGAGCTTGTGGTGCGCAAAATGCGTTTCACATCTGGGTGTAGTGGTTTATAAGATAGAAAGGCTTTGCGCCGTTTAAATTGGGAATTATATCCCCGGACGTTGTGTGAGACAAAAACAAATGTGGTGTCCGTCATGGTACCTCTATAACACTGCCAATATTGCGCCTATCCTGGGCATTACCCTCGTCGCCCCATATCGCCCCTGTACCTGGATTTTGAAGGTTTGCGAGGTTGACACTGGAGAAGGTGGAGGAATTACTTCGCAAAGTTTGATGTTTAGAACTGTAAAAGTGGGAAAGAAAAAACATAACATGATTAACCAAACTGTAAAAACACATAAACATTGATTTTTCCTCAGGCAATTACTCAAGGCACTTTTGTGCCAGGGGAGGGGAATGAAAATGTCCATTTCCCTACCAATCCCCTCTGCTGAGGATGAAATATCTGACAAATTAACAGATGTAAGTTTTAAAGGGTTACCCAAAACTGCCCCATTGTAAAGTCCCTATCTAAAGACCTGACCCCCAAATTGACTTTTATCTGGTAGCTTATATAGCGGTTCTCTATCTAACATATTTAACAATCTCTTAATCATTGCATTTCTGTTTCTTGAGCTATAAACTTATAATCTAAACATCATAGAACTTTCTAATCTGTTGCAAAGGGCATAAAGTACTCTGTATTAGTGGATTTAGTGATCCAACTGTAGGTTGTTATAACGTTCATATATAGTCATGTCTCTTAGCCTCTTTTTTCAAAAGTTCTCAGCTACTATGATTTCAGTTCTCCGATGCTTTCGTGAGCTAAAGGAGGCATGGGCTTAATGTCCAGAGTGTCCCTCAGTTCTATTGCTCTGGTCGCTCCTGGTTTATATCCTGTAGAGATCCCTCTATTCGTTATTTACGTATTCAACTATGACCTTTTTTCTCCACTAACTCAGAATGGGTGTCCTGTTTAGATTTTTACAGAGGATCCTGGTGACAATTTTGCAGATCCCACGACTGGATCTGTTTGCTTGCTCTGTCGTTTAGGCCGGTGGATCTCTGTCCATTGTCTCGCCGGTCTAAGCGGCGGATTTTGATCTTGAGTAGGTTCTAAAGCGCCTTCTCTGGGCAAAAGATTTAAATCTGCAAGGACAGCGTTGCGTTCGGTCAGAGTGTGGACTGTGTGATTTGTCGTCCCTACTTGAAACGACAGGCTGAAGGGGAACCCCCACCTGTACTTAATACCTTTTTGGATCAGGATTACCAAGGCTGGTTTTAGTTGTTTTCGTTTTATAAGACTGGAGGGAGCTATGTCCGCATATATTTGTATCTGGGCTCCATCTGGGCCAACTATAGATTTCGTCTTTCGTGATATTGCCAATAATACATCTCTTGTTCCTTGACAAAGAAAACGAGTTATGACGTCTTTCGGCTGCTCTGGTGTATTTGGGCCGCCCAAGGCCCTGTGAGCCCTTTCAATTTCCCAGGCGTCTTGAGGGAGATCAGGCAGCAAGCTATGGACAATCGCATTTAAATATAGTTTCAGGTCTCCCACTGTTTTAGGTATCCCTCTGAATCTTATATTATTGCGTCTGGACCTATTTTCTAGGTCTTCTAGCTTTTTTTCTAGCACCTCAATATGTGCCCAGTTTTGGGTTATGTCCAGACGGTCTTTTTGCTGGGTGTCCACTATCTGATCTGTTATTGTTTCCAGTACGTGGGTCCGGTGCCCAAGGTCTTGCAAATCTTGCCTGATCTCCCCCACTGCCTTATCAAAATGAGAACCAAGTAAGTTATTGAAATTCGTCAATGAGATGTCTGACAGTTTCATAGGTTGTTTTGTGTGAGTGGTATCTTCTTCCACATCTGAGCCTTCTGATGAGCCTACTGTAGATACTTTCAGGGAAGCACCAGCTTGTTGTTGTGCTTTAAAGTGGTCCTGGATGCTCTTTGAGGGTAGATTCCGTTTTGATTTACCCATGGTAGAGTCCCAAACTGTAATGCAATCCAGCACTTTCTAAAGGTTTGATTTAGAGGTTATAATCTCTCCAAGATATATCAATAATGTCAGGTATCTATTCCAAGGTGGGGTGTCCCCTCCAGCCCAAGCCTCTCAATTCACTGCGTCCAGGGGGTCACTCGGCCGGTCTTAGAGACTCATTCGGGGGCTACAAATTAGGAACCTTCATTGTCAGGAACCATTTGCTTTGTCAGGGTTGCGTCTTCCTGCATGTGATCTGGGATGTAAGTTCGTGAGAGATACTTGAATATATTTAACCAGTTCCTCTCTTGTTTTAATTGATTAACTTCAGCTGCTTTTCCCGCTTTAACTGTACAGTGTTTAATGTGGTGTGCTTATACTCATACAGTTTTCCTGCCTTTATTTGATGTGAGGTTGGTTGCACAACCAATCTTATATTGAGCTTTTGTATATATTTTATAGGGAGTCCTGTCCCTGTATTCCTTGCAAATGCTTGTTTGTCTTATTAACAGGTTTAAACGCCCACGAGTCCAGTGTCTTATGTCAGCAGAGCAATTCTCACTATAATGGCGCAGCTAGTGTTGTCCTAGGGCATGCGTTGTAGATAAATCTCACTTTGCCCAGATCAAGCTGTTTATTATTTTTAGACTTAAGTTAGCTGAGTTGATATTTTCTTTCAAAGGTGTATAAGCCCCTAGGAGCCAACCCGGCTCAAATATTTGCAATCTATGCGTATTTCCCCCTGTCTTGCAGGACCAAAATGGCCTCCCTCCTTCCTAAGGGTGCTTTTTGGCGCCAAGTAAACAAAAAATGGCTGCTCTGGATTGGGATATGGGGATAGCCTCTTTGTTGCCCTCTTGCCCCTTTGTAAGTCTCCCTGTTCCTTTGGCACTTATAGCAGGGCTGTTGTGTGCAGGGTAGTGCAGCTTAGGTCGTCATACAGAGCTCTGGGGTAATGTCTGTGTTGTCTGTGATCGCAGGGGTGAGATGCGTCTTGGGTCGTGTTCTATGTACTCTCATTGGGAGTGAGGTTTAGCAGGCTGCGAGCCTGCATGTCTCTTCGGGTCTTTTCTATTTATGGTGCTGCCTCACCACCTCTCCGGGGCATCAGCACCCTTTCCCTCACTCACCCTCCTTGGCGGTTCTACCGACCCGCGATATCCTCCTCCGCGCTGTTCCCTGTGCAGAGCGCCCCACCGGCTACTCGTCTCCTCACGAGACAGCCGATCTCTGGGTTGCCGTTCCTTGTGCCTCACTCCGGTGCTAATTTAGATCACTCTGGGGATGCCAGCGCCGGTGTAGATGATTGGAGAGACTTCCCCTGCAAAGAGTTCTCTCAGTTTACTGTCTTTTTAATGGTTGCTAGGGCACTCCTAAGGATTTGAAAAAGCTTATTTGTAACCTGTAATATTTTTGGCTACATTTGCCATTTACAGGTTTGAAAGCAATTGCGGCCTTGTGGAATAGTTGCAATTGGATCTTTATTTGCTATTGTAACTTTTGCCACCTTGGAAGATCAAAGGAGGAGATGGGTCGGGGAGTTGCGATTTTGACAACCCGCAGGATTTTTGAGCCTGTAACCTGCAAATCGATTGCAAGTAGCTAGCAGAGGCCAATTTAATAGCAAAAAATTTATCAACTAAATTACGGGCTCCAGCAATTACAATTTGTTCAATTGAGTGTCTCAATAAATTGGTCAGTTAGTCTCCAATAAGTTAGTCTTCAATAATTGTGAATAAATGATTTTTCTTTTCCCATTTGTAAAAAACTCCAGCTAAACCGGCACTATTCGGCAGTTTGAGACTGCACAAAAAAAAAACTATCTTTTTTCCTATTTGTTTTTTCTGGGCCAAAATGGCCCAGTTTAGGTGCTAAAGGCATTTTGAGGGGTTTGGGGGGCTTAAGGGTTGTTTAGACCCATTTTTTCAGGGTCTCCCGATTAACCGGAAACTACACTTATCCGGCAATAGGTAGTCCCTGTGGGTGCCGGATAACAGGCAGTATACTGTATATATATATATATATATATATATATAAATATATATCACATATATAGTTGTGAGCATGCGGGACGTTGCTAACGATGCGGGCTCGTGTTGCGAGCCTGCGGCCCTTGCCAAGGGCTGTAGTTGCTGGCATGGTGCGCCTTTACGAACAATATTTACGGACTTACGACAAACAAATACGAGATGCGTTACGACCCATTACGACTTCGCAAAAATACGACCTTACCGTCCGAAACCCGCCCACATGAAAATATTAAAAACACAATAAATACACAGAACAAATACATAAAAAGCTTACCTACAGCAAGGGGAGGCAGCCAGGACCTCAAACTGAAGTTACACCTCAATTTCACTCGAAATAAAAGAGTTTAGACACACGAAAATCCCCTAAGCGAGAGAAAAAGTGTCTGCCCGAAAAAAATGAAAACGACGCTACAGGAGTCTAAAGACGCAAAACACCACCAAACACCTACGGATTTTCCGAAAAAGACATACGATAAACGAAAACAAGGACGCAACCCGTGCGACCCGAAAAACATTAGAAACACAATAAATACACACAACAAACACATAAAAAGCTTACCCACCTTATTGCTGTCATTTTTTGACGGGCAAGTCGCTAGTGTGTTAATATTGTTTTGCCTTGATCACAATGTATCTATAGCGGTACGGAATATGTTGGCGCGTTACAAATAAAGGATAATACTAATCACATATATTGTTGTGAGCAGGCGGGTTGTTGCTAACGATGCGGCCCTCACGAATCGAGGGCCGCCGTTGCTGGCAAGGAGCGCCAAATGGGCTCCTTGCCCTTGTGATGAGCGCCATAGGCGCTCATCCCTACGACCCCCTACGACTTTCGGTCCGCAAATGCGGACCCTCGTCTGCAATGAGCCGCAAGCGGGACTATTTACGGACTTACCATCCATAAATATGAGCCGCGGGACTTAGAAAAAAAAACATTATGAGCTCGCAAAAATACGACCTTAAAGCCTGAACCGCGCGCACGTAAAAACATTAAAAACACAATAAATGCACACAACAAATACATACAAAGCTTACCCACAGCAAGGGGGGCACCCAGGACTTCTGCAAGTGAACTTACATCTCAATTTAAGTACAAATTCCTGAGTTTAGACACACAAAATCCCCTAAGCGAGAGAAAAAATGGCCACATGGAAGGCTACAGGACCCTAAACACGCAAAACACCACCAAGCACATACGGATTTTCCAAAAAGCCGTACGAGGTACAAGATACACCATTAGCAAGCATGCTACATCATACACAGCCGCCTACCACATACACATTTGCAGCCATTTTACAACACTAACTTACACAATACGGAAGTACACAGATACCCTAACGGCTTCCCCTCGCGCACGCAGCCTATTTACACTACACACTGCACACATTGCTGACACTTACACCTCAGCTCCACAACAGTGCAAACCTACATTGTATGCTGCAGGAACATCAAAACAGATTGTCAGCTCTTCAGCACATTGCTTGCTGCATATATTACTTCCTAATAGGTAAAGTATATTCATTTATTAATGTAATAATTATTTCATTAACATCCAAAAACAAAGAGACACAAAAACAAAACAAAACAAAAACACAATAAACACAAAACCCATTCACTGCACGTCTCCACCAAGCAGCATTACCTGTCTTACAATTTTATTGCCGTAATTTTTTGACGTGCAAGTCGCTAGTATATAAATATATATATATATATATATATATATATATATACAGTGAGGGGAAAAAGTATTTGATCCCCTGCCGATTTTGAACGTTTGTCCACTGACAAAGAAATGATCAGTCTATAATATTAATGGTAGGTGTATTTTAACAGTGAGAGAAAGAATAACAAAAAAACACCAAGAAAAAAGCATGATGTTTGGCAACTCGAACCTTCAGCTCCCTCCACAGATTTTCAATGGGATTAAGGCCTTTAGACTGGCTAGGCCACTCCAGGACCTTAATGTGCTTCTTCTTGAGCCACTCCTTTGTTGCCATAGCTGTGTGTTTTGGGTCATTGTCATGCTGGAATACCCAGCCACGACCCATTTTCAATGCCCTGGCTGAGGGAGGGAGGTTCTTATTTAAGATTTAATGGTACATGGCCCGTCCATTGTCCCTTTGATGTGGTGCAGTAGTCCTGTCCCATTAGCAGAAAATCACCCCCAAAGCATAATGTTTCCACCTCCATGTTTGACGGTGGGAATGGTGTTATTGGGGTTATAGGCAGCATTCCTCCTCCTCCAAACACGGCGAGTTGAGTTAATGCCAAAGAGCTTGATTTTGGTCTCATCTGACCACAACACGTTCACCCAGTTCTCCTCTGAACCATTCAGATGTTCAATGGCAAACTTCAGAGAGCAGGGTAACCTTGATTTCAGTCCTTCACGGTGTAGTGTGTTTTCTTTGTGACTATGGTCCCAGCTGCCTTGAGATCATTAACAAGATCCTTCTGTGTAGTTCTGGGCTGATTCCTTACCGTTCTCATGATCATTGAAACTCCACGAGGTGAGATCTTGCATGGAGCACCAGATCGAGGGAGTTTTTTGTGTTTCTTCCATTTGCGAATAATCGCACCAACGGTTGTCACCTTCTCACCAAGCTGCTTGGCAATGGTCTTGTAGCCCATTACAGCCTTGTGTACGTCTACAATCTTGTCCCTGACATCCTTGGATAGCTCTTTGGTCTTGGACACGGTGAAGAGTCTAGAATCTGATTGATTGATTGATTTTGTGGATAGGTGTCTTTTATACAGATAACGTGCTGAGATAAGAGTGCTCCTAATCTCTGAGATTAGGAGCACTCTTATCTCAGCTCGTTATCTGTATCGTTAACTGTATAAAAGACACCTAGGAGCCAGAAATCTTGCTGATTGATAGGGGATCAAATACGTTTTTCAATAATTGACCTGCAAATCAATTTCTAACTTTTTTGACATGCATTTTTCTTGTTTTTTTTGTTTGTTATTCTGTCTGTTAAAATACACGTACCATTAAAATTATAGACTGATCATTTCTTTATCATTGGATAAACATTCAAAATCAACAGGGGATCAAATACTTTTTTCCCCTCACTGTGTATACAATATATATATATATATATATATATATATAGCCTTCTAAAATTGTGTTCCTACATCAAATGTGCCAGAGACAAGGGCACAAACCCAGCAGAGACTGATAGCATGTATAGCGATATATAAAACGACCCCAACAAAACCTCTCTAAACTTCCCAAATATGTGGAGGGGTAACAACAACCACTCTCTCTAGATCAGCTAAAAGTAAAGAAAGATTCACGGGGCAACAACAACAAGGGGCAATAACAAACCCTCTCAACTTACTGACTCACGCAGGTCAAAACCCACTTCCTTACACCCTGTTTCAGCATGAGTTCCCTTGACCCTGGTAGTGTCAACCATTGGCCTGACCCCTCGAAAGATTAACTGGATACTGAAATAAAAAACTATTGCCAATTTTTGGAGATAGGAAGGTCACATATTACATTTTTTTTCCAAAATCTAACAATGAGTGGGCTTGCCCACCTCTGATTTGCTTACCCTCCATGCTTAAATATGAAGAATTATAAAACGCATTAAACATCATATTTTACCAATGCTTACAACAAATGTAGGCAAGCAATGTAGGCAAGCACCTCTGCCAAAAGCCATAACCTTCTGGACCTCTGCAACAGTAGTACTGTTAAAAAATACAAGATCATTAAGATAACCCAATCTTTAAGAAAAGTTATAGCAGCCTTCCATGTCTCTGTGCCTAAGATAAATATCTCCGTTCTTACGAACATAACTCTCTATAGTTTTGTTCACATTTTTTTCCCTTCCTTGCCCTCGGCACAGTTGTGCCTTTAATTGTTCCGTGAGGCAGAACTCTCACTATGCTGCTGTTTTCTACATTGTTGTTATTCTCGAAGTTCTTTTTATGCTTAAAAAAAAAAAAAAAAAAAATCTTTTTTTCACCTCCTGTCTTAGGTCCTTAGATCCTGAACCTTCTCTCCTGCGCCTCCGACCCCCAGCCGCCCTGCGCTTGTCATCTCTTCCCCAGGAGTGCCAGACCCACCTGCCTCCAAGTTTATACTACACCTTAAGGTACAATGAATAACACCTTCTTCACCTTTCTCCCACATACCTTCTCCCCATAATGTCAATAGGTTTAATTATCTGTTTAAACAGCATAAAGCCTTTTATCGCATATAAATCGCTCCAACCCTCACTCATTTGTTTACAAGAGACCCACTTTGCTAAAGATAAAACTCCCTCTTATTTACATAAATCCTCTTTTTATTACTTCAACACATCCCACTAAAAATAACTGGCTCCCTCCTAAACACTAAGATCTCCTTAGTAGCCCTCTACTCCCCCACTGCCGCCCCACACAACACCCTTATTAAACTATTTACCCACCTTAAATCTCTAGATTATTTTGGGTGGAGATTTCAATCTGGCTTTGGACCCAAATTTGGATAGATCCTCTAAGGCCCAAGGTGATACATTTTCTAACAAACTTAAAATAATTCATAAATCTCTCGAAGATCTCCACTTTCTGGACGCCTGGAGATTGGAAGGAGAAAGAGAGTACATGTTTTATTCCCCTGTGCATGGTTCTTAATCCAGAATTGACACTTTGCACCTTGACGCCTCCTTGTCGGATGGTTTACTTACCTCTGAAATCCGCCCCTGCCCTTGGTCCGATTATTCTGTCGTCCATTTGTCCCTAGATTTTGGTATAAATATCAGACCTCCCTACTCATGGAAACTTAAAGATATGCTTCTCTCTAACCTAACCTTTTCAGGAACAAATTGCTCTAGATCTTAATCAATATTTCTCTGCAAATTTGGCCCCAGAATCCGACATTGGATGGGTTTGGGTTGCATTAGGGGCTCTTGCATTAAACTCTTCTCTACATATAGGAAACAACAAACGGCAAGGGAAGTTGTGATTAAAAAATCCCTTTCAGGTCTAGAAAAATCTAATCAGGCCAATCCATCAACCCAACGCTGTAAACAAATAGACAGTTTACGTTCAGAATTACTTTCCGCTCAAACTGAAAAAGCTCTGAGATGGATGGGCCATAAATTCTATTCAAAGGCCAATAAACCAGACTCTCTGCTTGCCAGAAAACTTTGAGGTAAAATTACCCAATCCAACATTTTCAAAATTAAAAACACCTCAGGGAATATAACCTATAGTCCTAATGAGATTAAAAATACCTACACTGCCTTTTTCCAAAAATGATATACTTCCTCACCTAACCCACACCTTGCTCAACTCTCCTCCTCTTTGGGATCCTGTGACGTCCACATATTTCTATTCAAGAAAGGCATCATCTGAACTCTCATATCACTATCGAAGAGGTTCTAGATGTTATACAAAATTTGAAATTAGGCAAAGCCCCGGGCCCAGACAGATTCTCCCATCTATATTACAAGAGATATGCAAATATCTTAGACCCTCATTTAGTGACTTTATTTAATGCAATTTTGGAAGGTCATACCATCCCACCGGAACTTAACCAGGCGGACATGGTCTTTTTCCCCAAAGAGGGCCATGATCTGCTGGAAGTTAAGAACTACAGGCCTATATCATTATTAAACGGGAATGTCAAAATCCTTGCTAAACTAATAGCCAACAGAATCTTAACATTTTTACCTAAACTAATTCTTAAAGATCAGGCGGTACTAAAACTTCCAGGTGAAACTAGGGCCTCCTATACTATTCAAAGGGGTACCAGACAAGGTTTCCCCTTATCTCCTTTACTTTTTGCCTTAGTTGTTGAACCTCTAGCCCAGGCTATCAGAATGAATTTGGACATTAAGGAAATTAATATAGGCCACCATCATTTCAAATGGGCTTTATTTGCGGATGATATTGTCTGTACTTTAACGGATCCCACTCGGTCCCTGTTCTTTTCCAACTATTAGGATATTTTAGCGAATTCTCAGGGCTCTGTATTAATATTGACAAAACTGAGGCCATAAATATCTCCTTACCCCCCTATGACCTAGCTTTCCGACCTCAACATTTTAATTTCATGGCCATCTCACCATCTCAAATATTTGGGTGTGAATCTCACTTGTAACACTACAAACTTGCACAAAACTAGCTATACGGACACATGTTCTTATATTCCTCCTTTGTCATGATCACAATATTCCCCCCTTTGTCCACAGGTTTTATTTCAAGGTGAAAGTTTGTTAAATTATCCAGGGCTTTCAATTCCAAATTGCTCAAGTTACTTTGGTTATGCCATAAGATCTTATTTTTATAGTTCTTATACAAATTTTCAATTTCTCTTGTAGTTAGTTAAAATCTCTAGGTTTGCATATTGTTTTATGTCGGGAGTGAATATACTACGAGGTTTGCAACTATTCACGAGAAAGGGATTATTTGGTTTTACATCTTCTTCATTAGATTGTAAAAGAGAAATCAAATCCTTTAGAGTGTTGCGATCATTTATTGTTAAGCCCATATTTTCCATGGCCAGTTTTCCTTATCATGGTAATGTTTTTTAAGGGCTAATTTATGAATGAAGAGATGTTAGTCCTTGATGTTTTCAAAAGACTGGCATAACTGGTTGGAACGAAAGAGAGCCCTCTAGTTAATACCTTAATGTGAATATCACTCAATTCAAAATCTGTTAAATTAAAAACGCTGTTGGAATTTCCAGCGGACTCTGAACTATTAGCATTACCAAAATTGGTCTGTTTAGTTCTTGATAATGCTACTATTTCCTCCTTCAAAAATGACAATGATTTTTTTATTAATGGGTCTTATTCCTCCACACTCATGCACCCTTGGAGGTTGTTCACATTGTATGAATTCAAATGAAGAGTGGTTTTGTTTTTTGGGAGTTTTGGAATTTAGAAGAAAAAAAAAATATTTATATTATATATATATATATTTATATATATATATATATATATATATATATATATATATATATATGGATTGACAGAGTGATGGTGCATTATGTGGCCTCATTTCTATGTCCCGCTCAGTTTTCCCAGACTGCAGTGCATATACTGTATTTCTGAGAAATTTGAGCAGGAAATAAGTTTTTATCAACTTATTTTTAGACATTCAAATGGAGTCACTAATGTACTATTCCTTATTTGTACTACTGTACTTTGTACGGTGGAGGGCTTCTATCACTCTTAGCCCACCATATGTGAAATAATTTCTGTATAGAACTACTCTTTACAACAATCAACACACAAACCAGGCACTCACACCATACTGAGGATCGGCAGTAACCGTGAAACAGTACTGTATGTGGTTAAGTGACCTGGTTTGTGAAAAATCCATCCGTTGCTATGTCTGAAACTGTGAAACACAGTAAGCATATGCTTTAAATGAGCCATGTTTAAAATGGTTTGGATTGACAGAGTGATGGTGCATTATGGGGCCTCATTTGCATGTCCTGCCCAGTTTTCCCAGACTGCAGTGCATACACTGTATTTCTGAGAAATTTGAGCAGGAAATAAGTTTTTATCAACTTATTTTTAGACATTCAAATGGAGTCACTAATGTACTATTCCTTATTTTTACTACTGTACTTCATACGGTGGAGGGCTTCTATCACTCTTAGCCCACCATATGTGAAATAATTGCTGTATAGAACTACTCTTTACAACAATCAACACACAAACCAGGCACTCACACCATACTGAGGATCGGCAGTAACAGTGAAACAGTACTGTATGTGGTTAAGTGACCTGGTTTGTGAAAAATCCATCCGTTGCTATGTCTAAAACTGTGAAACACAGTAAGCATATGCTTTAAAGGAGCCATGTTTAAAATGGTTTGGATTGACAGAGTGATGGTGCATTATGTGGCCTCATTTGCATGTCCCGCCCAGTTTTCCCAGACTGCAGTGTATATACTGTATTTCTGAGAAATTTGAGCAGGAAATAAGTTTTTATCAACTTATTTTTAGACTTTCAAATGGAGTCACTAATGTACTATTCCTTATTTGTACTACTGTACTTTGTACGGTGGAGGGCTTCTATCACTCTTAGCCCACCATATGTGAAATAATTGCTGTATAGAACTACTCTTTACAACAATCAACACACAAACCAGGCACTCACACCATACTGAGGATCGGCAGTAACCGTGAAACAGTACTGTATGTGGTTAAGTGACCTGGTTTGTGAAAAATCCATCCGTTGCTATGTCTAAAACTGTGAAACACAGTAAGCATATGCTTTAAAGGAGCCATGTTTAAAATGGTTTGGATTGACAGAGTGATGGTGCATTATGTGGCCTCATTTGCATGTCCCGCCCAGTTTTCCCAGACTGTAGTGCATTCACTGTATTTCTGAGAAATTTGAGTAGGAAATAAGTTTTTATCAACTTATTTTTAGACATTCAAATGGAGTCACTAATGTACTATTCCTTATTTGTACTACTATATATATATATATATATATATATATATATATATATATATTTATATCTTTAACCTGTATAATGTTATACGTATATTTATATATATATATATATATATGTTCTATTTTCGGTTCCTACGCCCTTGCATTTCGCTCATCTGCCTTTTTCCTGGTCACTAATTGCCAGGCAGCCTGTTTCACATTGTAATGTTCCTATAGCTTCCTTCCTGGCCTTCTTGCCATTAATATATTTAAAAAATATTTTAGGGGGGGCGTGGCTAAGCAGCCAAAGTAAGAGGACGCGTTGAGCTGGAGCTCCGTGTCGGCCTACTAAGAAAGGCTTCCAAATTGGCCGTATTCGGCAGCCAAAGCTGCAGGGATCCCCAGAGGAGGCTCCCCCACCTCCAGAGTTTATCTGGGAGCGTTCTCCCTACCTCCGGATACCTCGTCGGGAGGATCCGGCAACGAGGCCTGTCGGGGCCTTCAACGCTGACCTCCCCCCAGACCCCTTCTAGCTCTCCCCCGTATACCAGCACGGGGGGGTGCAGGTGAGGCTGCCAGACGCCCTGTGTCAGGGAAAGTGTGTACCGGAGGCTGCTGCGGGGGACGCGGTGGCGGATTACCGCCATCAGAAGCCAGGAGCCGGCGTTTGGAAGCGCGCCAAGGCTCAGAAGAGCGCCAAGAGGCAGCATCTACCCCCCAACAACACCGGAAGACCGGGACAGGAGCTGGGAACCCCGAGGACCGTCAGGGGGTAAGAGGGGAACCTGGCCCTGTGCCTGGAGCCCCCTACTGAGTGCTGGGGGAGGAAGTGAGGGGAGGAGGAGGAAGATTAGAGACTCTATTCCCCAGGGCCCTCAGGGGGCATCCTGGATGTCTGGCCTGTGACAGCAGCAGGTACCAGAACCCCTAAAGGATTTAACCCCAACTTGTACCCTGTCTTACTCTCCTGACATCTGCAATAGGGGAGAGAGGGGTAGAGAAGAGGAAGTGTGACATATAAGAACTGGAGAGGTTGCAAGTCTGCAAGGCTTTTTGGAGCTGGGTGACTTTTATGCTGAACTTTTCTCATTGCTCAAACTGTGCTTCAGTTTTTTGTTTGGCCTGCCGCGCCCTAAGAGTGCTTCCTGCAAAACAACAACCTTATCTCCAGCTTGGAGAAGCGACACTGCCATCTAGTGGCGCCTCTGCCACAGGGCGGCCTGAATTTGTTCTAAGTCTTCCTTCAGCCACCCGGCAACCTGGAAGAGGTTTGCTAATGTAGTGAATGGAGCTGGCCGGTAGGGGCTAAGCGTACCTCTGAGTATGATCTGAATTCTACTTTTGCAACATTGTGGGAACAACCTGCTTAGGCCTTGTGAGGGGTGCTACTGGAGTCCGTACCTTGCTTCCTGACCAAGACTTGCATCAACATCACAACTAATATACGGCGTGTCAAGATTTCAGGCAAGATGGGGAAAAACAAGAAAGCCCTGCCTTCCAAAAAAATTGAAGAGCATTTCAAGATGGCTGGGGCCTCACAGACATCTATACAAACTCCCTGCCCGGAACATTTGGACCAATCTGACTCTGATTCGGTATCAGACGCAGTACACCCGGAGGTCAACATCGCTGACAATTCTATGGCAAAGTTTGAGGCCCTTCTAGAGTCCCATATCAATAGAGCAGTCACAGCTCTACAAAAAGATCTGCATGACATTGGGCAGCGAACCAATATTTTGGAGGAGTCAATGGATCAAGTAGTTGAGGCCCTGGAAAAAGATATAAGTGCCATTGGGGAGAATACCTCTCGCATTACTTCCCTTGAAGACAAACTGGAAGATTTGGAGAACTGCTCTCGCAGATTCAATATCCGGATTAGGGGGGTACCAACTGCAATCATTGACTTGCCCCGATATCTCAAAGCCACTATAGACCAGATTCTGGCAGGCTTTCCGGATCATATTTGGGAAGTGGAGCGAGCTCACAGGGCCCTGGGTGGAAATAAAAATCCTGATTTGCCAAAGGACATAATAGTGAGACTGCTCCGTCAGCAATCCAGAGACTTAATTCTTGCCACCACCCGCAAAATGACAACCATCCAGGGTCCCGACGGATCCCCTTTGCAATTCTTTGCGGACCTTTCACCTCCAACCCTACAAAAACGGAGACTGATGAAGCCTGCTCTGGAGATTCTTGTTCAACATGGCATCAGGTACAGATGGGGCTTTCCTTTTGCCCTTATGTTCTCCCACAGTGGCGCATCCCACTCTGTGCGTTCCTTGGAGGAATGTCTGGATCTCCTTCAGAGACTGAACCTGACCACTGGAGCAACAGCCCAGACACAGGGAGCCTCCCTGCCGCTCCCCCTTCCCCAGAGACAGTGGACTCCTTCCTCCAAACCAAGGAGGACGGCTGACCCAACTCCCCTAACAGCTTCTCAAAGACTGAGACAGGAACTGGAGGCCGGGGCTACTTGACTCTTGGAGCTGGACGAGGAGCTGGCCTAAGGAGGCACATTGTCTCCTTTCAGACAGTGACTTTACCACGGGACTCTTGTTTTGGTTACCATGTTTTATAGTTATGCTGATTGTCTCTTAAATGCTTTTTTCTTGTTTGTTTTTTCCCCTGAGCAGGTCTCACTACCTTAGGCTACGGTAGTAGCTCCAGAGCTTTTGAAGTGTACAACTGATATAAGAAGGACTGTAGTTCCAGCTATGTCTCAGCTAAGGGAGTTCTCACTCCAAGTTATAGTTAAGAATATTCATGCTCAGCAAGGTTCACCCAAAAATGTTTTTCTAGCCTTTTCTTAATACCCCTACCGGCTAGGTTTTAGATTGTTTTAGACTAGATTTGAGGAAAACGGTTAGCACTCGGTTGGGCTAGATTTGCTCATTAAGTTAGGAATTACACAATGGTAAATTGTATTTTCTCTCTATGTCTTATTGCTTTCACTTTCTTCTTCTTTCCTCTGATTGATCTGGGCAGGCTATTTGCTACTTTTCTCTACTCCCTGGTCCCCTCAAAGCCAAGGCTGCAAAAGCTACTTCTTCTTCTTTCCCCTCTCTCTTGCTTCTCATTTCACCCTGGGGCGGTGGGCCTAGAGAGGTACTATCTGTCCCAATCTATGGTACAACCAGTCCTATGTCCGCCGGGCGGATGGCTAGGTCTTATGGGTCTTATTCAGAGTAGACTTGATAGGGAGGTACTTCCCTTAGGTAATGGCTTTAGATTATGCTGGTTATCACGGCTAAACCCAACTAACTCTTGTCGTTTTACTCCCACTTTCATCTCCATCAGATCAACTCTGTCCAATGAGATCCGACAGGACCCTCCAGCTCCTCCTCGCCCTGGCCTGGGAAAGCCGCCTCCCGTTCCCTCATGCCCAGCTGCTACTGAAGGTATGTGGCTTTTAGTTATACACATGCTTACGCCAACTGCACACCCATGACATTTCCCACAAAGATACTCTCCCACAATGTAAAAGGGTTTAACTCTCCCTTCAAGCGAAGGAAGGCTTTTTTGTATTATAAAACCCACAAACCTGACATTATCTTTCTCCAGGAAACCCATTTTGCTAAGAATAAAACTCCTGCCTACCTGAATAAAGATTATCCCCAATTTTTTTGCACCACCCAGGCTTCGAAAAAAGAGGGAGTAGCGATCCTTTTACACAAGGATTTTCAGTTCCAGCTAGACTCCAAAATTATAGACCGGGAAGGGTATTATGTGATCTTGAAAGGGAAGGTCTTAGGCACCCCTACGTCGCTTATTTCTTTCTATGCCCCCACCGTAGCCCCACACAAAGCGTTGATTAGACTTCTAAGGACATTGGAGGGGGGGGAGTGGGGGAAATTGATAATAGGGGGGGACCTAAATTTGGTCTTAGACCAGACCATGGATAAGTCCAACGTCTCTAAGCACATCCGCTTTTCTAAAAGGATTAAACAAATCAAAAAACTGCTCCATTCTTTAGACCTCGTGGATGCTTGGAGGGGTCACCATCCGAAAGAAAGGGAGTACACCTTCTTCTCCTCCACCCATAAGTCCTACTCCCGTATTGATGCCCTTCTTATTAGTACCGCACTTTTTGATAGCTCGGATAAGGCAGATATTGTTCCCTGCACGTGGTCGGACCATGCTGCAGTCTTCCTAGAAGTTGACCTGGGATCCCAATCCAGACTACCTTTTGCCTGGAAATTAAACGAATATTTGCTCTCGTTACCCACATACCAGGAACAAGTTACTTCTGAACTGGCAGCCTACTTTGTGTCCAATGCGGGTGGGGAAACTTCGCCAGGTTGGGTCTGGGTGGCTCATAAGGCTTATATTAGGGGTACGTGCATTAAATTGGCTTCACAACATAAAAAAGCAATTCGTCTAACTGAGGAAAACCTCGTCAAAAATTTAGCTCAATTAGAGAAACAGAATCAAATTTCCCCTTCTTCCTCGTTAAGAGACCAAATTGACAAGGCTCGGCTGGAGCTAGACGGTATTTTATCTATTAGAACAGATAAAGCCCTGAGAAGAACGCAGCATCTCTTCTATGCTAAAGCGAATAAACCAGACAAATTATTGGCAAAAAGTCTGAGGGCAAGGTACTCTCAGTCCAAAATCTCTCAAATTAGAACCAAAGAGGGAGTACTCACGTTTAGCCAAAATGAGATTCAAAAGACCTTTAGGGAATTCTACCAGCACATTTACTCCTCCCACAACTCCCCTCCAGAGAACGCTATTAGGTCCTACCTGAATTCCTTAGATTTGCCTAGAATATCAGAGTCAGATCTTCTTAACCTAAACAAGGAGGTATCGGTAGAAGAGGTTAGGGAGGCAATCAAAGACCTAAAATTGGGGAAGTCTCCTGGCCCTGATGGCTTTACCAACATTTATTATAAAAAGTTTTCGGACATTTTGTCCCCACACTTATGCAGCCTGTTCAACACAATTTTGAAAGGGGATCCAATGCCCCCGGAACTTAACTTCGCGGATCTGACCTTTTTCCCCAAGGAAGGTAGGGACCCAAAGGAGGCAAAGAATTACAGACCGATCTCGCTCCTTAATGGGGATATCAAACTCCTTGCTAAAATATTCTCACAAAGGATTTCTGTCTTTTTGCCCTCCCTGATTCACAAGGACCAATCTGGCTTCATCCCATACAGGCAGACGAGTGATAATATTAGAAGGACCCTAAACATCATCCACTTGGCTAGACATAGAAACACCCCGATTTGCCTGCTCGCATTGGACATAGAGAAGGCCTTCGATACCCTGGAATGGCCTTTCTTATATGCCGCTCTGGATAAATTTGGGTTCAAAGGCCAATTTTTAAACCTGCTTCGCACCTATTATAATCTTCCCAAAGCTAACTTAAAACTCCCGGGCTCCCAGAAGGCGGTTATAGAGATAGGGCGTGGAACGAGACAAGGATGCCCTCTTTCCCCTCTCCTTTTTGCCCTTGCAATAGAGCCGCTGGCTCAGGCGATTAGGGCGAATTCCTCTATTGAGGGTCTGCGAGTGGGAAACCAGCATTTAAAGTGCTCCTTATTTGCTGATGATCTATTGTGTACTCTTACTAACCCTTGCTCCTCTATTGAAGCTCTACTGGACACAATAGGTTTATTTAGCTCACTTTCCGGACTTAGATTAAATCAGGACAAAACAGAGGCACTAGGCATAGGCATACCCTTAGATACTTTATCCCAGTTGAAATCAAGCCATAAGTTTATCTGGCCGGCCAATCATATTCACTACTTGGGGATAAATATTACTAGCTCTTTAGCTGGAATTTATAAGGCCAATTTCCCCCCCCTCTTCAGGGTTCTTCAGAGGGATTTGAACACTTGGACGAGGAAGCATATTTCTTGGACGGGTCGGATAACCTCGGTGAAGATGAACATCCTCCCGAGGCTCCTGTATCTAGCCAGAACCCTTCCTGTTCAAGTTAATAACTCAGAATTAGCTCGCTTTCAGTCCTTGGTGTTTAAGTTCATCTGGAGGAATAGACCCCCGAAAATAGCAAGGAAGATCATGTATAGACATAAATCCAAGGGAGGTCTCTCATGCCCAAATTTTTCTAGCTATTTCAGAGCGGCGCAACTGGCCTTTATTCCTCTGGCACATTCCACTTCCCTCCAACCTAATTGGGTTTTCATAGAGGAGGCACAAATGCCCCCCCTCACGTGGGGTACTATCCTATGGGCACCAAATTCGAATACTCTTAGGTCCTACATAAGTAATCCAATAACTAAATTTACTTTAAAAATCTGGAACTGGGCCAAGAAAACCCACAATCTAGCATACCCGGTAACTCCTCTTACCTCGATTTTCACTTCCCCCACCCTCTCAGCTACCCTCTCTTCTAACTCTAAACAATTTTGGATTCTGCAAAAATTAGATAAACTAGGCTCATGGCTGGAAGGGGGGAAGATTATTTCTCTAGGAACAGTTTGCAGAGGGAGGGGGTTTCCTGATACGGAAATATTTAACTATATTAAAATCAGGCACTGGGTAGAAGAAGTTCTCAGGGAATTTGGCCCGCCTAAAGACTCCTGGCTCACCACAATTTGCAGACACTCAGCCCTTACTAAGGGTACACTGGGAGCAATATATAACATAATTAATGCTCCCTCCTTTGATTCACCAAAGCCTTCCTTTATGCTGAAGTGGGAGCTGGACTTGGAGCAGACTTGGGATGAGCCCTCCTGGTCTAAAGCTTTCTCTAGCCTTTCTAAAGGGTCCCTTAATTTTAGCTTATTGGAAACCTCGCTGAAAATCCTACATAGGGCGTATATGACCCCCGCTAGACTAAATAGAATTGTGCCTACAACTTCGGATAAATGTTTTAGGGGATGTCAAGAACGAGGGGACTTCATTCACGCGTGGTGGAAATGTCCTTTAGTCTCAGAAACCTGGGCTAGAGCGGCTGATCTACTTTCCAGATTATTTAGTATCCCACTTAAACCTTCCATAGCGACATGTCTCTTAGGCAGGAATTATAAGGAACTGGGAGGGGTAGGCAATAAATTGACACAATTGATTTATCTGGCAGTAAAAAACATCATAGCGAGAAGGTGGAAGGACAAGTCCATTAACTTCCAGGAAATCAAAAACAAAATAAACTTCCTATTTATACATGAGAGAATGACTCATACACTATTGGACACACATCAAAAGTTTCTGGAAATTTGGGGACCCTGGATCTCCTCCCCCGACTGCATTCCTTAGGTAGTGGGGGGACGAGTTGAATTTTTGCTAGGGAGGCTCTTTACAATTGGAAGAGGAGTGGAGCGGGGGGCGGACTGGAACAGGCGGAGCGGGAGAGGACACTGGAGGCTACTTCGGACGAAAGGTAACGACAGTAAAACTAAGATTGGGTAGCACAGGAACTGAAAAGGCCATGGTATAGTCAAATCCTGACCTTTTGTAGTAGAAGAGCGGATGGGAAGCAATTATCTACTTTTTGCTCTTTTCCTTACTTCTTCATTTCTTTGGTTATTTGTTTATTTTTTTCTTCTTTTCTTCACTTCTTCCTCTTTCTCTCTTATCATGTGTTCATAGAATATATTGATTGTAACACGATTGTTTATTTAAACCAATTTGTGCACTGAAAACGTTAAAATTATATTAAGGAATAATTCAACAAAGAGAAGCAGTTGCTTAGGATAGTAATTATCCTTTCTTGACATGTGGAATTATGTTTTATAGTATGTGCTTATTTTTGTACAAGTTTGTTCTTGATTATTCTTAATAAAAACTTTATGATAAAAAAAAAAAAATATTTTAGGGTTAGTCTTACTCTCCGTTGCAATTAACTTTTCATTTTCTATTTTAGCCAGTCTAATAGCCCTTTTGCAAGCCTTGTTGATTTCCTTGTACTCACATAAAGCAGTCTCTGCCCCTCTTTTTTGTATAATTTAAATGCCTGTTTTTTGTATAATTTAAATGCCTGTTTTTTACTCCTCATCTTCATCTTTAAGTCATTGTTAAGCCACATGGTATGTGATTTTACTCCTTCTACTTTTATTTCCACATGGTATATGCTGATGTGTATGTATATTTAGTAAGGAGGTGTTGTGATCACTGTTTCCCAAAGGTTGCCCTATTTCAACATTTGATACTATATCAATATTATTTGTGATGAGAAAATCCAAGATAGCTTAATTACTAGTAGGCTTTTGTATAACCTGGACCAGATAATGATCCCTGAGTGTACTTAAGAACCTGCTCCCATTAGCTGAACTGCTGGTCTCATTCATCCATTGTATTTCAGGGTAATTAAATTCTCCCATTATTAGAACTTGCCCATGTTTAGCTGCATTTCCAATCTGTAACAATAATTGCAGTTCCACACTTTAAATTATATTTGGGGGTTTATAGCATACTCCTACTAATATTCATTTAGAATTTGCTCTTCCGCTATTTAACTCTACCCACAAACATTCAACATTACCGCTTGTTCCACCATAAATATCTTCTCTGGCTATAGGCTTAAATTCAGGCTTAACATACAGACAAATCCCTCCTCCTCTTTTACCATTGCCCCTATTATCAATCTCTCCTCTAGAAAACTTACTGAATCTCAAGTAAGTATTTTGAAAAAAAGGCTTAATAAATCATGTAATTTTTTTTATGTGATGAAAGATCTATATCTTTTTACTAAAAAGTTATTAATTAAACAACATTTTTTGAGATCCAAAGAGAAAGATAGATCTGAGGATGTATCCACTAATTCGTCTTTAATGACTAAGAATCCTGCAAGTTTAGCAGTTTCCAATGAGACCCAAGATACTCAAGAAAGGATTAGATGTTTGGATAAGTTGAAAGTAAAGTCTTTTTTCAGCCTTCCCTTATCTAGTTGTCATGCGGCTGATGTTTTTATTAAGTTGGTAACCAAAGATTTTGAGAAATTAGGTGGAATGTGTTATGATCCAGATTTGGGGGGACTTTAACCTTTCTTCCTCTAGGCCGTTCCTTTTTGTGTTCAAGATCAACAGCAAAAACACCTCTAAGGAGAACTCAGGACCTTCCAGGTTGCAAACTTAGTCCAAAGGCTATTGCTTATCAAAATGGACAACTCTGTTCTATTCCTTCGGTTAGGACACAATAAGAATACATGCACTGTTGTTTAGTACAAAGCAGACTCTCAGTTTATTTATTCTTACAGAGATATTTCAAACACCAAAAGACTTCCCCCACATCCCGTCACCAAGGTTACCAACCCTCATCCTCATTTCTAAATCTGATTTCACAGAGGTCATAAACTAACTTCCCACTTTACGGCTCCTTTGATTATCCCTGGAAAGTCTTCAAAGCTGCCAGATGTTTTCTGGTTACAGTATTAACTAATATCTTTCCCCAGTGGCCTTTCTGACAGAACTAACATTCCAATAGGTCATAAACTATCCTTTGTCCCATAAGTGACTGAATTAACTTTATATAATATCAGCATACCCTAGGGCTTACTTCTAGCACCAATACATTATTTAAACTATTCTTATTAGGCCTGAATACTCACAGGTCATGCTCCTTGGGGATCTGGGGTACCAGATCAGAGCCTGAGGCCTAACATTATACAGGTTATTAAGGTCATAACAAAATAATACATGAGTTCAGGGCGGTGACAGTTCAATTCTAGGCCATACATGCCCTTGCTGATGGGGTTCAGGGGAGTCCCATCCTGGGCCCCATAAGTCAGTCATGATAGAATGAACAAGCACAACATAACAAAAGATGAGAATTGTGCTTTGAAAGAAATTGGGATGTGAAATGACGTAGCCATCAAACTCTCATGTATGAAGAGAAAGCCCAGAGGCAGTTACGGGATCATAACTACATAGCTATAAATATTTGTCTGGGGACCCGACTGAAGATTTTTTCCTATAACAATTACACTTACTATTACACTTACTATTGAGTCTTGAGGTCCTTTTTTTATGCTTATATTCTGGTTTGATATTGGTTTTAATGTATTCTTTAAACGGATATTGAAGGACCTGTCTCCTAGAAAGAAGTTCCATTAGTGTCTGTGTAAAACCTTGATATTTCATAGCTTGGCTCTGCCCCGGGCACTCTTATCTGTAAGACATTCTCCAACCAAAATGTTAAAGGGAAAAGTGTATTATCTGAGTTTTTTTTTCAGTAAATACTTTGTCCTAATCTTTATAATGACGTTCTTAGCTGACTAAAATATGCTTCCCTAAATAGTTGATTAACATTGCAATGTGTAGAAGAAAACGTTTAAAAAATATTTAATATGAAAATGATCACTTAAAATGACTGTTATGAAAAATACAATAGGTTTCTTTCTATAGGTAAATAGGAAATGTTTAAACAATTTATAAAAAATAAAAGGAAAAAAACTAGCCTAGCACTAGATTCTTGATAGAGGAACTGTCTTTAACCTGCAACAACAGACTTGTGTCTGATTAAATACATAATCACTATAAGAGAATTTTTTTTTTTTTTTAAATATATATTCATAGTATTGTTCACATTTAGTGGGGTTAGTCATCTTCAATTAATATGGGGATTCCAGTCTTACTTCTTATCTTTTATTTATATGCATCCAATGTTCTGGTTTATGACATAAAACATTTCCTAGGCAAAGTGACCCTTGTACATCAGTTGAGCAACATAATCATAGACTTTACAGTGAATTGTGATATTCAGAATCAGAAGCGAAGGAACTGGGGTCAGGAGGAATCCCCCCCACATTATTTATCTGTGGGTATGTTTTTTTAACATGTGGCTCTTTAAATTCCAAGCATATTGCCTTCAATCCACACTCCCTTCACTTGCAAATCCTGTGGATTTATTTTCTTCATTTATCAGCTATGATGGTCCTTATTTACTGAGACTCCTGTATAGGAAGATGGCCAGAGCAGAACAGGAAGGTGCACTAATGGAGAGAGGGGTGATAACAAATACATTATAAGGATATTTGTCTATATTATGTATTTATATTTGCATGTGTTTGGGCTGGCAGCTACCTGTTATGATATGGAAATTCTCACATTACAGATGGCTACAGGAGTAAGCATGTTTATGGATTCACAAAACAGCTCAAGGTGTACTGAAAGATCATTAAAGCGGCAGAGAGATTAAAACAGTCACACAATGTAGGCTAATAGAAAGAAGAAATGTATAGTTCTTTCAGGATCTGCAGAGTAGCTTTCTGCTCCAGCCACCTGTACAATAAGACTCTAGACCACAAAAGTCACAGTGGGTATTTATTTATATGAAGAATAAAGTGCAGTTCTCTCCTCTTATCTCCTATATCTTCTCTTCCCCTTTCTGTCCCCCCTTATACCACACTTTCTTCCCTCCCCATATTATCCATTTTCTTCTCACTATATCCTCCCCTTCTTTTCCCTAACATACATCAGTGGACGTTGTGTGTTAAGACTATGCCACTCAGCGGCAGCAGCAAAACTGCAAGTGGGCGCTAGATGTCGCTGTCGCTGTTTTGCACACACAAGTTACGTCCTGGCTGGGGGCTGCTGAGGGCTCCTGCCTCTGGATGGAGGCTGCTGGGGGCTCCAGGCACAAGGTCTGTCCTTACTCTGGATGGGGTCTGCTGGAAGCTCCAGACACAAGGTCCCTCCTGGCTCTGGATGGGGGACTGCTCAGATGAGGGTCTGCTGGGGCTCCTGGCTCTGGATGGAGGGCTGCTTGGGGGCTCCTGGATCTGGATTGGGGGGTTTCTCAGGGTGAGGGCACAGAGTGGGGTCTGGATGAAGAATACTCAAGGTGGGGGGGGTGTCTATCAGATTCAGATGGGGTGTTCTGGGAAAGTGGTTGGGGGCTCCTCACTCTGGATGTGGGGGTGCTCGGGATGGGGGGATGGTGGGGGAGGCTCCTGGTTCAGGGGCTCTGGATGGGGGTGGTCGGGTGAAGAGTGTGTTACAGGGCTCTGTGTTTATCCTTTCCCAGTTATGTTTAAACTGCATTATCCAACACCATGTTGTACCTGCATCATGTCTTAAAGTCTACTCCGTGCATTAGTCTATATACTAAATGGGCTACAGTGCACACAAATAATGAGGAGGGGGCAATGAATAGGGGTATGCCAGCATAGGTATCTGTCTACATGTAAATATTTCTGCCAACATATCTGTTATGTACTGTGGCAAAGATGGAGTTAAATTTCTCTGCAGATGTGCAAAAATAACTTTTTCTGTTATGTTTTCTAGATGTGTAAGTAGAAACACTGTATAAGCTCTGTATAGAGGGTCACATAGACTGGCTATGGTGCCAGGCTCAGCAGGAGGAACCCATGCACAGACAGGGATGTAGGTTGGCATTGGAGGGGCTAGTTAGGTCAAGCAGACACACGGCTCCATTTTCTCTTCCCTTGGGTATAATTTGTCACTTTTACAGTGATATCAGTTACATAAAACATTAATGATTGGGACTATAGAAAATGTATAGAAAGATTGCTGGGTGTCACATTTGTCATCAAAACCATAAACCATGTAAAAACAATGGAAGTAATCATCTGATATTTATGTGAAGTAATCACGCACACGCACATGAAAGAAATGATAAAACTATGCAAATTGTATATAGTGGAACTTGGCTCACCTAAGATAAAAAGGTATGTTAAAAATATATACAACTAGCGACTTGCCTGTCAAAAAATGACGGCAATAGAATTGTAAGTCAGGGAATGCTGTTTGGCACATAAAGTAAGTGCTTTGGTTGTGTGAGTACCTTCGTCGCTCGTTGCGAGCATCTGGGTTGATGTATTTTTGGTTGTCAGAGGCCCTTTGGCGCTGATTGCAAGGTCCATGCTTATCGGCTTTTGCCGCTCATTGCGAGGCTCTTCCCTGGTGTAGTTTACCTATTTGTAATGAATATATGCAGCAACCAATATGCTAAAGAGCTAACAATCTGTTTTGATGTTCCTGCAGCATGCAATGTAGATTTTCAGTGTTGGTGAGGTGTAAGTGTCAGCAATGTGTGCAGTGTGTAGTGTAAATAGGCTGCATGCGCGAGGGGAAGCCGTTAGTGTAGCTGTGTACTTACGCATTCTGTAAGTTAGTGTTGTAAAATGGACGCGAGTGTGGATGATTTTGTGTCCTTCCTAATAGTGTATTTTGTAGCTCGTACGGGGTTGTGTAAAAGTTGTATGTGCCTTGCGGTGTTTTGCGGGTTTAGGGGTTTGTGTAGCTTCGTTTTGGGTTTTTTCGGCGGCCATTTTTTCTCTCTCGCTTAGGGGATTTTCGAGTGGCGAAATTAGACTTAAATTGAGGTGTAACCTCACTTCCAAACGACCTGGGTGTACCCCCTTGCTTTGTGTGATGTTTTCTTTTTTTTTGTTTGTATTTTGTATAATGTGTTTTTCGATGTGCACAGATCGGCCGTTAAGTTCTTATTTTTTTTTGCGGCTCATATTTTTTTTTCTTTAAGTCGCGGTTTCCTTTTGTAAGTGTTACGGGCTGTATTTTATTTTGTTGCGATTTTGTCAAAGTGCTACGGGTGTCGCACCAGCGCAGTGCGCGCCTTTGGCGCTCCCTGCCTAAGTGCTAAGGGGTCGCAGGGATGAGCGTCTATGGCGCTCATCTCCACCAGCTCAGTGAGCGCCTTTTGGTGCTCCCTGCCTAAGTCGTACTGGGTCGTAGGGATGAGCGCCTTTGGCGCTCCTTGCCTGGCTGCAACAGCGGCCCTCGCTTTGCCAACGGATTTTGGCAAGCCCGGCTGCTGAGAACTATATATGTGATATTAAGTCATTTTATATGATGCCAGTGTTCTCCCCAGAAATTGCTACCAGCCAGATGGCATGAAGGAGTAGGTTGGTATACAGTTCTGCAATGTATATTATTTGTTTCTCAAGCCGGGCGGTGCTTCCGATTAGGTGGATGGAGATCCCCACTAAATCGGGCTGGGGAGACATACTATACTTTATGTTGTAGAATTATATGAAAATATTCACTATGAGCCAGTATTATATTGGACTAGAATATTGCCCGTCAAAAAATGATGGGAATCAAATTGTAAGTGAGCTAATGCTGTTTGGTGTATGGTAATGAACTAAATAATACATTAATAAAGGAATATACTTTACCTATTTTGAAGTAATAAATGCAGGAAGCATTATGCTGAAGAGCTGACAATCTGTTTTCATGTTGCTGCAGCATACAATGTGTGTTTTGAGTGCTGTGGAGCTGCTGTGTAAGTGTGAGCAATGTGCGCAGTGTGAAGTGTAAATAGTGTGCGTGTGCGCGAGCCAAATCCGTTAGGGTAGCTGTGTATTTCCGCATTCTGTAAGTTAGTGTTGTAAAATTGCGCCTAATGTGTGGTACGCGGCTGTTGGTGATTTAGCGTCCTTGTTCTTGGAGCTCTCCTGGCTTTTTGGGAAAATCTGTATGTGTTTGGTGGTGTTTTGCGTATTTAGGGTCCTGTAGCCTCGTTTTCGTTTTTTTTCGCGGCCATTTTTTCTCACGCTTAGGTGATTTTCGGGTGTCTAAACTCTTCAATTTGGACTTAAATGGAGGTGTAACTTCACTTGCAGAGGACCTGGGTGCCCCCTCTTGCTGTGGGTAAGCTTTTTATGTGTTTGTTGTGTGTATTTATTGTGTTTTGAATGTTTTGAGGTTTGCGCGGGTCGGCCATTAAAGTCGTAATTTTGCGAAGTTGTAATGTTTTTTTGTCTAAGTCCCGCGTCTCGTATTTCTGTGTCGTAAAGTCTGTAAATGTCGCGAGGGCCGCAGTTGCTGGCAAGGAGCGCCTTCGGCGAGGGCCGTAGCGTTAGCAACAACATTGACTAGCGACTTGCCTGTCAAAAAATGACGCAATTAGATGTGTATGTCTGGAAAGTTGTTTTTTTTATTAATATACATATTTGACACTTGTAGGGTTTTATTTATGATGAAATAAGTTCTATTATGATATTAAACATGTTTATTTTTGTAAAATGTTCTTTTGTTCAACAGTAACTGTTAAAGCATTTTGTATTAAAAGTATTAACATTTGAATGTAAGAACAGTTGAACTTTAAATTAATCAGTATTGTAATGAGGTAATGTTTTTTTAACATGCAAGTTCTATCTCAAGAATTGTTAACTTAAATATACATTGAATCCAGAGGAAGGCAAACAGTAAAAACCCTCCTTGAAACTTTGCCAATTGTATCTGAGAGGGAAAAAAATTAATTCCTTTCTGACCCCATTAACTGGTGATCAGATTACTCCCTGGATTAATGTTTAACATAAAAGACAACATTTACATTGTGACTTAAAATGTGGTTGAGCTCTTAACATGAACTTTGTAATATGTCTAAGTAAGGTATATTTTTTTAAACTTGAACTTTCTTATCTGTCTAAGTAAGTAACGTGAAAATATTTTTTTCAAACTTGTAACATTAGAAACAGTAACATAGTTAATTAACATTTGAACAGAATTTGTCAAAATAATGCAAGGCAAGTGTTTTGTGAGGCTAATCATGCATAAACAGTACTTCCATTAATTATAACTGAATTGTTTATTGATTTGTATTTTTCAATGGTTGACCTTTGTTTGTTGCTGTAGTAATTGTTTTAAACCGCACATATAGTTTCGTATGTGGAAAAGTGGTTCTCTACAAAGAGAACGCAAGAATTTAAACTTGTTGCACGCTCTGTAAGCAGTGTTCTGTATGTGTTTGACAATTTAATGTAGTTTAACAGGAAAATATTGTTTTTGTAAATGTAATTTCTGTTGCGTAAGAATGACCTTTTTAAGGGAACGTACATTTATGTGTATTTGTTTTCAAAATTTGGTGGTTATATTGTTGTTTTTTTATATTTTTGCATTTGCTTTTAATTTGGTTTTGCATGGCTTTTGTTTGTTTAATGAAAAGTTAGAGTACTTCATAGTAGACAATGTTTTTAGTAAAAATATGTCCATCTTCTAATAAATCACCTTGACTTTCATTCTTTTCAATGTAAACTTTAATAGCCTGTGGATTTTTGCACCGTGATAAGGCAACGTACAATTGGCCATGTGCAAATACTGGTTGTTCTAAGAAAATACCCACAGATTTGAAAGTTTGTCCTTGTGATTTATTAATGGTCATGGCAAATGCCATAATGATGGGAAATTGTCTTCTTTGAAGTATAAAAGGGAGACTACTTTCACTTGGTGCTAAATCTATTCTTGGTATGAAAACTCTCTCTCCTTTATGGGTACCAGTTAAAATTTCAGCATCTATGAAATGCCCTTTAATTGTTGAACAATTAATCTTGTCCCATTGCATAGGCCTTTTTTGGGGTTCATATTTCGCAGTAACATGATAATTGCACCTTTCTTTAGCTGCAAAATATGTGGTGGCATTCCAGAAGGAGTTAGTGAGTTTTTGAATTCAGTCGAAAAGTTTGCCTGACTTTCTTTGTCATCAGCAAGTACAGAATCAGCACTGTGATCATTTCTTTGGGGTGCATTCATTTTTTTTAAGATTTCATTATTGAGGATTAATGCATCCTTATTTTTACAGGTTAGGGTGACTTGGTTGGCAAGCTCTGAATATTCCTGGTTATTTATGCTACCTTCAAATATAGCCGATATAAGATCTTGGTGACAAATCATATGAGGTGGGATGTGCACAGGTAAATTTGCTATTTTTTCTGTTCTGCCTTCTCCAATTTTAATAGGACAATCATTGAAATCATTTTAGCCTTCTGATCTCATATTTTGTTGCAGTTGAAGATGGGTAAATTGTTTCCATAGTGTGCTTGACTTTATACAGGTTTCGATAATGTTAGTTCGATTTCCATGTACAACGACAGGTAATGTTTGTCTAAAATCGCCACCTAACAACATTACCTTTCCACCAAATGGAAAAGTAATACCCATGACTTCACAAAGGAAACGGTCAATACATTGGAGGGCAAAGCATGACATCATTGTGGCCTCATCTATTATAATTAATTTACTTTTTTTTTTTTTTTTTGCTTGTAATGATGTCATGCAAATATCTGACACAGAGGTTTCTAAAATCGTCACTGGAAGTTTAAAACCACTATGTACAGTTCTTCCACCTTCTAACAAAAGTGCAGCAATTCCAGTAGTGGCAAACGGCAGTGCTATTTGACCATGTGCTCGTACAAAACAAATGATATAGATATGTTTTTCCTGATCCGCCAGGTCCATCAAGATAGAAATAACGGTCTTTGACCATGTCATCATCTATTGCATTTTTAATGGCATTAAATGCTTGCAATTGTAACGTATTTAAAGTTGCAAGTTTTTCTTCTGTTCTTTGTACTTGTAGTTGAAGTTCATAGTCTTCAAAGTTTATGTCATCTATAAGACCTGGATCAGGCAAATTAAAACTTGCACAACTTAATCCATGAGTTAAAAATACTTCTTGGATTTCCATTAACGCTTTTAAGTGTGAAATAGGTTCATTGTATTGTTGCATAAAGTCTTCAGCCATATTACTTTTAAATGTGTCCCACAAAGCTAATGCATTTGGAGCATTTGAGAAGATACAAATAAATGCAAATTGTTCCCTCATCTGCTGTGGCATTTGACATAGTGCTGCTTCTTCTAGACATCTTTCCCATTCTGTATCATCAGCTAGTAAGTTTCTATGTCTTGCAGCTAAACGGAAGGATTCATATACTATGTCATTAACAGTTCTTAAGTGTTCAAAACTTTGTGCTCCAGGAACATTTAAAAGCCATAGTTGTAAGCAGAAACGTTCAAGATCTCTTGGACTGACTGTGTAAATTCTTGGGATTATTTTATTTCCTCTGCATTTTCTAGGTCTCCATAATCCATTCACAAAAACATAGTGAAATGGAATTTCAATATATAAGAATTGTGTTGCTACTGAATCTGCAGAATTTAATTCAAACCATGCAGTTAGTGTAGTGTGACGATGTTCACTTTGGGCCAATGCATTACTTTCATTTCCAGCATGGAAATACACTAAATGTCTTTGTGGCAAATGTACTGCTAATCTATATACTGCATGTGATCTATCATGCATTTCAAATTTTAAAAGGCGCCACATAGCTTCTGGTGCACTTACATAGCGAGCATCTACATGAGATGCAAGTTCATCATGTACTAACTTAGTGCTTTTGGGGTTGTCTGCACTTTTGACAACTACAGTAGCTGCATCATAGCCTTTGTAAATATATTTGTACTCATATTTAATGAATTTAATGGAAGTGCAGGCTTCGACATTAATGTGTGCATTATACTTCATGAGTAAATGTGGATTGTAGGGTACTACATATCTATTGTCAACTTTTTTCCCACGAATAATAGCACTATCTCCTTCTCTTCTTTTATAAAGTGGATAGACATTACAATTGGCATACGTTTTGTCTCTATAATCTTTTGGAAAATCTTTGGAACATTTATTATTTTCCATACATGGTGAAATTTTGTGTACTTTCTGGCCATTGGGGATTATTTGCAAATAGGAATCAATAATCCATTGTTGTGTTAGTTTTCCACCACATAAAATTGGATTAAATGTATTTCGAATGGCAATTTAAGCTACTTTAAATTCAAGCATAGAAACATTATTTCGGATTCTGGCTTTAGCATTTGGGTAACTGGGAAGTGTTAATTTTGGTTGCCAACCTGCTTCTCCGTGTGGGGAAAAAATGGGATATGTCATTGGATCTAAATTTGAGCTTAAGATACTGATATTAATGAATGGTTGCTCCTCATTTCTGGGATATATTCTAATGTCTCTTTGAAATGGTGGTTCTCCTTCATCATTTTGAAACACCATTGCAACCTCATTTGATGTTGGCAAGTTATAATGACGTTTATCAGTATGTCTATCTCTTTTAAGCACCATATTGACCTTTGGGATTGGTAATTGGTGTCTTTCTGCATGAAGTTGTTCATTTTCTACTTCTGCCAATTGTTTATAAGCTTTAGTGTAGGGATTATAGGTCCATAATGTTATCTAGCTCTATAAAAACACTGGGTAAGCATTTTTTATTTTCTTGCAGCTGCATACGTTGGTCAACAGCTTCCATTTTATCTAGGACATATAGTTGAGCAAATTTTCTTTGCTCTCCTTTCTCTGGATGTAAATGTGAAGTCCGATGGTAAATTTGGATTTGGACTTTAAAACAGTAAGGACCATGTCCTGGTACATTAGCAGCTAATGTTGCCCCCATAGATGCAAAGGATATGGCACTATTGTAGGATCTTATGTTTGTCTTAACATTTTTGTAGTTTGGAAAAGTAGGTTCAGTCATAATGTTTTGTAAATAGATTGGAAATTGTTTTCTTTCTGGAAGTTTGACCTTGCCTTTTTGACAGCAACTAATAAATTGGCCATCTCTGGGTCTCTCCTGTTTAAAATAAAAAGCCTCACAAAACTGACATTGAGTATTCATGTCCCCACAATTATGAACCTCTACTGCTAAAGACTTGAGTAAAGGACAATTTGCAAAGCATATATCAGTTTCATTTTCAAATTCATCAGTTGAAATGTCATGTGATGTTTCAGGAACAGGTTCTAAATGCTTAGTTTTTTTGGTGGCTTTTTTGGGTATACCGTATATACTCGAGTATAAGCCGACCCGAGTATAAGCCGAGGCACCAATTTTACCACAAAATACTGGGTAAAATTAGTGACTCGAGTATAATTAGTAGTATGTTTCAGGAAGTGGTTCTAAATGCTTTGTTTTTTTGGTGTCTTTTTTTGGTATTTCTTTTATTTTTTTAGGTAAAATGTCATCTGATGTTTCAGGAACAGGTTACATAGTTACATAGTAATTAAGGTTGAAAAAGACTTTCAGTCCATCAAGTTCAACCTGTTAAGATCTCCTCTGATCTGCAATATGCGGATTAGTTATTAATTAATTTGTTGATTAAATAATTATTAATAGTATAATATTGGAGGAGGAATAAAGAGTTAGTCCCACACGTTCAACCTTTTTAGATCTCTGTTGATCTTTTAAATGTGCACTATTTATTATTAATTGTTAATTGATCCAGAGGAAGGCAAACAGAAAAAAAAACCCCATTGAAACTTTGCAAATTGTCTCATAGGGGGAAAAAAAGCAAAATTCCTTCCTGACCCCAGAAACTGGCGATCAAATTTCTCCCTGGATCAGTATTCCTTTGCTAGTTATCTAGGATAGCCTTGAATGCCCTCTTTATTCAAAAATATATCTAACCCCTTTTTGAAGTTGTCTATCGAATTCGCTGTTACCACCTTCTTTGGTAGAGAATTCCACTGTTTAACCACCCTTACTGTGAAGAACCCTTTTCTTTGTTTAAGGTGAAATCTTTTTTCCTCTAACCTCAAAGGGTGTCCTCTTGTCAGTTGAAAATCTCTTGCTACAAAAAGTTCACTTGACAACGCCTTATATTGACCCTGGATGTATTTAAATAAGGTAATCATATCCCCTCGTAGACGCCTTTTTTCTAGCGAAAATACATTTAATTTGGTTAGTCTTTCTTCATAACTTAGCCCCTCCATTCCCCTTATTAGTTTTGTAGCCCTTCTGTACTTTTTCCAGCTCTAAAATGTCTTTTTTATGAAGTGGTGCCCAAAATTGTACTCCATATTCCAAATGAGGGCGTACTAGAGATTTGTATAGTGTCAGAATTATATCTTCTTCCCTGGCTTCTATACCCTTCCTAATACATGCTAATATTTTACTTGCCTTTGCAGCTGCTGCTTGGCTTTGAGCGCTGTTACCTAGGTGGTTGTCTACAAGCACTCCCAAATCCCTTTCAATATCTGATACACCAAGATTTGCTCCATTAAGATTATAGATTGCATGGCTATTTTTCCTTCCCAAATGCATAACCTTGCATTTATTTGTATTAAATCTCATCTGCCATTTAGCCGCCCATTTCTCTAATTTATGCAAATCCCTTTGTAGGGAAAGTACATCATTATCTGATTTTATTACCTTTCACAACTTAGTGTCATCAGCAAAAATGGAGACACTACTTTCGAATCCTATTCTTGTATTCTGTCCCTTATTAACCCTTATTAACCCTTCTAAAAGCTTCCCAACTACAGATGTGAGGCTCACTGGTCTATAATTCCCCGGATTTGCTCGAGATCCCTTCTTAAATATAGGTATCACCTCTGCTTTTCTCCAGTCATCCGGTAGAGACCCTGTAGTCAGTGAGTCTTGAACGATTAGATATAATGGTTTGGCTATTACAGAACCCAGCTCCCTCAGTACCCTTGGATGTATTCCATCAGGACCTGGGGCTTTATTAACATTTATTTTCTCTAATCTCTTTTGGATTTCTTCCTGCGTTAACCAATTCTTTAGTGAAGGTAGTGTAGCCCCATTATGTTGCGGTGTCCCAACCACTGGTACCTCCCTTGTGTATACCGACGAAAATAACCTATTTAGCTCATCTGCCTTTTCCTGGTCACTAATTATCAGATGGCCTGTGTCACATTGTAATGTTCCTATAGCTTCCTTCCTGGCCTTCTTCCCATTAATATATTTAAAAAATATTTTAGGGCTCTAAATGCTTTGTTTTCTTAGTAGCTTTTTTTGGTGTATCTTTATTTTTTGCAGGTGATAGTCTTTTGCTTGCAATTCTTTCGCGTTTTTTCCTCGTTGAATTTCCTTCTGCTCCGGTGTCTGCTGGTTGGCCCAACTCTGTTGTCGTTCTCTAGCTTGACGTCTTATCTTTTCTTGTTTGCTGTCGTTATCAGCCATCGTAATCTGTAAAAAAAATAATGCATCATTAGTTTAGTTTGAGATGTTAAGTTTATTTTTTTATTTTTTTAATATCAACAGTTTGTTTATATGTGATTGTAGTTCATTGTAGCAGAACTTTCTTTGTATTGTTAAATAAGTGTGTTTTATTTTTTTGCTTTTACTTTCTGTCGTAGGTTTTAATTTTTGGCTTACATGCATAGCACACTCAAGGTAATTACATTATAGCTTCTTCTAGATGTAGTAGGTGTATTGTGTTAATTGAAATGGATATTTTTTTGGTTTGGTAATTTCTTTTTTTGTTGTACTTTTAGTTTATAGGCATAGTAGAGGGCAAAAAATAGTCTTTGGAATTTCTCCTACAGGGGATTGTTGTAATAGTATTTTTATATTTTATTTAAAGGCTTATATGTTGGGGCTGTGAAAAGGTTTGTATTGTTGTTTTTTGGGTGTTAGTACTATTTGTTGTAGTATTCTATTTTATGTGTGTGGTTAGGTTTTATGCTTAATATTGTACATTAGGGCTGGTAATTGAGAATGAAAAATGTTATTTAGTCTGTGTTTTGACACTTTTGTGGACTATGCTGTTTTATGTTGCTTTTTTTTTTGTTGCTAGATTGAAGTTGGGGTTTACTGTCAAACATTGTTGTCCGTAAAAGACAAATAACAGGTAAATGACAAATGTGTCAGTAATATTTTGGTAAAGGTTATAATTAGTGGTTCTTATTGTTGTTGGTGTTTTTTTTTCCTGTTGACATGGATGCAGAGCAAACATGTTTATTTAGTTTTCTCTTTTTTTACTTGTTATACTGTACCTTGTTTGAAGTGTGACTTCAAGCAGAATCTTTCTTGGTCCGCTGTTTTCGTCCGATGGTCTTCACGCAGGGTCTGTTGTAAAAGAAAAAGTAAAATGTTATTTGCTTTCAATGTATTTCTAATGAATAGCATATTTCATTGTTTTGGTCTATTCTATCTGCCATAGTGAATTTTTCTGCTATGCTGTTTTTGTGCAACTCTTTCAAATGCTTTAATTGTATTTGTATATTACAGTTATCCTTTTTTTTTACTGTAATTATTAATGTTTTTGCTATTATCCTGTTTTGTGTCCACCACTTTTGGTATGCTTAATTAGGCTTCTTTGTAAGGCTTATAGGTTCTTAAACAGTAAAGAAGAATATTAATTTACTTTTCTATTTGTTTGTGTTATTTTTGGTACAATCCTGTTTTGTGTCCACCATATTTTGCATACTTTATTTGCTTAATTAGTCTTCTTTATGAGGATTAAATGTTGTTGTACAGTAAAAATGAATGTTAATTACCTTTTTTATATCATGTTGGGCTTTTTTGTTTTATCCTGTTTTGTGTTCACCACTTTTTGGTTGCTGCATTTGGCTTGTGGGTGATGGTTGTAGGTTATTTTACAGTAAAGAGGAGGAATATTTTTGTTTTATGTATGTTGCTAATGTTTCGGATGCTATCCTGTTTTGTGGCCACCTCTTTTTTGTCTTTCTTTGTAAATTGTATAGGTCTTTGTGAAGTTTGTTGAACTGTGTTGTTTTGGTCTTTATTAAATTTGTATTGTTTTTTTTTTTTTACTTTACTTAAAATTTTTATATTGGCGGGCATTAAACATATATATTTCCTTTTTTTTTCTACTTCTTATACTATACCTTGATTGAAGTGTTGTTCTTGTCCAAATGACAGAGGGTCCCCTCCTGCCAATCTTAATCCGCCACTCTTCTTGTAGTGTCTGTTTGAAAAATAAAGTTAAATGGTTAATTGTATATTTCTTAATTTTGATTTTGCAAAGCATTGTCTTTTTCAGCATGTAATGTATTTTTTTTATCTTACCTCTTCTTCTTTCTTTCTGTTCTTTAAAAGTAATTCTCTTTCACCGTCCACGGTGCAAATTCTTGAGTGACGCTGTTGATGCAGAGTCTGTTTGAATATTGAAAAAAAGGGCAAAGATTCAGCTTCAGGTTACATATGTATTAGTGTCATTTTTTTTTTGCTATGAGTTTC
The DNA here is from genome assembly GCA_027410445.1 of Discoglossus pictus. Lineage (NCBI taxonomy): Eukaryota > Metazoa > Chordata > Amphibia > Anura > Alytidae > Discoglossus > Discoglossus pictus. The sequence goes on along the minus strand of CM050172.1, from coordinate 39,878,530 downwards.
AGTAAATTAATGTCATTAAATATACTTGTTTCATTGGTTTCGGTTAACATTAGTTTGTTGTACGGCCTATACACATAAATGTGCGTGTCACATGTCACTATACATGAATCACATTTTCATAGTTAAAGTTGGTATTTTTTTTTATTTATTTTTTTGCTGTCTTGGTAATAAAATGTAATATATTATAGCTTACCTCTCAGTTCTAATTTGCACAGTGTAAAGTAGGAAATAAGGAAATAATTCTCTTCTCAAGTAACAGCAGCAGTTAACTATCCAGTCACTCCGTTCATCACCTGAGGAGAAATGTAGAATTTTCTGGAAAGTAGGCAGTATTTATAAACTTTGAGGTGCCTCAGACCCCTAGACCGCAATACGCATGCGCTATTTGCGTTCCAGCGTACAATTTGCGTTCCAGCCGCCATTTTATGCGTAGTAGTTGTCAAAATGGTGGTTAATATCAGTGTGGTACGTGCCGCATAGTATGTGTTACGTACCTTGTAAAGTTGACTGTAGCGTTGTTTCAGTTTTGCGAGTCACTGTAGTATTGTTGCGTCTGTAGCCTCGTTTTCGTTTTGTTCGGCGGCCATTTTTTTTCTCGCTTAGGTGATTTTTGGCAGTTTAAACTTGTTTTTTTGGACTTAAATGGACATGTAAATTCACTTTTCGAGGTGCTGGATGCCTCCCCCCTTGCTGCAAGTAAGCTTTTTATGTGTTTGTTGTGTTTATTAATTGTGTTTCTGATGTTTTCATGCTCGCCGTTTTTGGGCACTTTTTGCGTGTTCGGAATGGGTCGTTGCTTGTCACGTATTTTTTGCGAGGGCAGCTGTTCCCTCGCTTCCCAAGGAGTGGTGATCAAAGGTCAAAGAGGGGATCTTTGTAGGACCTCAAATAAGACAACTGATTAAAGATGAGAACGTTGATAGTCAGTTGAACCAGGGTGAAAAGGCTGTATGGAAATCTTTCAACTTTGTTTGCCTGAACTTCATAGGGAATCATAAGGCAGACAACTACAAAGACATAGAGGATAATATTCTGCAATCTTACAAGACCATGGGATGTAACATGTCTTCGAAAATCCATTTCTTGGATTTGCACCTGAATTCCTTGCCAGCAAATCTTGGAGAAGTCAGCGATGAACATGGTGATCGATTCCACCCGGACATTTCCAAAATGGAAAAGTGGTACCAGGGCAAGTGGAATCCAGCAATGCTTGCTGATTACTGCTGGACCCTTAAGAGGGATGTTCCTGAGAAAAAATCCTATACTTCTACCCTTTATGGGGAGTTAGTCCTTTACTTTGTACGTATTGTAAATATGTATAATATTGTAAACTTAAAATCACTGTCTCTCAAAATCCTTACGTGATAGAGAAATTCTAAAAATATATTTTTATTCAGCAGAAATACTATAGTATAAGGTTCTCCTATTTTGACTTCTGAGACAAAAAAAAGTAACATTTTGTTGGCCAGTGTTATTGAGCAAAAGATCACAATTGTATTACAATCCTTCTACTAATATAACATGATAGCTTAGCTGGAGTTCAAGAAAAAAAGGCATTTGTTTGTGAAGTACGTAACAAACTAGCAACATTAGTAACTGTGTAAGCCACTGACATAAAATATTTTATAGAAAAATCAGGATTTTTGTAGAATCTGTTTATAAGGAAAGGAATACCTTTTGTCTGAGATACATCATTTCCTGAGAGTTTGATCATGAAGGGAAGGGTCCAATGAAGAGTTTTTTTGTATAATTGGATCAGACTGAAATTGATACCACACCCTTTCACCATCACTGACACATAAGCAGGATGCTGCATCATTAGATGCAACCATAGATCTCTAGAAATGTAAACTCCACTATCACACTCAACTTGCACCACACGTCACACTCAACTTTATCATGGATGCCTCCAGGGCTGTGCTGAGGCTTCACATTTATTTTTTCCTAAATAAAACAGACTTAAAGGCAGGGAGAAAATGTCTTCCCAAATACTCACCTTCCCACAAATCTTTAGCAGGTGTCAGGTACCAGCCCCACATCGATGAGATCCATTTAAGATAGAAACAGCTGTCTGTGGGTAGGTCTCCTAACTACTACATAATCCATATTATGCTATGCTTTAGAGCTGTGTAATATATGCTAAAAGGAGCCATGTTTAAAATGGTATTGGAGTGAAGCCTTTGTGGGCACATTTGCATGGCCCTGCCGAGTTTCCCAGAATGCAGTACAATAACTGTATATCTCCGAATTCTGGGCAGGAAATACATTTTTTTACTTATTTTAGATCTTGAAATGAGAAGACAAAAGTACAAAAGTATATATATATATATGTGTGTGTGTAATAAGCAGTGGTGTAGCTAGGGCTTTTGCCGCCCGCGGCTGTCCCTGAGTTTGCCCCCCCAGTGCAAACATTATATACAGTGGATATAAAAAGTCTACACACCCCTGTTAAAATGTCAGGTTTCTGTGCTGTAACAAAAAGAGACAAAGATAAATAATTTCAGAACTTTTTCCACCTTTAATGTGACCTATAAACTGTACAACTGAATTGAAAAACAAACTGAAATCTTTTAGGTCGAGGGCAGAAAAAATATAAAAATAAAATAATATGGTTGCATAAGTATGCACACCCTTAAACTAATACTTTGTTGAAGCAGCTTTTGATTTTATTACAGCACTCAGTCTTTTTGGGTATGAGTCTATCAGCATGGCACATTTTGACTTGGCAAGATTTGCCCACTCTTCTTTGCAAAAACACTCCAAATCTGTCAGATTGCGAGGGCATCTCCTGTGCACAGCCCTCTTCAGATCACCCCACAGATTTTCAATCGGATTCAGGTCTGGGCTCTGGCTGGGCCATTCCAAAACTTTAATCTTCTTCTGGTGAAGCCATTCCTTTGTTGATTTGGATGTATGCTTTGGGTTGTTGTCATGCTGAAAGATGAAGTTCCTCTTCATGTCCAGCTTTCTAGCAGAAGCCTGAAGGTTTTGTGCCAATATTGACTGGTATTTGGAACTGTTCATAATTCCCTCTATCTTAACTAAGGCCCCAGTTCCAGCTGAAAAAAAAACAGCCCCAAAGCATGATGCCGCCACCACCATGCTTCACTGTGGGTATGGTGTTCTTTTGGTGATGTGCAGTGTTGTTTTTGCGCCAAACATATCTTTTGGAATTATGGCCAAAAAGTTCAACCTTGGTTTCATCAGACCATAACACATTTTCCCACATGCTTTTGGGAGACTTTAGATGTGTTTTTGCAAAATGTAGCCTGGCTTGGATGTTTTTCTTCGTAAGAAAAGGCTTTCATCTTGCCACTCTACCCCATAGCCCAGACATATGAAGAATACGGGAGATTGTTGTCACATGTACCACACAGCCAGAACTTGCCAGATATTCCTGCAGCTCCTTTAATGTTGCTGTAGGCCTCTTGGTAGCCTCCCAGACCAGTTTTCTTCTCGTTTTTTTATCAATTTTGGAGGGAGCTCCAGTTCTTGGTAATGTCACTGTTGTGTCATATTTTCTCCACTTGATGATGGCTGTCTTCACTGTGTTCCATGGTATATCTAATGCCTTGGAAATTCTTTTGTACCCTTCTCCTGACTGATACCTTTTAACAATGAGATCCCTCTGATGCTTTGGAAGCTCTCTGTGGACCATGGCTTTTGCTGTGGGATGCGACTAAGAAAATTTCAGGAAACCAACTAGAGCAGCTGAACTTTATTTGGGGTTAATCAGAGGCACTTTAAATGATGGCAGGTGTATGCTGACTCCTATTTAACACAATTTGGAATGTGATTGCTTAATTCTGAACACAGCTGCATCCCCAGTTATAAGAGAGTGTGCAGACTTATGCAACCACATTATTTTTATTTTTTATTTTTCTTCCCTCTACCTAAAAGATATCAGTTTGTTTTTCAATTGAGTTGTACAGTTTATAGGTCACATTAAAGGTGGAAAAAGTTCTGAAATGATTTATCTTTGTCTCATTTTTTTACAGCACAGAAACCTGACATTTTAACAGGGGTGTGTAGACTTTTTATATCCACTGTATATATATATATATATATATATATATATATATATAAATATATATATATATATATATATATATTCTTCTCTCTCACACGCCCCCTTGTCTCTCTCTCTTTCTCTCTCTCTCTACCTTCTCTCCATCTCCTTCTCCTCCCCTCGATTATCTCTCTCTCTCCCTCCACCCTCTCTCTCTATCCCCCTCTCTCTTCTCTCACTCTCTCTTTCCATGTCTCTCTCCTCTCTTTTTTGCTGCCCCAAAAGAGGTCATTCCCAGCGTGAACCTCTTCCCCCAGCTATGCCACTGGTAATAAATTAGCACTGGAGGGGAACAAAAGAATTGTGGGCCAAATTCTTAATTTTGTTTGCACTGTGGCCCTCCATTTACTAGCTCAGCCCCTGCGGCGGGGTGTTACAAACTATGCTTTACTATCATGGATTTCCTTCTTTAGATATGTTGCTATTTTAATGGCTGGGGTGAGCAGAAAACGTCCCTTTAAAGGGACACTGAAACATGTATTCTTTATTACATGTGAAAGATGGTATTTGATAATATACCACTGTGTGTTTTCTTTATTTTAAAGCAGAAAACAATAATTCATTTTTTAACTGATCGTTGGGCTTGCCTCGGTCAGCCACTGAGCAGTAATATAGCTGTATGAGTCATACTTGTCTGCCATTGAAATCTAGAAATGTATTTATGCTCTTTGCATTTCCCATTAGTTTCAATGACATGTATTTATATTTTTCACACAACTTTGTTAATGTTTAAAATGCATAATAAAAAAAATTGTTTCATTTCCCGTTTATTCTAACTAAAGTGCTTCATATCTTCCTTTTTTACTTTGACTGCTCCTCTGCAGCAAAAATATGTATTTGCAGACATTGCACAGATCACAAATAATTGATGATATTTAATTTCACACTTCCACAATTGCTTATAAATAGATGCAAATGTGGCAAATGCTGCTCCAACACCCAGTTTTGCAGCCAGATGGTCTACTTCATTGGTTTCCCTGCAGTTCAGCAAGATCACCACCAGAGAGCAGCATTGTCCTTTCTAAAGGAATCCAGAGGCACTGCTGAAGACATGTCTATGAGTATTGTCATGAAATGTTTTCACACAGAGCTTGCAATCTAATGCTGTTGTTCAGGAACAAAACGAAACAGCGCTGCGTGGGGTAGCGTTGTGCAGGGTATTACTGTACACTTATGTCTTACTGAAGAGGTTCATTTCCTTTTGTGAGCTGCCATTTTCAACTTTTGTGTTGATTATCAGTGTGTGTCTCTGTTACATATTATCAGGACAGGCTCAGTACATGTATAACTGGTGATTATCAGAGCGGTGTCTCTGTTACATATTATCAGGACAGGCTCAGTACATGTATAACTGGTGATTATCAGTGCGTGTCTCTGTTACATATTATCAGGACAGGCTCAGTACATGTATAACTGGTGATTATCAGTGTGTGTCTCTGTTACATATTATCAGGACAGGCTCAGTACATGTATAACTGGTGATTATCAGTGTGTGTCTCTGTTACATATTATCAGGACAGGCTCAGTACATGTATAACTGGTGATTATCAGTGTGTGTCTCTGTTACATATTATCAGGACAGACTCAGTACATGTATAACTGGTGATTATCAGTGTGTGTCTCTGTTACATATTATCAGGACAGGCTCAGTACATGTATAACTGGTGATTATCAGTGTGTGTCTCTGTTACATATTATCAGGACAGGCTCAGTACATGTATAACTGGTGATTATCAGTGTGTGTCTCTGTTACATATTATCAGGACAGGCTCAGTACATGTATAACTGGTGATTATCAGTGTGGTGTCTCTGTTACATATTATCAGGACAGACTCAGTACATGTATAACTGGTGATTATCAGTGTGGTGTCTCTGTTACATATTATCAGGACAGACTCAGTACATGTATAACTGGTGATTATCAGTGTGTGTCTCTGTTACATATTATCAGGACAGACTCAGTACATGTATAACTGGTGATTATCAGTGTGTGTCTCTGTTACATATTATCAGGACAGACTCAGTACATGTATAACTGGTGATTATCAGTGTGGTGTCTCTGTTACATATTATCAGGACAGACTCAGTACATGTATAACTGGTGATTATCAGTGCGGTGTCTCTGTTACATATTATCAGGACAGACTCAGTACATGTATAACTGGTGATTATCAGTGTGGTGTCTCTGTTACATATTATCAGGACAGGCTCAGTACATGTATAACTGGTGATTATCAGTGCGTGTCTCTGTTACATATTATCAGGACAGGCTCAGTACATGTATAACTGGTGATTATCAGTGTGTGTCTCTGTTACATATTATCAGGACAGACTCAGTACATGTATAACTGGTGATTATCAGTGCGTGTCTCTGTTACATATTATCAGGACAGGCTCAGTACATGTATAACTGGTGATTATCAGTGCGTGTCTCTGTTACATATTATCAGGACAGGCTCAGTACATGTATAACTGGTGATTATCAGTGTGTGTCTCTGTTACATATTATCAGGACAGACTCAGTACATGTATAACTGGTGATTATCAGTGCGGTGTCTCTGTTACATATTATCAGGACAGACTCAGTACATGTATAACTGGTGATTATCAGTGTGTGTCTCTGTTACATATTATCAGGACAGACTCAGTACATGTATAACTGGTGATTATCAGTGCGTGTCTCTGTTACATATTATCAGGACAGGCTCAGTACATGTATAACTGGTGATTATCAGTGTGTGTCTCTGTTACATATTATCAGGACAGGCTCAGTACATGTATAACTGGTGATTATCAGTGCGTGTCTCTGTTACATATTATCAGGACAGACTCAGTACATGTATAACTGGTGATTATCAGTGCGTGTCTCTGTTACATATTATCAGGACAGACTCAGTACATGTATAACTGGTGATTATCAGTGTGTGTCTCTGTTACATATTATCAGGACAGGCTCAGTACATGTATAACTGGTGATTATCAGTGCGTGTCTCTGTTACATATTATCAGGACAGACTCAGTACATGTATAACTGGTGATTATCAGTGTGTGTCTCTGTTACATATTATCAGGACAGACTCAGTACATGTATAACTGGTGATTATCAGTGCGGTGTCTCTGTTACATATTATCAGGACAGACTCAGTACATGTATAACTGGTGATTATCAGTGCGTGTCTCTGTTACATATTATCAGGACAGACTCAGTACATGTATAACTGGTGATTATCAGTGCGTGTCTCTGTTACATATTATCAGGACAGGCTCAGTACATGTATAACTGGTGATTATCAGTGCGTGTCTCTGTTACATATTATCAGGACAGACTCAGTACATGTATAACTGGTGATTATCAGTGCGGTGTCTCTGTTACATATTATCAGGACAGGCTCAGTACATGTATAACTGGTGATTATCAGTGTGTGTCTCTGTTACATATTATCAGGACAGGCTCAGTACATGTATAACTGGTGATTATCAGTGTGTGTCTCTGTTACATATTATCAGGACAGGCTCAGTACATGTATAACTGGTGATTATCAGTGCGTGTCTCTGTTACATATTATCAGGACAGGCTCAGTACATGTATAACTGGTGATTATCAGTGCGTGTCTCTGTTACATATTATCAGGACAGGCTCAGTACATGTATAACTGGTGATTATCAGTGCGTGTCTCTGTTACATATTATCAGGACAGACTCAGTACATGTATAACTGGTGATTATCAGTGTGTGTCTCTGTTACATATTATCAGGACAGGCTCAGTACATGTATAACTGGTGATTATCAGTGTGTGTCTCTGTTACATATTATCAGGACAGGCTCAGTACATGTATAACTGGTGATTATCAGTGTGTGTCTCTGTTACATATTATCAGGACAGACTCAGTACATGTATAACTGGTGATTATCAGTGCGTGTCTCTGTTACATATTATCAGGACAGACTCAGTATATGTATAACTGGTGATTATCAGTGCGTGTCTCTGTTACATATTATCAGGACAGACTCAGTACATGTATAACTGGTGATTATCAGTGTGGTGTCTCTGTTACATATTATCAGGACAGGCTCAGTACATGTATAACTGGTGATTATCAGTGTGTGTCTCTGTTACATATTATCAGGACAGGCTCAGTACATGTATAACTGGTGATTATCAGTGCGTGTCTCTGTTACATATTATCAGGACAGACTCAGTACATGTATAACTGGTGATTATCAGTGTGGTGTCTCTGTTACATATTATCAGGACAGGCTCAGTACATGTATAACTGGTGATTATCAGTGTGGTGTCTCTGTTACATATTATCAGGACAGGCTCAGTACATGTATAACTGGTGATTATCAGTGTGGTGTCTCTGTTACATATTATCAGGACAGACTCAGTACATGTATAACTGGTGATTATCAGTGCGGTGTCTCTGTTACATATTATCAGGACAGGCTCAGTACATGTATAACTGGTGATTATCAGTGTGTGTCTCTGTTACATATTATCAGGACAGACTCAGTACATGTATAACTGGTGATTATCAGTGTGTGTCTCTGTTACATATTATCAGGACAGGCTCAGTACATGTATAACTGGTGATTATCAGTGTGTGTCTCTGTTACATATTATCAGGACAGGCTCAGTACATGTATAACTGGTGATTATCAGTGCGTGTCTCTGTTACATATTATCAGGACAGGCTCAGTACATGTATAACTGGTGATTATCAGTGTGGTGTCTCTGTTACATATTATCAGGACAGGCTCAGTACATGTATAACTGGTGATTATCAGTGTGTGTCTCTGTTACATATTATCAGGACAGACTCAGTACATGTATAACTGGTGATTATCAGTGCGGTGTCTCTGTTACATATTATCAGGACAGGCTCAGTACATGTATAACTGGTGATTATCAGCGTGTGTCTCTGTTACATATTATCAGGACAGGCTCAGTACATGTATAACTGGTGATTATCAGTGTGGTGTCTCTGTTACATATTATCAGGACAGGCTCAGTACATGTATAACTGGTGATTATCAGTGTGTGTCTCTGTTACATATTATCAGGACAGGCTCAGTACATGTATAACTGGTGATTATCAGTGCGTGTCTCTGTTACATATTATCAGGACAGGCTCAGTACATGTATAACTGGTGATTATCAGTGTGGTGTCTCTGTTACATATTATCAGGACAGGCTCAGTACATGTATAACTGGTGATTATCAGTGTGGTGTCTCTGTTACATATTATCAGGACAGGCTCAGTACATGTATAACTGGTGATTATCAGTGTGTGTCTCTGTTACATATTATCAGGACAGGCTCAGTACATGTATAACTGGTGATTATCAGTGTGTGTCTCTGTTACATATTATCAGGACAGGCTCAGTACATGTATAACTGGTGATTATCAGTGTGTGTCTCTGTTACATATTATCAGGACAGGCTCAGTACATGTATAACTGGTGATTATCAGTGTGTGTCTCTGTTACATATTATCAGGACAGGGTCAGTACATGTATAACTGGTGATTATCAGTGTGGTGTCTCTGTTACATATTATCAGGACAGGCTCAGTACATGTATAACTGGTGATTATCAGTGCGTGTCTCTGTTACATATTATCAGGACAGACTCAGTACATGTATAACTGGTGATTATCAGTGCGTGTCTCTGTTACATATTATCAGGACAGGCTCAGTACATGTATAACTGGTGATTATCAGTGTGGTGTCTCTGTTACATATTATCAGGACAGACTCAGTACATGTATAACTGGTGATTATCAGTGTGTGTCTCTGTTACATATTATCAGGACAGGCTCAGTACATGTATAACTGGTGATTATCAGTGTGTGTCTCTGTTACATATTATCAGGACAGACTCAGTACATGTATAACTGGTGATTATCAGTGTGGTGTCTCTGTTACATATTATCAGGACAGGCTCAGTACATGTATAACTGGTGATTATCAGTGCGTGTCTCTGTTACATATTATCAGGACAGACTCAGTACATGTATAACTGGTGATTATCAGTGTGGTGTCTCTGTTACATATTATCAGGACAGGCTCAGTACATGTATAACTGGTGATTATCAGTGTGGTGTCTCTGTTACATATTATCAGGACAGGCTCAGTACATGTATAACTGGTGATTATCAGTGTGTGTCTCTGTTACATATTATCAGGACAGGCTCAGTACATGTATAACTGGTGATTATCAGTGTGGTGTCTCTGTTACATATTATCAGGACAGGCTCAGTACATGTATAACTGGTGATTATCAGTGCGTGTCTCTGTTACATATTATCAGGACAGGCTCAGTACATGTATAACTGGTGATTATCAGTGCGTGTCTCTGTTACATATTATCAGGACAGACTCAGTACATGTATAACTGGTGATTATCAGTGTGTGTCTCTGTTACATATTATCAGGACAGGCTCAGTACATGTATAACTGGTGATTATCAGTGCGGTGTCTCTGTTACATATTATCAGGACAGACTCAGTACATGTATAACTGGTGATTATCAGTGCGGTGTCTCTGTTACATATTATCAGGACAGACTCAGTACATGTATAACTGGTGATTATCAGTGCGGTGTCTCTGTTACATATTATCAGGACAGACTCAGTACATGTATAACTGGTGATTATCAGTGCGTGTCTCTGTTACATATTATCAGGACAGACTCAGTACATGTATAACTGGTGATTATCACTGTGTGTCTCTGTTACATATTATCAGGACAGACTCAGTACATGTATAACTGGTGATTATCAGTGTGTGTCTCTGTTACATATTATCAGGACAGGCTCAGTACATGTATAACTGGTGATTATCAGTGCGGTGTCTCTGTTACATATTATCAGGACAGACTCAGTACATGTATAACTGGTGATTATCAGTGTGTGTCTCTGTTACATATTATCAGGACAGGCTCAGTACATGTATAACTGGTGATTATCAGTGTGGTGTCTCTGTTACATATTATCAGGACAGACTCAGTACATGTATAACTGGTGATTATCAGTGTGTGTCTCTGTTACATATTATCAGGACAGACTCAGTACATGTATAACTGGTGATTATCAGTGTGTGTCTCTGTTACATATTATCAGGACAGGCTCAGTACATGTATAACTGGTGATTATCAGTGTGTGTCTCTGTTACATATTATCAGGACAGACTCAGTACATGTATAACTGGTGATTATCAGTGTGTGTCTCTGTTACATATTATCAGGACAGGCTCAGTACATGTATAACTGGTGATTATCACTGTGTGTCTCTGTTACATATTATCAGGACAGACTCAGTACATGTATAACTGGTGATTATCAGTGTGTGTCTCTGTTACATATTATCAGGACAGACTCAGTACATGTATAACTGGTGATTATCAGTGCGGTGTCTCTGTTACATATTATCAGGACAGGCTCAGTACATGTATAACTGGTGATTATCAGTGCGGTGTCTCTGTTACATATTATCAGGACAGGCTCAGTACATGTATAACTGGTGATTATCAGTGCGTGTCTCTGTTACATATTATCAGGACAGACTCAGTACATGTATAACTGGTGATTATCAGTGCGGTGTCTCTGTTACATATTATCAGGACAGACTCAGTACATGTATAACTGGTGATTATCAGTGTGTGTCTCTGTTACATATTATCAGGACAGACTCAGTACATGTATAACTGGTGATTATCAGTGTGTGTCTCTGTTACATATTATCAGGACAGGCTCAGTACATGTATAACTGGTGATTATCAGTGCGTGTCTCTGTTACATATTATCAGGACAGGCTCAGTACATGTACAACTGGTGATTATCAGTGCGGTGTCTCTGTTACATATTATCAGGACAGGCTCAGTACATGTATAACTGGTGATTATCAGTGTGGTGTCTCTGTTACATATTATCAGGACAGGCTCAGTACATGTATAACTGGTGATTATCAGTGTGTGTCTCTGTTACATATTATCAGGACAGACTCAGTACATGTATAACTGGTGATTATCAGTGTGGTGTCTCTGTTACATATTATCAGGACAGGCTCAGTACATGTATAACTGGTGATTATCAGTGTGTGTCTCTGTTACATATTATCAGGACAGGCTCAGTACATGTATAACTGGTGATTATCAGTGTGTGTCTCTGTTACATATTATCAGGACAGACTCAGTACATGTATAACTGTTGATTATCAGTGCGGTGTCTCTGTTACATATTATCAGGACAGGCTCAGTACATGTATAACTGGTGATTATCAGTGCGTGTCTCTGTTGCATATTATCAGGACAGACTCAGTACATGTATAACTGGTGATTATCAGTGTGTGTCTCTGTTACATATTATCAGGACAGGCTCAGTACATGTATAACTGGTGATTATCAGTGCGGTGTCTCTGTTACATATTATCAGGACAGACTCAGTACATGTATAACTGTTGATTATCAGTGTGTGTCTCTGTTACATATTATCAGGACAGGCTCAGTACATGTATAACTGGTGATTATCAGTGCGGTGTCTCTGTTACATATTATCAGGACAGGCTCAGTACATGTATAACTGGTGATTATCAGTGCGTGTCTCTGTTGCATATTATCAGGACAGACTCAGTACATGTATAACTGGTGATTATCAGTGCGGTGTCTCTGTTACATATTATCAGGACAGGCTCAGTACATGTATAACTGGTGATTATCAGTGCGGTGTCTCTGTTACATATTATCAGGACAGGCTCAGTACATGTATAACTGGTGATTATCAGTGCGGTGTCTCTGTTACATATTATCAGGACAGACTCAGTACATGTATAACTGGTGATTATCAGTGCGTGTCTCTGTTACATATTATCAGGACAGGCTCAGTACATGTATAACTGGTGATTATCAGTGCGGTGTCTCTGTTACATATTATCAGGACAGACTCAGTACATGTATAACTGGTGATTATCAGTGCGGTGTCTCTGTTACATATTATCAGGACAGGCTCAGTACATGTATAACTGGTGATTATCAGTGCGGTGTCTCTGTTACATATTATCAGGACAGGCTCAGTACATGTATAACTGGTGATTATCAGTGCGTGTCTCTGTTACATATTATCAGGACAGACTCAGTACATGTATAACTGGTGATTATCAGTGTGGTGTCTCTGTTACATATTATCAGGACAGGCTCAGTACATGTATAACTGGTGATTATCAGTGTGTGTCTCTGTTACATATTATCAGGACAGGCTCAGTACATGTATAACTGGTGATTATCAGTGTGTGTCTCTGTTACATATTATCAGGACAGACTCAGTACATGTATAACTGGTGATTATCAGTGCGTGTCTCTGTTACATATTATCAGGACAGGCTCAGTACATGTATAACTGGTGATTATCAGTGTGTCTCTGTTACATATTATCAGGACAGGCTCAGTACATGTATAACTGGTGATTATCAGTGCGGTGTCTCTGTTACATATTATCAGGACAGACTCAGTACATGTATAACTGGTGATTATCAGTGTGTGTCTCTGTTACATATTATCAGGACAGATTCAGTACATGTATAACTGGTGATTATCAGTGGGTGTCTCTGTTACATATTATCAGGACAGACTCAGTACATGTATAACTGGTGATTATCAGTGGGTGTCTCTGTTACATATTATCAGGACAGACTCAGTACATGTATAACTGGTGATTATCAGTGTGTGTCTCTGTTACATATTATCAGGACAGGCTCAGTACATGTATAACTGGTGATTATCAGTGCGTGTCTCTGTTACATATTATCAGGACATACTCAGTACATGTATAACTGGTGATTATCAGTGTGTGTCTCTGTTACATATTATCAGGACAGGCTCAGTACATGTATAACTGGTGATTATCAGTGTGGTGTCTCTGTTACATATTATCAGGACAGGCTCAGTACATGTATAACTGGTGATTATCAGTGTGGTGTCTCTGTTACATATTATCAGGACAGGCTCAGTACATGTATAACTGGTGATTATCAGTGCGTGTCTCTGTTACATATTATCAGGACAGGCTCAGTACATGTATAACTGGTGATTATCAGTGTGTGTCTCTGTTACATATTATCAGGACAGACTCAGTACATGTATAACTGGTGATTATCAGTGTGGTGTCTCTGTTACATATTATCAGGACAGGCTCAGTACATGTATAACTGGTGATTATCAGTGCGTGTCTCTGTTACATATTATCAGGACAGTCTCAGTACATGTATAACTGGTGATTATCAGTGCGGTGTCTCTGTTACATATTATCAGGACAGACTCAGTACATGTATAACTGGTGATTATCAGTGCGTGTCTCTGTTACATATTATCAGGACAGACTCAGTACATGTATAACTGGTGATTATCAGTGCGTGTCTCTGTTACATATTATCAGGACAGGCTCAGTACATGTATAACTGGTGATTATCAGTGTGTCTCTGTTACATATTATCAGGACAGGCTCAGTACATGTATAACTGGTGATTATCAGTGTGTGTCTCTGTTACATATTATCAGGACAGGCTTAGTACATGTATAACTGGTGATTATCAGTGCGGTGTCTCTGTTACATATGATCAGGACAGACTCAGTACATGTATAACTGGTGATTATCAGTGTGGTGTCTCTGTTACATATGATCAGGACAGGCTCAGTACATGTATAACTGGTGATTATCAGTGTGGTGTCTCTGTTACATATGATCAGGACAGACTCAGTACATGTATAACTGGTGATTATCAGTGTGGTGTCTCTGTTACATATTATCAGGACAGGCTCAGTACATGTATAACTGGTGATTATCAGTGTGGTGTCTCTGTTACATATTATCAGGACAGGCTCAGTACATGTATAACTGGTGATTATCAGTGTGTGTCTCTGTTACATATTATCAGGACAGACTCAGTACATGTATAACTGGTGATTATCAGTGCGGTGTCTCTGTTACATATTATCAGGACAGGCTCAGTACATGTATAACTGGTGATTATCAGTGTGTGTCTCTGTTACATATTATCAGGACAGGCTCAGTACATGTATAACTGGTGATTATCAGTGTGGTGTCTCTGTTACATATTATCAGGACAGGCTCAGTACATGTATAACTGGTGATTATCAGTGTGTGTCTCTGTTACATATTATCAGGACAGGCTCAGTACATGTATAACTGGTGATTATCAGTGCGTGTCTCTGTTACATATTATCAGGACAGGCTCAGTACATGTATAACTGGTGATTATCAGTGTGGTGTCTCTGTTACATATTATCAGGACAGGCTCAGTACATGTATAACTGGTGATTATCAGTGTGGTGTCTCTGTTACATATTATCAGGACAGGCTCAGTACATGTATAACTGGTGATTATCAGTGTGTGTCTCTGTTACATATTATCAGGACAGGCTCAGTACATGTATAACTGGTGATTATCAGTGTGTGTCTCTGTTACATATTATCAGGACAGGCTCAGTACATGTATAACTGGTGATTATCAGTGTGTGTCTCTGTTACATATTATCAGGACAGGCTCAGTACATGTATAACTGGTGATTATCAGTGTGTGTCTCTGTTACATATTATCAGGACAGGGTCAGTACATGTATAACTGGTGATTATCAGTGTGGTGTCTCTGTTACATATTATCAGGACAGGCTCAGTACATGTATAACTGGTGATTATCAGTGCGTGTCTCTGTTACATATTATCAGGACAGACTCAGTACATGTATAACTGGTGATTATCAGTGCGTGTCTCTGTTACATATTATCAGGACAGGCTCAGTACATGTATAACTGGTGATTATCAGTGTGGTGTCTCTGTTACATATTATCAGGACAGACTCAGTACATGTATAACTGGTGATTATCAGTGTGTGTCTCTGTTACATATTATCAGGACAGGCTCAGTACATGTATAACTGGTGATTATCAGTGTGTGTCTCTGTTACATATTATCAGGACAGACTCAGTACATGTATAACTGGTGATTATCAGTGTGGTGTCTCTGTTACATATTATCAGGACAGGCTCAGTACATGTATAACTGGTGATTATCAGTGCGTGTCTCTGTTACATATTATCAGGACAGACTCAGTACATGTATAACTGGTGATTATCAGTGTGGTGTCTCTGTTACATATTATCAGGACAGGCTCAGTACATGTATAACTGGTGATTATCAGTGTGGTGTCTCTGTTACATATTATCAGGACAGGCTCAGTACATGTATAACTGGTGATTATCAGTGTGTGTCTCTGTTACATATTATCAGGACAGGCTCAGTACATGTATAACTGGTGATTATCAGTGTGGTGTCTCTGTTACATATTATCAGGACAGGCTCAGTACATGTATAACTGGTGATTATCAGTGCGTGTCTCTGTTACATATTATCAGGACAGGCTCAGTACATGTATAACTGGTGATTATCAGTGCGTGTCTCTGTTACATATTATCAGGACAGACTCAGTACATGTATAACTGGTGATTATCAGTGCGGTGTCTCTGTTACATATTATCAGGACAGACTCAGTACATGTATAACTGGTGATTATCAGTGCGTGTCTCTGTTACATATTATCAGGACAGACTCAGTACATGTATAACTGGTGATTATCACTGTGTGTCTCTGTTACATATTATCAGGACAGACTCAGTACATGTATAACTGGTGATTATCAGTGTGTGTCTCTGTTACATATTATCAGGACAGGCTCAGTACATGTATAACTGGTGATTATCAGTGCGGTGTCTCTGTTACATATTATCAGGACAGACTCAGTACATGTATAACTGGTGATTATCAGTGTGTGTCTCTGTTACATATTATCAGGACAGGCTCAGTACATGTATAACTGGTGATTATCAGTGTGGTGTCTCTGTTACATATTATCAGGACAGACTCAGTACATGTATAACTGGTGATTATCAGTGTGTGTCTCTGTTACATATTATCAGGACAGACTCAGTACATGTATAACTGGTGATTATCAGTGTGTGTCTCTGTTACATATTATCAGGACAGGCTCAGTACATGTATAACTGGTGATTATCAGTGTGTGTCTCTGTTACATATTATCAGGACAGGCTCAGTACATGTATAACTGGTGATTATCAGTGTGTGTCTCTGTTACATATTATCAGGACAGGCTCAGTACATGTATAACTGGTGATTATCAGTGCGTGTCTCTGTTACATATTATCAGGACAGGCTCAGTACATGTATAACTGGTGATTATCAGTGTGTGTCTCTGTTACATATTATCAGGACAGGCTCAGTACATGTATAACTGGTGATTATCAGTGTGTGTCTCTGTTACATATTATCAGGACAGGCTCAGTACATGTATAACTGGTGATTATCAGTGCGTGTCTCTGTTACATATTATCAGGACAGGCTCAGTACATGTATAACTGGTGATTATCAGTGCGTGTCTCTGTTACATATTATCAGGACAGGCTCAGTACATGTATAACTGGTGATTATCAGTGTGTGTCTCTGTTACATATTATCAGGACAGGCTCAGTACATGTATAACTGGTGATTATCAGTGCGTGTCTCTGTTACATATTATCAGGACAGGCTCAGTACATGTATAACTGGTGATTATCAGTGTGTGTCTCTGTTACATATTATCAGGACAGGCTCAGTACATGTATAACTGGTGATTATCAGTGTGTGTCTCTGTTACATATTATCAGGACAGACTCAGTACATGTATAACTGGTGATTATCAGTGCGTGTCTCTGTTACATATTATCAGGACAGGCTCAGTACATGTATAACTGGTGATTATCAGTGCGTGTCTCTGTTACATATTATCAGGACAGGCTCAGTACATGTA
The DNA here is from genome assembly GCA_027410445.1 of Discoglossus pictus. Taxonomy (NCBI): domain Eukaryota; kingdom Metazoa; phylum Chordata; class Amphibia; order Anura; family Alytidae; genus Discoglossus; species Discoglossus pictus. The sequence continues at coordinate 39,860,587 of CM050172.1, read as the reverse complement.
TAACTGGTGATTATCAGTGCGTGTCTCTGTTACATATTATCAGGACAGGCTCAGTACATGTATAACTGGTGATTATCAGTGCGTGTCTCTGTTACATATTATCAGGACAGGCTCAGTACATGTATAACTGGTGATTATCAGTGTGTGTCTCTGTTACATATTATCAGGACAGGCTCAGTACATGTATAACTGGTGATTATCAGTGTGTGTCTCTGTTACATATTATCAGGACAGGCTCAGTACATGTATAACTGGTGATTATCAGTGCTGTGTCTCTGTTACATATTATCAGGACAGGCTCAGTACATGTATAACTGGTGATTATCAGTGCGTGTCTCTGTTACATATTATCAGGACAGACTCAGTACATGTATAACTGGTGATTATCAGTGTGGTGTCTCTGTTACATATTATCAGGACAGGCTCAGTACATGTATAACTGGTGATTATCAGTGTGGTGTCTCTGTTACATATTATCAGGACAGGCTCAGTACATGTATAACTGGTGATTATCAGTGTGTGTCTCTGTTACATATTATCAGGACAGGCTCAGTACATGTATAACTGGTGATTATCAGTGTGTGTCTCTGTTACATATTATCAGGACAGGCTCAGTACATGTATAACTGGTGATTATCAGTGAGTGTCTCTGTTACATATTATCAGGACAGACTCAGTACATGTATAACTGGTGATTATCAGTGCGTGTCTCTGTTACATATTATCAGGACAGGCTCAGTACATGTATAACTGGTGATTATCAGTGCGTGTCTCTGTTACATATTATCAGGACAGGCTCAGTACATGTATAACTGGTGATTATCAGTGCGTGTCTCTGTTACATATTATCAGGACAGGCTCAGTACATGTATAACTGGTGATTATCAGTGTGTGTCTCTGTTACATATTATCAGGACAGGCTCAGTACATGTATAACTGGTGATTATCAGTGTGTGTCTCTGTTACATATTATCAGGACAGGCTCAGTACATGTATAACTGGTGATTATCAGTGTGTGTCTCTGTTACATATTATCAGGACAGGCTCAGTACATGTATAACTGGTGATTATCAGTGCGTGTCTCTGTTACATATTATCAGGACAGACTCAGTACATGTATAACTGGTGATTATCAGTGTGTGTCTCTGTTACATATTATCAGGACAGGCTCATGATATAACTGTGATATCAGTGCTGTGTCCAGTAACATATTATAGGACGGCTCATACAGATAATGGTATTATCAGTGTGTGTCTCTGTTACATATTATCAGGACAGGATCAGTACATGTATAACTGGTGATTATCAGTGCGTGTCTGTTACTATGTTCACATGTATAACTGGGATTATGATTATCAGAGCTCTACAATCAGACAAGTCTACAGTACTGTATAACCTGGTGATTATCAGTGTGTGTCTCTGTTACCTATATCAGGACAAGGCTCAGTACATGTATAACTGGTGATTATCAGTGTGTGTCTCTGTTACATATTATCAGGACAGGCTCAGTACTCATGTATAAACTGCGTGATTATCAGTGCGTGTCTCTGTTACATATTATCAGGACAGACTCAGTACATGTATAACTGGTGATTATCAGTGTGTGTCTCTGTTACATATTATCAGGACAGGCTCAGTACATGTATAACTGGTGATTATCAGTGTGTGTCTCTGTTACATATTATCAGGACAGGCTCAGTACATGTATAACTGGTGATTATCAGTGTGTGTCTCTGTTACATATTATCAGGACAGGCTCAGTACATGTATAACTGGTGATTATCAGTGCGTGTCTCTGTTACATATTATCAGGACAGGCTCAGTACATGTATAACTGGTGATTATCAGTGAGGTGTCTCTGTTACATATTATCAGGACAGGCTCAGTACATGTATAACTGGTGATTATCAGTGTGTGTCTCTGTTACATATTATCAGGACAGGCTCAGTACATGTATAACTGGTGATTATCAGTGCGTGTCTCTGTTACATATTATCAGGACAGGCTCAGTACATGTATAACTGGTGATTATCAGTGTGGTGTCTCTGTTACATATTATCAGGACAGACTCAGTACATGTATAACTGGTGATTATCAGTGTGTGTCTCTGTTACATATTATCAGGACAGACTCAGTACATGTATAACTGGTGATTATCAGTGTGGTGTCTCTGTTACATATTATCAGGACAGACTCAGTACATGTATAACTGGTGATTATCAGTGTGGTGTCTCTGTTACATATTATCAGGACAGGCTCAGTACATGTATAACTGGTGATTATCAGTGTGTGTCTCTGTTACATATTATCAGGACAGGCTCAGTACATGTATAACTGGTGATTATCAGTGCGTGTCTCTGTTACATATTATCAGGACAGGCTCAGTACATGTATAACTGGTGATTATCAGTGTGTGTCTCTGTTACATATTATCAGGACAGGCTCAGTACATGTATAACTGGTGATTATCAGTGCGTGTCTCTGTTACATATTATCAGGACAGGCTCAGTACATGTATGACTTGTGATAATTATCAGGACAGGCTCCATTTACATGCGTGTTGTTTCTGTACAAATAACATTAGAAGGGGTGATGTCTGATCCTACCCCAATTAATCTCCCCACAAAGGAGTCAATCTGCAAGAGGAGGCAATCATGGAGGGAGGGGGGTGCATGAGGGTAAAGTACACCCTCCCACACCAATCCTCCTTTTTCCCTAAATGATCACATAGTTGTGGCTGTCTCTTTTCCTTTCTGTCTCTGCCATCTCCCCTCCCTGTCTCTCCCATCTCTCTCCCCTCCCTCTCATCTCTGCCAGCCCCTTTCACTCCTCCTCCCTGCTCAGTCCAGCATAGCAGCCAGCAAAGAGAGAGAGGGAGAAGGGAGCAGAGAGTGTCCTGTCTGTAGGTGGAAGGAGGCCCCTCATGGCTGGAGAGTGAGAGGAACAAGCTCAACACCCTCTCTGTGTCCTGCTGAGCACAGAGAGGGGGGCAACCTGACCAACAGGAAGGAGACCACCCCACTGCATACAAAGGGATCCCTGCAAAAAAAGGGCTGCATCCAACCCACAGCACCCCAAAGGAGGAGGCATCTGCAAATTCCAGGAGGGGTCCCTGCCCCTCTGCTATGCTGCATTGAGGTTATTTTTTCCATACTAGGAATGCTGGATGATTTTCGCAAGGAAAGATGGTGCCCCCAAGGCTTGGATGTAATATATATATATCATGCTATCCCTTAGGGTTTACAATCCTGAGTGAGTTGTTCCTAAATATTTACAGAAAGGAAGAGAATGGTAATCAGCTGTAGGCTTTGCTCATAAATTAGATCTAATTTTATATATATATATATATATATATATATATATATATATATAATTCCGTTGTATTTCCCTGGTCTGCCTGTGAGTACAGCAAGCAGCACGCTTTGTATTTCACGTTAGATAGCAAACACTGATTTGCATGGAGATTCTAGTGTCTGCAGCCACAGGCAGGCTGGAAGCTGTCAAAATCCTTTCATTTGTCTGCATTTGAAGGTTAGGTTTCGGGAGGGGGCAGTAGTGTTAGGAGTTTTTTTTTGGGGGGGGGGACGGAATAAAAGTCCCAGGCAAACTCCATTTCGTCAATATGGCTTCTCCTGTGAACCAGCAGCTGCTACATCATACAGAGGTGAGGTGTGATGGCAGTGGGGACTGCAGTAGCGTGACTGTTAGAATTAACAAGCAACATCAAGGGCCATCCAAACGTTGCAAATACAGCATATCGTCCAGCTGCAGCTCAGGGGAGTCTGGGGTCAAGAAAACTGGGGGTTCTGGAGGGGGGAGGAAGCAGAAGCGGCTTCCTCAGCTGTTTGAGAGGTCTACATCCAACTGGTGGAACCCCAAGTTTGACTCTAATATCCTCGAGGAGGCCTGTGTGGAGAGGTGCTTCCCCCAGACCCAGCGCAGGTTCCGCTATGCCCTCCTGTATCTGTCTGTGTCCGCATTGCTGTGGAGTATCTACTTTGGAGTCCACATGAATTCCAAGCTGGTAAGCCACCTGGTGCCCACCCTGTGCTTCCTTTCGGTGTGCCTAGGCTTCTTTGTCTTTACCTTCACAAAGCCCTATTCCCGTCATTGCACGGCTGTTTCCCTGTTGGTTACCCTCCTGGTCTTTGCTTTGACCTTGGCCTCCCAGTTCCAGGTGCTAACCCCAGGAGTGGGGAGCGATGAACTTTCAAACTTCACAACCAACCCAAAGCCTCCATCCACTTCTTGCCTCTCCCAAGTGGGCAGCTTCTCTATATGTGTGGAAGTCCTGCTTCTCCTCTATACAGTTATGCACTTGCCCTTGTACCTCAGTGTCTGCCTCGGAGTGGCATATTCCATTCTATTTGAGACCTTTGGGTTCCACTTTAGGGATGTGGAATGTTTTGCTCCTATTGCGGGAAGATCGGCTCACTGGGAACTGCTGAGCAAGGCACTGTTACATGTCTGTATCCACGCCATAGGTGTTCACCTATTCATAATGTCTGAGGTACGTTCCCGCAGCACTTTCCTAAAAGTTGGCCAGTCCATCATGCATGGAAAGGACCTGGAAGTGGAGAAAGCCCTCAAAGAGAGGATGATTCACTCTGTTATGCCAAGGATCATCGCTGATGATCTAATGAAGCAGGGTGACGATGAAAGTGAAAACTCTGTTAAGCGCCATGCGGCCTCTAGCCCCAAGAGCCGTAAAAAGAAATCCTCCATCCAAAAAACACCCATTGTCTTCAGGCCTTTCAAGATGCAGAGGATTGAGCAGGTGAGCATCCTCTTTGCAGACATTGTAGGGTTTACCAAGATGAGTGCCAACAAATCTGCCCATGCCTTGGTGGGCCTCCTCAATGATCTTTTTGGTCGTTTTGATCGGTTATGTGAGGAAACTAAATGTGAGAAAATCAGCACACTGGGAGACTGCTACTACTGTGTAGCCGGATGTCCAGAGCCACGGGCTGACCATGCCTACTGTTGCATTGAGATGGGTCTTGGCATGATTGAGGCTATTGAGCAGTTTTGCCAGGAAAAGAAGGAGATGGTCAACATGCGTGTTGGAGTGCACACCGGCACAGTGCTCTGTGGCATTCTGGGCATGAGGAGGTTCAAATTTGACGTGTGGTCCAATGATGTCAATTTGGCCAACCTAATGGAGCAGCTTGGAGTGGCAGGCAAAGTGCATATTTCAGAAAAAACTGCAAGGTACCTGGATGACCGTTATTTGATGGAAGACAGTATGGTGGTTGAACGTGTTGGACAGATAGTGGCAGCTGATCAACTGAAAGGTAAGAGGCCTTTTTATGGTGAATGAGTGGGATGATCTATGAGATAAGATAATGCAATGATTTCCCTTTGGCAATGGAGGATGCATTTTATGGGTGTTTTGTCTATATAACAGAAACTTGTTACCCGGAAATCTTTGTTCTTAGCACAGTGTCACTGTCACTTATAAGAGAGCTATACTGACTGCATAGATCATCTATATTACTGGGGTAAATGTAATGAGTTTATGTATAATTAATAATTTAAGTTATATATAATATAACATTATATATATATATATATATATATATATATAACCTTTCCTGTTGGTTGACTGCCAGTGCTGTGAGCGCGATTCAAGGCACCACCTAGTGATTGAAATGCAGTAATGCGTGGTGCTGCGCCTATCGCTGAAGGGCGCTCCTACAGTTTCTTATGTGAATGAATGGGCTAAAGATTAAGTGAGTATGAATGGGGAGAAGAATACTTGTATCAGGGCATGAATGGAGTGAGATGGGTTAGTGTTAGTTAGATGTTAGGGTTGGATTTAGGGTTAGAGGATACGGGTTAAGGTTACATTTAGGGTTTGGGGGTTTAGCGTTGGAGTTAGGGGTGGGGTAGGGTTACGGTTAAGGGTTCGGGTTATTATATTAGTTCTGCTGTTGCTTTGATACTCTCTATTTAAATTTTGGTCAGAAATTTGACAATGAGAGCTGCCTAACACAACGGTGTGGCAGCTTGGTGACGCGCTGCTCGCAACCCTACGGGAAAGGCGCGACGGCCATCCAACATGAAAGATGTGTGTATATATATATATATATATATATATATATATATATATATATATATATATATATATAGTGTGCTAGATGTTGCTGCCAAAGTTTTGCTGCCGATTTTATCTTGGGGTAAAGGTTTAAGCTTGGAAATTGTACATGACCTCAGCAGCGCTTGCAAACTGTGCACAATTTCTGCAGCGCCATCTAGCAGCTCCTTGCTGCCACTGCCGGTGGACTCCTAGCGGGAATGATCCACATACTGTAAAACCCTGTGTATGTCATCAGGACTGTCTCACAGTACTGTGTTACTGACTGTTGTGTAAAATTATGACTACACATTATCAGGTTATGCTCCTTAAAGTGCTGGGTTTCAGACTAATGTAACGTAACCTGCAAATTATCAGGACAGGTGGTATTTCTATACATTATCAGGACAGGCTCAGTCAGTGTGGTATTTCTATACATTATAAGGACAGGCTCAGTCAGTGTGGTATTTCTATACATTATAAGGACAGGCTCAGTCAGTGTGGTATTTCTATACATTATCAGGACAGGCTCAGTCAGTGTGGTATTTCTATACATTATCAGGACAGGCTCAGTCAGTGTGGTATTTCTATACATTATCAGGACAGGCTCAGTCAGTGTGGTATTTCTATACATTATCAGGACAGGCTCAGTCAGTGTGGTATTTCTATACATTATCAGGACAGGCTCAGTCAGTGTGGTATTTCTATACATTATCAGGACAGGCTCAGTCAGTGTGGTATTTCTATACATTATCAGGACAGGCTCAGTCAGTGTGGTATTTCTATACATTATCAGGACAGGCTCAGTCAGTGTGGTATTTCTATACATTATCAGGACAGGCTCAGTGCTTGGTTTCCATCTAATGCAGTATGACATTTAAGTTGCACATTATCACTATAGGCTCAGGCAGTGTTCAGTTTCTAGCCTGTCCCAATAACATGAGGGCATGAGGTCACCCTATATTTAGATTTAAAAATAACAAACATAAAAAAACATCACTGTCTGAGCCTGCCCTGCAGTTTAAATCCATTTAACACCAGAAGTTTGCCAGGATGTCTGAATTAAGCTTCTCTTTTGAGCTTTAGGGAGATTAAATAATGTATTATCTGTGTAAATACAAAGAAGCCTACTGTAAAATGTTACAAATTATGATTGTGGAAATTGGAACAGAAATGTCATTTTCCCTGGTGTGAAAGGAAGTTTTCTGGGTTTTTGTTTTGAGAAAGAAAATGGCTTCACTCATCAAGCAAGGAAAAACAACAATATATATCACTAATTCACGTTACTTCACTTTCATCTCCATAATTGCAGCTCTTTTAGTTTTTCCAAAACAATTTCTGGGTAGTGATTTTGTGGCCTGATTAAAAATGGCTGCTGTGGACATTTCACTCTGCAAGGAAATCATTTTTCCTCTTTTTAAACAAAACCTACAAACAGCTAAGAAGCCAGACATAGTTTTTTTAGGAGCAATGAGTGGGTGCTTTCTTATGGAGACTCTTTATACCATTACAAAATAGTCTGAAGAAAACTTTTTACAGGAAGCGGGATTTGTCCCCTAACGCGTTCAGTCACTAAAATGTTATGGAAGTGCTGCTTTCTGAGGTAAATATATCATTATTTCTGGCCCACGCTCTTCCTGCTAATAAGAGTACATATTCTGTTTAAACTTGTGTGTGATTTATAGAGTATTTTTTCTAATCTAAGTGAGACATGTCTAAACCCTGTCACTGCTAACACTCGGCAACTCTTGCTATAGGGTGTGTCGGCCTATAATAGGGCAGTGGTAGGTACAGGGCAGTTATAGGGTGAGCAGGCCAATAATATGGCAGTGGTAGGTATGGGAAGGTTACAGAGTGATGGGGCCTGTAGTACTACCGGGAGAGGTACACGATAGTTATATGGTGAGGGGGCCTATAATATGACAGTGGTAGTTACAGGGCAGTTATAGGGTGAGAAGGCCAATAATAGGGCAGTGGTAATTAAAGGATAGATACAGAGTGATGGTTCTTGTAGTAGAGCACAGACATTTATAGGATGAGTGGTCCAGTATTAGAGCAGTGGTAGGTACAGGACAGTTATAGGGTGAGGTATCCTGTAATAGAGCAGTGGTAGGTACAGGGCAGTTATAGGGTGAGGTATCCTGTAATAGCGCAGTGGTAGATACAGGGCAGTTATAGGGTGAGGTATCCTGTAATAGAGCAGTGGTAGATACAGGGCAGTTATAGGGTGAGGGGTCCTGTAATAGAGCAGTGGTAGATACAGGGCAGTTATAGTGTGAGGGGTCCTGTAATAGAGCAGTGGTAGGTACAGGGCAGTTATAGTGTGAGGGGTCCTGTAATAGAGCAGTGATAGGTACAGGGCAGTTAAAGGGTGAGGGGTCCTGTAATAGAGCAATGATAGGTACAGGGCAGTTATAGGATGAGGGGTCCTGTAATAGAGCAGTGATAGATACAGGGCAGTTATAGGGTGAGGTATCCTGTAATAGAGTAGTGGTAGGTACAGGGCAGTTATAGGGTGAGGAGTCCTGTAATAGACCATTTCTAGGGACAGGGAAGTTATGGGTGAGGGGTCCTGTAATAGAGCAGTAATAGGTACAGGGCAGTTATAGGGTGAGGTATCCTGTAATAGAGCAGTGGTAGGTACAGGGCAGTTGAGGGCTGGGGGGTCCTGTAATAGAGCAGTGGTAGGTACAGGGCAGTTATAGGGTGAGGAGTACTGTAATAGAGCAGTGGTAGATACAGGGCAGTTATAGGGTGAGGAGTCCTGTAATAGAGCAGTGATAGGTACAGGGCAGTTATAGGGTGAGGGGTCCTGTAATAGAGCAGTGATAGGTACAGGGCAGTTATAGGGTGAGGAATCCTGTAATAGAGCAGTGGTAGGTACAGGGCAGTTATAGGGTGAGGAATCCTGTAATAGAGCAGTGATAGGTACAGGGCAGTTATAGGATGAGGGGTCCTGTAATAGAGCAGTGATAGCTACAGGGCAGTTATGGGTTGGGGGGTCCTGTATGAGAGCAGTGATAGGTACAGGGCAGATATAGGGGGAGGTATCCTGTAATAGAGCAATGATAGGTACAGGGTAGTTGAGGGTTGGGGGGTCCTGTAATAGAGCAGTGATAGGTACAAGGCAGTTATAGGGTGAGGGGTCCTGTAATAGACCAGTGGTAGGTACAGGGCAGGTATAGGGTGAGGGGTCCTGTAATAGAGCAGTGGTAGGTACAGGGCAGTTATAGGGTGAGGAGTCCTGTAATAGAGCAGTGGTAGGTACAGGGCAGTTATAGGGTGAGGGGTCCTGTAATAGAGCAGTGGTAGGGACAGGGAAGTTATGGGTGAGGGGTCCTGTAATAGAGCAGTGGTAGGTACAGGGCAGTGTAACGGAACCATCACTGTTTTACCCTGTTTTATGATTATTATAGTTAAAATATGATCCTACTATTATACTGCATGTATGTTGGTTTATGCTCTGCAGATTATTGGCCCAGACTAGTGCAGACCTTGACATGGGAGATAATCCTTTTACAGATAAGGAAGTCTATTGTAGAAAGTGTTTTCATTCTCAGAACAAAGAAGGATGATCTAATCCATGTCTGATTGTATCCAAGTTGCCAGGTAGCCTCAGGGAGGTGTGACTCACCTATTGTCCCTATATGTGTATTGTGTGGCCAACTATGGGGGATATGTGAAATGTCTGTGTGTTATGTGTAAAATATACTTTTACTAACTTTTGAACCCCTGGTCTGATTCATGCCATTTTTTAATATGTTGTTCCTCTGGGTGAGAGCTATTGAACGGTGCTGGACTTAAAGGTGTACCCCCTGTTTTTGGGGTACATCCAGAATGTGGTTAAAATTGTGTCTGTTTTAATTGTGTTACCTGTTATCTGAGGGGAGGAGACGTGGGGGTTGAACCATGTATATAATTGGCTGTTGTGATAATTATGTGGGTGTAGCCCTTCAGAGGGCACCATTGCATAAAAGGAGATCCCCTGTAATTAAAGAGTGGTCTACTTGACCCTTCAAAACGTAGCCTCGTCTCGTTCTTGGAGGGGATTGCTATATTACTGGGGATTGCTATGCGCTGCATACTCCATGGGAGCTTTAAGCTACGGCGGTTGTGGAGTCTGTGGTGGTTGAGGTGTCCGGTGCGGTGCTTGTAGGCCTCGACGCAAACTAGGACGCGTCCATCAACGGAGGTACCCGGTCGGGGTGCCAGTAGATCCGTTACAGGCAGTTATAGGGTGAGGGGTCCTGTAATAGAGCAGTGATAGATACAGGGCAGTTATAGGGTGAGGGGTCCTGTAATAGAGCAGTGATAGGTACAGGGCAGTTATAGGGTGAGGGGTCCTGTAATAGAGCAGTGATAGGTACAGGGCAGTTATAGGGTGAGGGGTCCTGTAATAGAGCAGTGATAGGTACAGGGCAGTTATAGGATGAGGGGTCCTGTAATAGAGCAGTGATAGCTACAGGGCAGTTATGGGTTGGGGGGTCCTGTATGAGAGCAGTGATAGGTACAGGGCAGATATAGGGGGAGGTATCCTGTAATAGAGCAATGATAGGTACAGGGCAGTTGAGGGTTGGGGGGTCCTGTAATAGAGCAGTGATAGGTACAAGGCAGTTATAGGGTGAGGGGTCCTGTAATAGACCAGTGGTAGGTACAGGGCAGGTATAGGGTGAGGGGTCCTGTAATAGAGCAGTGGTAGGTACAGGGCAGTTATAGGGTGAGGAGTCCTGTAATAGAGCAGTGGTAGGTACAGGGCAGTTATAGGGTGAGGGGTCCTGTAATAGAGCAGTGGTAGGGACAGGGAAGTTATGGGTGAGGGGTCCTGTAATAGAGCAGTGATAGGTACAGGGCAGTTATAGGGTGAGGGTCCTGTAATAGAGCAGTGGTAGGTACAGGGCAGATATAGGGTGAGGGGTCCTGTAATAGAGCAGTGGTAGGTACAGGGCAGTTATAGGGTGAGGTATCCTGTAATAGAGCAGTGGTAGGTACAGGGCAGTGTAACGGAACCATCACTGTTTTACCCTGTTTTATGATTATTATAGTTAAAATATGATCCTACTATTATACTGCATGTATGTTGGTTTATGCTCTGCAGATTATTGGCCCAGACTAGTGCAGACCTTGGCATGGGAGATAATCCTTTTACAGATAAGTAAGTCTATTGTAGAAAGTGTTTTCATTCTCAGATAAGAACAAAGAAGGATGATCTAATCCATGTCTGATTGTATCCAAGTTGCCAGGTAGCCTCAGGGAGGTGTGACTCACCTATTGTCCCTATATGTGTATTGTGTGGCCAACTATGGGGGATATGTGAAATGTCTGTGTGTTATGTGTAAAATATACTTTTACTAACTTTTGAACCCCTGGTCTGATTCATGCCATTTTTTAATATGTTGTTCCTCTGGGTGAGAGCTATTGAACGGTGCTGGACTTAAAGGTGTACCCCCTGTTTTTGGGGTACATCCAGAATGTGGTTAAAATTGTGTCTGTTTTAATTGTGTTACCTGTTATCTGAGGGGAGGAGACGTGGGGGTTGAACCATGTATATAATTGGCTGTTGTGATAATTATGTGGGTGTAGCCCTTCAGAGGGCACCATTGCATAAAAGGAGATCCCCTGTAATTAAAGAGTGGTCTACTTGACCCTTCAAAACGTAGCCTCGTCTCGTTCTTGGAGGGGATTGCTATATTACTGGGGATTGCTATGCGCTGCATACTCCATGGGAGCTTTAAGCTACGGCGGTTGTGGAGTCTGTGGTGGTTGAGGTGTCCGGTGCGGTGCTTGTAGGCCTCGACGCAAACTAGGACGCGTCCATCAACGGAGGTACCCGGTCGGGGTGCCAGTAGATCCGTTACAGGCAGTTATAGGGTGAGGGGTCCTGTAATAGAGCAGTGATAGATACAGGGCAGTTATAGGGTGAGGGGTCCTGTAATAGAGCAGTGATAGGTACAGGGCAGTTATAGGGTGAGGGGTCCTGTAATAGAGCAGTGATAGGTACAGGGCAGTTATAGGGTGAGGGGTCCTGTAATAGAGCAGTGATAGGTACAGGGCAGTTATAGGGTGAGGGGTCCTGTAATAGAGCAGTGGTAGGTACAGGGCAGTTATAGGGTGAGGAGTCCTGTAATAGAGCAGTGATAGGTACAGGGCAGTTATAGGGTGAGGGGTCCTGTAATAGAGCAGTGGTAGGTACAGGACAGTTATAGGGTGAGGAGTCCTGTAACAGAGCAGTGATTGGTACAGGGCAGTTATAGGGTGAGGGGTCCTGTAATAGAGCAGTGGTAGGTACAGGGCAGTTATAGGGTGAGGGGTCCTGTAATAGAGCAGTGATAGGTACAGGACAGTTATGGGGTGAGGGTACTGTGACAAAGCCATGATAAGCCGAGGATGATGAGATATTAAATGATATCTCTCCCCTGCTATAGTTCTTCTTGCTGTTCCTCAGTGTTATTTCTCGCTGTCATTTGGACACACTCCAGAGTACATTTCCCCACTTCCACTTGTTATGTCTGTACACAGTTCAGGCTGCGATTCTGTGGGGTCTGGGTGGGTGGTGCAGTGTTAGATGCAGGAGGGAGCAGCGAGACACCTCAGTGCAGGAACTGTCTAGAAATATCCTTACATGAGAAGTGAGGGAAATCTTCCTCGTACATCATTTTTATATATATATATATATATATATATATATATATATATATATATATATATTGGTCCGTATAATATTGCCCTACGTGTTTTTTTCTTGCTGCTACGATGGTAACGTATGACACTACATTCTCTCACAGAAGATCTTTTGTTTGTATAATCTCTGATTGTGCTTATCCATAAGATTATCTTGGCAAAGATATTGGAGTAGGTTGCCAGTTCATTCTCCAGTGGGCTGCGGTTTGTATGACCTCTCTATGAACTGCCCGTCTTGGGTGACTCTTCTTGGTATAGTTCACAGCTTCATTGAAATACACAAGGGGTCTCCCCACGACAAGGTAGTAGTGATCCAGAAGATCCACTTTGCTATCCGATCTTTGTTTGCCATTATGTGAGTGTATTATTATTTTACTCTGCATTATTACCACTATGTATGTATCATATCAATAATGTACATGTTATATCGATCCGTGCTCAATGAAATATGTCTGCATGCTGTAAGAAACGCGGTATCATTTTATTGCTCTTTGTGGTTTTGCGCATCCTATTTTTATATCACTCTGTCATATTTTATTAATATTGCCTTTTTTATATATCTGGTTAGTGCATGTAATGGAACACAATTAAGATTTCAGTTTAACTGTTTAATTTTGATGTATTTAAAAATGCAATTTCCAGTGAAAAAAATATTTCATCTGCATGCATGAATTCCTCTTTCAAAGTTTACAATCGATGATCTGTTGATATTCGCTGCAAAGTATAATAAAACTTTCCCCATAGAGAAACACCGTTAACTGACCTGTATAGGAAAAGTTTTATTATACTTTGCAAGATTTAATATGTAGTTGAAATTTTATTTTTTTAATATGTCAAAGAGGCGTATAATATCTAAATATTTTTTTTAATCCGTTAACATATACAGCAGATGTTTTGAACAGTAGGTAAGCCGATAGGTGTGGTCATAAATGAAACTTTTGTAGCATTGGGGATTTAGAGGAATCCATGAAACCAGACGGGGATCAGACGCTTCTAGTATCATTGACATGGACTCTCCATGCTGGCAGACTCCCATAATGATGCAACGCAGAAAAGCTTTAAAGGTATACAGAGCTTTAATATTTATCAGTCACAAAGTAAAAAAAACAAACAACCCTGCTTTTAAACTAAACTAAAGGGATTGTGAGTTAAAAAAAAAGTGCTGCAAAGGCTAGAAAACTTAATGGAAATTGAGCTTTGCACCACTGTCCAGAGGTCTTTTCTGACCAATTTTAAGCTAAATTAGACTGTCGGCTGCGGACAGTCCGTCTAGAGAGAGAAGATATCTCCATAGAGCTCCATAACTCAGGGAACCAAGAGGTCACACCACCCTGAGGCCGAGCAGGGTTGGGCCTGGTCGGTACTTGGATGGGAGACCACCTAGGAATACCAGGAGCCGTATGCTGTGGTCCACTGGAGAAGGAACTACCAACCCACTCCAGTATCACTGCCATGAATACCAAGTGGATCAGCATGGTATGTTGCAGTCCATGAGGTAACGGAAAGTCAGACCCGAATGACGCAAAACATACACAAATAATTAAGAATTGGTTATACATTGTATTAGCGTTTTTTGTCTCTAATATGCGGCTCAAAATGCTACATTGCTCCACAGCGTACTAGATGAGCTTGGGTATCTAACTCTATGTTAACATTGGGAGACATTGTTTTGGCCACCACAGAGACAGACAGGCAGAGTACTTCACATGTCAAAGCAGTTAATTCGTATTATAGAGCTGCTAAAGTGCACAGACAATGCTTAATATCTCTGCAATGATTCCTCTTACAAAATAAAGGCCAATGTAATGTATAGCCAGTTTTTCATGCTCTATAAGGTTGAGGGCCTCATTCAAATACTACTTTTTTGGAATAAGTAGCCGCAAGTGGAGGCCGCAAGTTACTTAGCTAGCTATCCGAGCAGCTTACGAGCCTCGAGCTGTGATCCCTTGTGATTTGCTCAATCGTAGCTTACTTCTATCAAAGCCTTTGATCTTGCGCGGCCGCAAGAAATCCTGAATCGCTATTCAAATGCTACGCTCACCTTTCCGTCAAGCCCGTAAATCGTTAAAATGGAGCCGGAGATTACTTACATCAAAGAGGTTGTGCAACGCTCTTACTTGCAAAACGTTGCACTAATTAAGCAAAATATAAAAGCCATCTTGTACTGTTATTAGAAGTGAAAGTGATTTTAGGGCTTAGAATTAATAGCACAAAATTCCCATCAAATTGGCAAAAAAAAAAAAAGTTTATTTCATGTTAAATTTTCATCATAAAGTTCGACGGGCTTCAACCTCCAAGCCCGTAGGACTGTTGAAGCCCGTCGGACTCTATGACGTAAATTGAACATGCAATAAAGTAGTTGTTTATGACGATTTGCGAGTTTGAGAATATTGTGCTATTAATTCTAAGACCGAACATCACTTTTTCTTTTTCATAAAAGTACAGGATGGCTTTTTTATTTGATTATGAAGTACTACAATTGAAAGTACGACCTTTGCGGTCCTACGGGCTTGAATGACCTCCAAGCCCGTTACTTGTTATTCAAGCCCATCGAACTTTGGACATAAATTAAACGTGAAATAAAGTATTGTATTTTGGCCATGTGCTCTCTTGAGAATGTTGTGCCTTTATTCCTCATGTCACTTATTGTGTACCCCATCATTTACAGCGCTGTCTTGAATTTATATTTGCGTTTACATTTCTCAGAGATTGCGGCCCTGAAAACACTAGTTACGGTTTTGCAGTTCAAGCACGGAAGTTCATACAGCCGATTGCATGGTTTGCGATCGGTTGTAAAGGGCACCTCCTTTTGGTGCCGCCCAATAAATAGCAGCATAGACGTAGCGCTACACAGGGCCTGTAACCAGGTCGCAAGGAATCGCAGACTTGCAGCCGTTTTATGGCCCCAATTAGAATGAGGCCCGGAGTCCCTTTAATTTTGAGTTTGACAGTAGGAGGTCTCAACACTATTGCAAAATCAGTTTTTAAAATGGCTTAAACATTCACTTTTTTTATAATAAAGTGACTTGACCGCAAATGAGGAATGTTGTGCTTGATCAGAGCTGCATATGGAGTCACATGGAATAAAAATAAAATGTGTTTATTTCATAATATGCTCAGTTTTAATTCCTTGGCGTACTTTCTACATAAGCAGTATGTCTTTTAAAAAATAATTTTGCACAGTGGTACTTTAACTATTTGATTTTGCTTTACTGAATGGAAATATGTGCTTTTGGTTCCTAACATGATTTGTTACCTAGGAGGAACCAATGATGCAGTTTACATCTCTATTCAATTCTGTTGAAAGGATGCCAATTTTAGTAGTCCCTTTTAAATAGTGAAAAAAAAGCAGCTCACAGGTGTATAACCCTCAGGTTCAAGGCCAAAGAAACAATGGAACAGCCCATGGCATAAGTAAAATCTTCTAAATGTCCAATTTTCAAAAACGGCTACACGCCCATGACAGAGTTTTTAAGCACTTCTTAATGGCAAATCTAAGTTTCCTGGATTATGAATGCATCTGATAGAGGAGAATCGGTAGTGCATGAAAACATTTTTGAAAAAGAATATCAAAATAAACATTAACAAACTCACCCTGGTGTTTGCTAAATCTCTTGAGTTTGCAAGCAGTTGCTTTTGTGAGTTGTCCCCCCTGAAAATCCCTGCTCAAATTAGCTTATTATTATTATTATTATCTTTTATTTGTATCGCGCCAACATATTCCGTAGCACTGTACATAGGATAAGAACAAGGGAAATACAATATTAACAAATTCAGAATAAGGAGCCCTGTTTTGAGTTTAGAATATTTGTAGAAAGTGTTTTTTTCCAAAGCAATCTACAAGACTGGAAACTCGCTACTTACAATCTAAAGGGGATGAAAGGGCAGAGACCTGGGGTAGAGTAACAAATAAGGAATAACAAGGGTCAGGTTTTTATCCAGTGGGAGAGATCGGAGGTGAAAGACTCTAGTATGTAGTACTCTGTATCTGATTTGTTCTGGCCAATCACAGGCAGCTAATACATGTTAATACAACGTGACAATCAATGATGGCAATTTGTGCAGGAAGGAATCATGGGATGTGTAATCCCCCTGTAGGAGGAGTCAGACACTGAGCTATAGATCTCTGCATTGTGCTGCTGTTGGCTTGAAGGTTAGTAAAGGGTTAAAACCTGTTCCCAAATTCACTGTGCCTATGCAAGCAGCTCTGGGGGTGTGGAAAACAAGTTTTATTTTAAACTAGGAACTTGCCCGTCAAAAATGACAGGGTTGAAATTGTAAGGCTGGCAATGCTGTTTGCCACACAATGTGAGGCTTTTGGTCCTCTGAGCACCTTCGGCACTCATTGCGAGCCTCTCCACCCCTGTACTTCAAGTTTCCCGTTTATTGCGCGCCTTTCCTCTTGCCTACTGTACGGGCCGCTCATTGCAGGGTTCGTTAACCTGCAAGTTTAGTGCTTGGGAATGCCATGTGTCTCTTTCCAGCTTGCATGTGTGACGGCGCCGCTGGTTCGCCTCGCTTCGCGAGGGATGCAACTGCATTACCAACATCACAAACGTTACCAAAAGCGCAAACATCCACAACTATATATGTGATGCAATCCACCTACTCCTTTTTCAAAATGTTCCTCCTTAACGCCCGTATCTAGTCAAACATTGCATAGTATGTTAGTTACATCTTTGAATAAATACATGTTTTTAAAGTATACTTATTCATTTTTTTTTAAATATACTGCTGCTTTTTCAATCTTAAACATGTTTAACTTGATAGATCAGAACGAATAAGAAAAACAAAAAAATAACATTTAAACAAATAAAGAAGAAATACCGTAAAAACGCATGATAATTATTGTTGTCTTACGGCAATTTAACCTTATCACCAGGTTTGTCTTCCCTTTTGTAATTTCAGGTTTCCTTGTTGTCCTCCTCCGGTCCCAGGGCTTCGGCTCATCTATCCCTTTCTTTCTTTTTCCATAACCGTGTAAGGGCTGTCTAATTTGTATTAAATAGCTGAGAACAGAATATTAAACCCAAGGGCTCCAGATTTCGAAATATTTGGGAATGGTTTCTGCTGACGAATGAGATATAATTTTGTTGATTGCTATGAAATTAGGTTTTGCTTTTTTGGCCATCAGATCGAAGGTATTTGATTTCCAGCTTCTGGCTATATGGCTTTTTGTAGCCAAGAGCAGGAATTGCAAGAAAGTGTTCTGGGGGGTAGAGAGCCTTCCAATGGTAATCCCTAGAAGGAAAGTTTCCGCCGTTCAATTGATTGCATTTCTAAATAAATCAGACTATTTTACATACTTCTTTTCAAATTTGTTGTACTTTAGGGCACCTCCACCAAATGGAGATGAAAGATCCTATATCTGGACAGCCTCTAAAGCACTTTGGGCTCTCTGTCTTATTCCATTTAGCAAGCTTATCTGGTGTGGTATACATTGCAAGACTTTGATGGAGGTTTCCAGCACACTGTAGTTCAAGGAGCCTCGAAAGATATTAGCCCATCATTCTTCCCATTTCTCATCCTTTTCCAAATCCAATATATATTTATCCTTAATGGTATCTGAGGGAGTGTTAAAAATATCTTATAGCGCCCTATCATTCCCTTAAGGGGTACATCTTTGCATATTTTAGTTAGACATTTTGTTCTCTCATTAATACGTACATTGGGCTTATGAAAACATAATAGGCTAAGTCTACAGTAATTGTAGTGTTCCAGTAGGGGTAAGACATATTCATCTCTAAATTCTTCAATAGATATAATCCGATCCTCTCTTCTCCACGAGCCTAATCTGTCTAGATACTGTGATTTTATTAGGAAGGGTATAGAAGCCAGGGAAGCAAATATAATTCTGCCACTGTACAAATCTGTAGTACACCCTCATTTGGAATATGGAGTACAATTTTGGGCACCACTTCATAAAAAGGACAGAGCTGGAAAAGGTACAGAGAAGGGCAACAAAACTAATAAGGGGAATGGAGGGGCTAAGTTATGAAGAAAGACTAGCAAAATTAAGTTTATTTTCTCTAGAAAAAAGGTGTCTAAGAGGAGATATGATTACCTTATATAAATATATCCAGGGTCAGTATAAAGATTTGTCAAGGGAGCTTTTTGTGCCAAGAGGTTTTCAACTGACAAGAGGACATCCCTTGAGGTTAGAAGTAAAAAGATTCCACCTCAAAGAAAGAAAAGGGTTCTTCACAGTAAGGGTGGTTAATCTGTGGAATTCTCTACCAAAGTAGGCGGTGACAGCGGATTTGATAGATAACTTTAAAAGGGGACTAGATTTATTTCTAATCAAAAAGGCAGATCAGGGTTATCCTGGAAAATTAGAGAAGGAGTATTGATCCAGAGAGGAATCCGATCACCAGTATCTGGGGTCGGGAAGGAATTCATTTTTTTTCACTTTTGAGACAATTTTCAAAGTTTCACTTGGGTTTTTTTCTGTTTGCCTTCCTCTGGATCTATTAACAATTTACAACTAATCCGCATATTGCAGATCCGAGGAGATCTTAAAAGGTTGAACTTGATGGGCTAAAAGTCTTTTTTTCAACCTCCATTACTATGTAATTTCCACCAGAGTCTGGATATGGCTGAGATGCCTACTGGTGTTCGTGGATTATAAGTACTGGAGTCATGTAGGGCGATTTAGGCCTCCATTTTTTCTTTTTAAATACCACCTAAACATTATCTAGTTTTAAAATTAATCATCTCCATGAAGGCAATTCAGACACAAAGGGTTAAACTTCCACAGAAGATCATGGAGAGATGTTACAATTTAACTCCCACATTCCTGGCCTGGCTACAGTGGGCAGTTAGTGACATGTTATAGATACATTAATAACTACTGTGTTATTCATAAATAATGAAAACCTCACCAGTGCTGCAGTAAAGTGTGTGTGTGTGTGTGTGTGTGTGTGTGTGTGGGGGGGGGGGGGGCATGTATCTGGTCCTAAAGATGGAAGGACATTTTCTATCTGCTTCAATGGATATCATTTTGTGGGTAATTTTCAAGTAGTCCTATTAGTCCACTAAGGCTGTTGGAGAACAAATTTAATGAGTATTGCAGTGTACAGTGATATATTATTTCTGGATTAATAGTACAAATGTACATCCTCATTTATGATACCTGAATCAATTAATATTAGGTGCCAGACAACATTTCTAGGAGGCAGGGCGAGCATTTATATAAAGCAGTGACACACGGTTCCCTGGTGGTTAGGGGTTTTCACCGCTGCGACCTGGGTTTATTCCAGTCAGGGAACCAAGAGGTCACACCACCCTGACGCCATGCAGGGTTGGCCTGGTCAGTACTTGGAAGGGAAACCAACTGGGAATACCAGCAGCTGTATGCTGTGGCCCACTGGAGAAGGATCTGGCAGCCTACTCCAGTATCTCTGCCATTAAAACCAAGTGGTCCATGAGGTCACTGAGAATCGGACATGACTGAGCGACGCAAACACACACATCACAGTGTCAGCCCAACATGGTTTTAAAGGACTGCAATATATTGTATGTAATAAATTAACATTAGCCGCTGTGTAAGCACTTTCAGAGAAAATCTCTATTTTAGCAGGCACTGCTAGGGCATTGAGGCTGACATGATAGTTATACTTCCATTTCAAGGAGCGAGGATACTCGTAATCCACCTGTGGGGGAGAGAGGTGAGATGTTGAGATCTTATCCGAAACCAGCAGTTAAAGGCATGTTTAAGTTTACTGGATTCTGAATGCATCTGATCTGAGGAGAATCAGTAGGGTATGAACATTTTTTGCATGAAAAAATAACAGAATAAATATTTATTAAACTTGCCATAAAAGTTTGCAAAATCTTGTGAGTTTGGTAGTAGTTGATTTAAGAGTCAATGCCTCTGAAAATCTCTGCTAAAATTAGTATAACATTAATAATTAGTTGGGCCAATCAGAGGCAGATACAACAGTCTCTGCAGCAAAGCATCAGGGGATTTTTAGGCTTAGTTCCCAAAGCCGCACCTATCTCGCCTCCTCTGAATGATGCTTCTCGCCAGTGCTGTTGTAGCTTTCTGTATTGTTTCTGCTGTTGGATTGAAGGTTAGTATAGGGTAAAATAACATACTTTAATGCAGTGTTTCTATTGGTTAGTATGGGGTGCCTATGTAAACCGCTCAGGGGGTGTGGAAATCATTTTTTTTTTAAATAAATTTGTATAAGTGTATGCCAGTGAAAAACACAACTTTGCCTACTTATACAAGATTATTATAGTGGAAACCACCCACTGTTAAAGGGACATGGACGTTTTCTGAACTTCACTAAGAATATGATATATCTACGTATCCGTTTACTTTTTATGTACTTTATTTTATTAAGTACATAAAAGCTAATTTTCCTTACCTGCTTGGGTCTGCCCTCTGCAGCTCATAAAGACACATACTTTGAAGTGCAGTGTTTCAAACGAGCCAATCCGAGACCATCTCTCAACAGCATGTACCTGTATGCATGTGTTTCTTCTCCAATCTGCTCTGTTAAGTGAAACAAAGTCTTGTTGACTGATTGGAAATGGGGTCGCTGTGTTTGCTTAGCTGGTTGTGCATTCGCAAGTCAGAGAGATGAATTTCCAATAGCTTCCAATGGCTTCCTCCTAGTTTGTATTATTTACTACATCAGGGCAAAAGGGATTACTTATGTCACTTTAATGTACCCTTTCTAAGATATAGATCACTCCTAACTCCAGCTCTGGATTGTGCATATATCACATACATGCACAGTGTAGTAGCACATGATGTACATGTCATCTGGGATTTCTATCCTCACCAGACTCGCCGCACTCTGTGATCACGCTGTTTGTAAGGACAAGTGTACCTGGTGTGACCTCTGACCTGCAAACACTTTCTCCTAAACAGTGTATTGTGTGTCCAGGTTAAACAGTTATTGAGTCATGAATCTGTAGTGAAGCAGTGATAGGTGCAGGGCAGTTATAGGGTGAGGGGTCCCATTATGGAGCAGTGATAGGTACAGGGCAGTTATAGGGTGAGGGGTCCCATTATGGAGCAGTGATAGGTACAGGGCAGTTATAGGGTGAGGGGTCCCATTATGGAGCAGTGATAGGTACAGGGCAGTTATAGGGTGAGGGGTCCCATTATGGAGCAGTGATAGGTACAGGGCAGTTATAGGGTGAGGGGTCCCATTATGGAGCAGTGATAGGTACAGGGCAGTTATAGGGTGAGGGGTCCCATTATGGAGCAGTGATAGGTACAGGGCAGTTATAGGGTGAGGGTCCTGTAATAGAGCAGTGGTAGGTACAGGGCAGTTATAGGGTGAGGGGTCCCATTATGGAGCAGTGATAGGTACAGGGCAGTTATAGGGTGAGGGTCCTGTAATAGAGCAGTGATAGGTACAGGGCAGTTATAGGGTGAGGGTCCTGTAATAGAGCAGTGATAGGTACAGGGCAGTTATAGGGTGAGGGTCCTGTAATAGAGCAATGATAGGTACAGGACAGTTATAGGGTGAGGGTCCTGTAATAGAGCAGTGGTAGGTACAGGGCAGTTATAGGGTGAGGGTCCTGTAATATAGCAGTGGTAGGTACAGGGCAGTTATAGGGTGAGGGGTCCTGTAATAGAGCAGTGATAGGTACAGGGCAGTTATAGGGTGAGGAGTCCTGTAATAGAGCAGTGATAGGTACAGGGCAGTTATAGGGTGAGGGTCCTGTAATAGAGCAGTGATACGTATAGGACAATTATATTGTGAGTGGCAGTCATAGGTACAGGGCAGTTATAGGGTGAGGGGTCCTGTAATAGAGCAAATAGGTACAGGGCAGTTATCGGGTTGATGTCCTGTACTGGAGTAGTGGTAGGTACAGGACAGTTATAGGGTGAGGGGTCCTGTAATAGGGCAGTGGTAGGTACAGGGCAGTTATAGGGTGAGGGGTCCTGTAATAGAGCAGTGGTAGGTACAGGGCAGTTATAGGGTGAGGGGTCCTGTAATAGGGCAGTGGTAGGTACAGGGCAGTTATAGGGTGAGGGGTCCTGTAATAGGGCAGTGGTAGGTACAGGGCAGTTATAGGGTGAGGGGTCCTGTAATAGAGCAGTGGTAGGTACAGGGCAGTTATAGGGTGAGGGGTCCTGTAATAGAGCAGTGGTAGATACAGGGCAGTTATAGGGTGAGGGGTCCTATAATAGAGCAGTGATAGGTACAGGGCAGTTATAGGGTGAGGGGTCCTGTAATAGGGCAGTGGTAGGTACAGGGCAGTTATAGACTGAGGGATCCTGTAATAGAGCAAATAGGTACAGGGCAGTTATCGGGTTGATGTCCTGTACTGGAGTAGTGGTAGGTACAGGGCAGTTATAGGGTGAGGGTCCTGTAATAGGGCTGCGATAACACAGGACAATTATATATGAGTACAGGGCATTTGAGGGCTGTTGCTTTGTTTTGTACTGATACATATTTGTGGGATGTTTAAATCCGGCATTGGCAATATCAATACATTATGGAGCTGAGCAGTCACACACCCCCTGCCAGTCCTATCATACAATACGTGACCTCCCATATGCACAATGATGGGACAAATACACACCCTGCCAGCCCTCCCTATATACACAGTGTGGGCACAATATAACCCCAGCCAGTCAGTATTGTACACACACTGTGTGGGAACCGGGATTTGACAGATGGACTGGCATAGAAAATGTCTATGACAGAAATAAACATTTAAAGGGGACATAAGTGGAATCATGGAACGAAAGAGTAAAAGAGCAAAGAACATTTAAAGAGTGGGGCAGTTCTGTTCCAATAATAGGTTACTGAATAAATAAATAAAAAAATAAATAAATAAAAAAAATATATATATATATATATATATATATATATATATTAGTCATTCAGTCGTGTACAACTCTCCGTGACCACATGGACTGCAGCTCAGCAGACACTTTTATCACAAAGATACTGGAGCAGGCTGCCATTTCCTTATATCCAGTGGACCACAATGCGTCTGTTCCCTCTGTTATGACCTGCCCATCTTGGGCCTATATGGTATAGCTCACAGCTTCATTAGCAGATTGTGTATAAGGTCTGTAGACCTCTGCTTTCTTATATTATCCACAAGACACTTGGGTGCTCTGTGACATCAGCTCCCCCCCCCCCCCCCCCCCCCCCCCCCATTATCAAGCTGTTTATTGCTCAGTCCTTGTACACCAAGGTCCTTCAGCTCCAACTTTCCTTTCCAAATAGTTAAAGGGGGAACGCAAGCCATAGAATGGAAAGTGAGGGGAAGGAGAGAGGAAGAGAGGGGGGTATATTGGTTAGGGAAGGAGCGTGTAATGGAAGATCAGCCGTGAAAGGGCCTGTGAAGGAAGTTATGGACAATAGATTTAATTAAAGGAACACACAGAACGCTTTCTTGTTTTTATGTTTGGAACTACACATTACAATTGGTAAACTATTTACTTTTTAAAAAAATATAATGTTTACTTTTTACATATTTTTCATATATTCTTTTTTTTTCAAATCCTGGAAGTGAAGTAAAACAATGATTATGGATAAACTAGGAAATCGCCCGTCAAAAATGACAGGAATTAAATTGTAAGCAGCATGTTGGTTTTATTTTCCCACGTGTCTGGCGTTGTTCGTGTTACTGTCTTTGACATCGTGTATTTTCTAATTCTGCGTGCCTGGCATTGCAGAGCCTCGTTTTAATCCAGTTTCAGAACGTTTATGTTTTTTCGGCCGCCATTTTTTCCCTCGTTCAGCCGATTTTTCTGGTGGCTAAAAGCTGAAAATATGTCTCCAATTCGGTTGCATCTTAAGTCCTAGCTCTCACTCTGTGCTGTTTTTTTTTTTTGTTTGTTTGTTTTGTTTCATTACTTTGGTTGTTTTTCTGTGTTTTCAAGTTAAGCTTTTTAACCAACTGCCTGCTTCAACTGCTCCCCTCGCTTCGAGAGGCTCGCAGTGCAATGGTCGCCTTCGGCGCTCATTGCAGCCTAAGTCCCGTCATTGCAGGCTAAGTCTTGCGTGCTTCAACTGCTCACCTCTCTTCGCGAAGGCCCTAAGTCCTGTGTGCTTCAACTGCTCCCCTCGCTTCGAGAGGCTCGCAGTGCAATGGTCGCCTTCGGCGCTCGTTGCAGCCTAAGTCCCGTCATTGCAGGCTAAGTCTTGCGTGCTTCAACTGCTCACCTCTCTTCGCGAAGGCCCTAAGTCCTGTGTGCTTCAACTGCTCCCCTCGCTTCAAGAAGTTTGCAGTGCAATGGTCGCCTTCGGCGCTCATTGCAGCCTAAGTCCCGTCATTGCAGGCTAAGTCTTGCGTGCTTCAACTGCTCATCTCTCTTCGCGAAGGTCCTAAGTCCTGTGTGCTTCAGTGGCTCACCTCGCTTCGTGAGGCTAGCAGGCAGACCTTTCTGTGCGAGGGCCACAAGTGCATCACCATCGCAAACGTTACGAACATCGCAAAGATCCATAACTATATATGTTGGCTTTCGATTTAAGGTCAGTAAAAATAAATTCCCCACTTGCGTGTGACCTGCACGTACCTGCCTAATGTGGGGGAGGAAATGGGATGTGTTTGTGGTCAGTCGTGTGTGTTGTGGGGAGATTAGCCCTCGAGGACACGGCAGTTCAGACCTGATCTTTGTTATTCCTCTATACACTGGCGGGCCGGAGGAAAACCTGCTGGGTATGTTGTTATAGAGAGCGTGTATTTGTGTCTTTTATACAGGGTAATATAATATATCTAATGTACATAATATATTTACAATGGTAATCTAGTGACAATAACCATTCATCCTATAAACAATTTATCAAGTTTAAAGGGACATGGAATTAATTTAGTTTTTTTCTATTTAAGCATTTAAAAGATAATATTTACCCCATTACAAAATTCCTTTTTGAACAAAAAAAAATATTAAAACCTGTTTAAACTTCATTAAAATGAATAGGAAATACAGAGAGCATATTTTAGTTGGTAGAGCTCATTGGTTTGGAGAGGGCAAGCCCCCGAGAGCAGTTACATCTCTGAATAAGTTTGTGTGCTCTGAGACCTTTATTTGAAAAAAGACAACAAACTATTATCCTGCAGAAAGAAGCCATTAGAAGATGACTGTGGCTTTGAAAGGATGTACATAGTCAGGAACTATACTCACATAGGCAGTGGCAGTCAAATGATGCTCAGTTGGTATGAAGGGGCCTAATCAGGAGTGCCAAGATAACGGATATAGGTGAAATAGATGATATAGATAGATATAAATGATATGATATAGATAGATATAGGTGATATGGATTATATAGGTGATATGGATTATATGGATAGAGATAGATAAATATATTATAGGAACAGTCACAGTATATTAGAACATATATTAAATTATACTGAATAAAGATGTTTTTCCTTTTTTAGTATTTATTGCAGTCATTTTTCCAGAAAAGATAAATGTTTTGCATTACGTTCTTTCCATAATGGAAAATGTGTCCCTTTATTGTCCCCGCAGCAGGGCTTAGAATTATGGCACAATATGAAAGTACCAATAAAACTAGGAATATTTTTAATTATTAATAAAATAATTAGGAATTTATTACATTTTGGTTGTCACAGCTTCAAGAACATTTTCCACCAGACTGGTTGTAATTAGCTCATTACTAGATTCAGGGCTTCCTTTTGCATATGCCTTCAGTAAGGAACACAGATGTTGTGTGGTTCAGTCGTGTCCGACTCTGCGTGACCAGGCCCAGCAGGTCAGTAATTGGATGAGAGACCAGGAGCTGTATGCTGTGGTCCACCTGAGAAGGAACTGGCAACCCACTTCAATATCTCTGCTAGCGCTACGGAATATGTTGGCGCATTACAAATACATGCTAATAATGGTCCATGAGGTCACAGATTCGGAAAAGACTGAGCAACGCAAAATCGCACACATATCTGGTAATGACAGACTTAGAGATCTCCCAACTACTTTTTTGCATTTTTTTTATTTTTATTTTTTATGCAAAATCTTGTGTTTTTCGAAAATTCGAAATATTTCCATTTCAACCAGTGATTCATGTTTGGTAATTTTATTACTGATGACATTAAATGTGCTACTTTCTTTCCAGTGTATAAATTCAGAAAATGCATTTTGTGTTGGGTTATTATGTTGGAAATGATGTTACTGCTTCAGATATATCCTAAATATATCTGTTCGAATTAAAGTGATACAGCAAAAGTTCCAATTTGGAATCATTTAATACCAAAGATAACAAGTACTTTATCAATGGAAGGTGATTTAACACAGAAACTTACATTGAAGTTTGCAGTTTCCTGTCAATCAACCCTTTATGAAACACCCACTTTATCTGCCTCCTTCCCTGCAATGGTCACTGCAGACTGGTCTGGGGAATACAATTATAATAGCCTCTGGGGCAGATCTACTCTAAAGCTAATAGGGGGAGAAAAGCAGCTCTGCTTCCAATACGGATTCCAGCAAATAAATGCTTTCAGTGTCCCTTTAATGGGACGTGGAAGTCTTCTGCATTTCACTAGAAATGTATTATGCATCTCATCACTTTTTATTTTATTTTATTAAGAAGTACGTAAAAGCTCTATTTTTCTGTCTAAAATCTTACAGGTAGATCCTAACTGGTTTCTCCCCTCTGCAGCTCATGAAGACAGTGCACTTCTTAGTACAGGTATTGCAGGGATCAGTCAGCGGCAGTACTCTGCAACATTCTGCTTGAGAGGTCATTGACAGGCTAATTTGAAACACTGCACTTTACACTGTATTCATGAGCTACTGAGGGCAAACCTCAAAAACGGGTACAAACGTTATGATTTTAGACAGAGAAAATGGAGCTTATAATCACTTTTTAATGCAATAATGTACATAAAAGTAAATTGATACATGTGTGTTTGTGTCGTTCAGCTGTATCCGACTCTCTGTGACCTCATGGACCATGCTGGTATTCATGGCAGAGATACTGGAGTGGGTTGCCGGTTCCTTCCCCAGTGGGCAACAGCATACAGCTCCTGGTATTCTTAAGGGGTCTCCCATCCAAGTACTGACCAGGCCCAACCCTGCATGTCTTCGGGGTGGTGTGAACTCTCGGTTCCCTGACTGGAATCGAACCCAGTTGTAGCGGTGCAAGCACTGAATCCTAACCACTGGACCACCTGGGAACCCAATTGATACATAGTTATATTATAATCCTGGTGGGATCCATAAATCTTTAATGTCCTTTTCTAAAGGTTTCAGCTGACCGCCTCCCTTTAAAAGATAATTGACATTTTTGTGATCTAATGTTGATTACAATCATTACATGTATTAATTAGGTCTCGCTATCACGGACAGGCTGATAACCTCTCACATTGCTTCTATCCTGTGTATGACCTGCACACGGTTGCTGTGTGTTTAAGATAAACCGCATTGTCATGATCTGGGAAGTCAATTCCAAGACACCCTTCTGTAAACAGTAGCTCCACTTAGGTGAAGCTGCACAGCGTTTACTTATGAAACACCCTTTGTGTACTGGGCTGTGATCTAATGTGTTTAAAAAAGCACCTTTACGTTTATAAAATAGGGTTTCATTTGCTTAAATGATTCTGTTTGTTCCATTCTCAGGGTGTGTACCTGAAAACGACCTAGCCTTCCATTACTCTATTTGAAAACCCTGAAAAGCTTTAGTCCAGTTAGGAGGTTGAAGCTTCTTGTGCTTTCGAAAATGTTAAATTACGCAGCAGCATAATCAAATATAATAGTTGTCGTAATTGCGAGTTTGTCGGTAATGATATCTTAAAAGTTTCGGCATGCGCAATGAGCGCCATAAAGTTGTGTGTTTGATGGGGGGCTGCAAGGAGCGCCAAAGGTGCTCATCGCGAGGCTCGATAGTTAGAAGGGGGGAGTTATAGGCCATTTTTTTTTTCAAGTCCGTAACTCGGAAGCCGTTCGGAGGCCGTCAAAAGACTCCTATTGATTAATAAATAAGCTTGCATGCTTAATTTGCTTTATAATTGGCGCTTTTGGCCGGTCTAAAAAAATGGCTAGGCGAGGGGGGGGGAAATGGCGGCCTTAAATCTGTAATTTTTTTTTTCAAGCCCGTAAATAGGAAACCCATTTTGGGCTTGGGGAAAAATGATCAATGTCCCAAGCCCGCAAATGGTTTTACACATGTAAATGGAAACAGGAGCACAGAGGAGAGAGAGGGGGGAGTGGGTGGAAAGAGACACAGGGGGGGGAGTGGGTGGAAAGAGACACAGGGGGGGGAGAGGGTGGAAAGAGACACGAGGGGGGGGAGAGGGTGGAAAGAGACACAGGGGGGGGGAGAGGGTGGAAAGAGACACAGGGGGGGGGGAGAGGGTGGAAAGAGACACAGGGGGTGGAGAGGGTGGAAAGAGACACGGGGGGGGAGAGGGTGGAAAGAGACACAGGGGGGAGAGGAGTGGGAAAGAGACACAGGGGGGAGAGAAGTTGGAAAGAGACACGGGGGGGGAGAAGTTGGAAAGAGACACGGGGAGGGGGGGAGAAGTTGGAAAGAGACACGGGGAGGGGGGGGGAGAAGTTGGAAAGAGACACGGGGGGGGAGAAGTTGGAAAGAGACACGGGGGGGGGGGGGAGAGGGTGGAAAGAGATACGGGGGGGGGAGGGTGGAAAGAGACACAGGGGGGGGGAGAGGGTGGAAAGAGACACAGGGGGGGGGAGAGGGTGGAAAGAGACACAGGGGGGGGGAGAGGGTGGAAAGAGACACAGGGGGTGGAGAGGGTGGAAAGAGACACGGGGGGGGAGAGGGTGGAAAGAGACACGGGGGGGAGAGAAGTTGGAAAGAGACACAGGGGGGAGAGAAGTTGGAAAGAGACACGGGGGGGGAGAAGTTGGAAAGAGACACGGGGAGGGGGGGAGAAGTTGGAAAGAGACACGGGGAGGGGGGGGGGAGAAGTTGGAAAGAGACACGGGGGGGGGAGAAGTTGGAAAGAGACACGGGGGGGGGGGGAGAGGGTGGAAAGAGATACGGGGGGGGGGGAGGGTGGAAAGAGACACAGGGGGGGGGAGAGGGTGGAAAGAGACACAGGGGCGGCAGAGGGCCAGAAGAGACACAGGGTAGGGAGATAAGGGGAGGGAGATAAGGCAGAGAGACACAAGGAAGAGAGGGGGAAACGGACACAGCCGAAGGAGCTCATTGCTAGGCCCGCAAGTTATTGTGTGACAAACGGCATTGCCAGGCTTCAAATTTTATTGCCGTCATTATTTTTGACAGTCGCTAGTTGCATATGAAATGTAAAAAAAAAAATGAGACTGTATTTAGTTTTTATTTCAAAAGGTTATGGATTAAATATAGCACTATATTGCTCATTTAAATGTAATTTCCTCAGATGCTCCAATATTAAAGGGACATGGAGGGTTCACCATTTTTAATATTATTAGAACAAACTACCTAAATGTGTATTTTTATATTTAAAAAATAATTTTCTTAACCAGTGCTTAAAATCTGTTATTTTTCCTCACTGAAATATTTCAAATAGTCCCTGCAAAGATCCACGCCCTGTAACTAATGGATACAGTGTTGCTATAGAATTAGATGTACTAGCCAATCAGACTGTGTCTCGGCAGTATGTTATTAAAGTGCTGCAGTGGCCCAGTCTGTCATTGGCTACTACATCTAGTACTATAGAAACACTGAGCTATGTTTAAATATGCAAATAATTTCGTTTAATATTAAAAACGAGGAACCCGCCATGTCCCTTTTTAACCTAATCCACTGATTCTTGTCTTTCCTCTTTATCTGTTTAGCAGCAACGTTATTCAGTGTATTATATTCATAAAATCCTAGGCATGGGATGAGTGGACATTTTATCAACAGGTCTTTGATTGTCTTCTTCTAAACGTACTATTGTTCCTGCTAAATAATTAAGACCACCTTGGATTAGTCAGGATGATTTTGTTAAAGGACCACTGCAGTTCATGAAAAAAGATGATGTTTGTGTAAGCCATGATAATAAAATGTTTTTTTGGGGGGGGAATTTGAATTTAAGGCTCTATTTAGGAGTACAGGAATCCATTTTGTGTTTGCTACATCACATCTTAAGAGCTGGATAATGGGGGTGTGGAGAAGAGAACATGCAGAGGTCCAGAAGCTTTCTCTGATAACTTGTCACTACACCCATTTCCCCCTAATTAACCGAGAAGCATCATTCAATGCAACTATACCTCTCCAGAAATGTAACACACAACTTCAACCAATGTGTCATGGATTCCTCCGGGGTCTTGCAGAGGCATTTATTTTTTTCCTCATTAAAACAATATTGTGTTTCAAAGTCGCGCTGTAGAATGCTGTCATTCATTCCAGAAACATCATACATGGCTCCTTGCCATACTAGTGCTTTACCTAAACATCCACACCCATCTCTACGTCTAATTCTAAATGTTATGCTAAACATAGAATAATATATCAGGTAACATCCAGTTTGCCAATTTCTTGTCTAACATTATTGTTAAAGGAACACCATCACCCCAAAATCAAGTTGTTGGTTTTTTTTAAACTTATTTATAAAGAGCATTCAAATTACATACACTGTACTGACATTTGTTTGTAAAGTGGATAATTACTGAGAAAATATGTTCTCCTGGATACTAATTAGTTTTGTATGTGCTAATTGGGATTACAGTGTGCTTGTCTATCTCTGTAGAGGCAAACCATTAAGGCTGTCATGCAGTTGTGTGCCTTGAACCACCCTTATCAAGCACTCTGAGATGTACTTTAGCATAAAGGAGTTTCACTTTCGATGTTGAATATATCAGGAATGATCTAATGTAGAGAAAAATAGCTAGTATAATTTATAGACCGTTCTTAATGCTCTTTAAGGTGTAACCAACTTCCTGTTGGGGTGTCTGTCCTTTTAAAATGTAAATGGGGGTAGGTATCCACTGGTGACATGCAAAATGCTGTAGGTTAGGAGAGTGTGCAACACTTCTGTGAGCAAGAGTCAGAGAAAAGTGCACCGACTAGGAAAGAATTGGGGTGAATTATGCACCTCCACTGGCTAAGAGTGGGCAATATTTGTTTAAAAGGCCACTGTAACTCCGCCACAGTCTAGCAGTGGATCACAGACTGTTTGTTTTTTTCAAAATACATCTGAGGACTATAAAAAACATTGTTTAAAGAGTTGTCTGTCCCTTTAAGACCATCCGTATGAGTAATCGTAAAAGTTTTTTTTTTTTTGGCAGAGTTGTCAGGAGCACACCTTTTTTTTTAGGGTGGTGCCTCCTAATGTTGTCTAGTCGCAGGATCTCTGCTCCTGAAATATTTAGATATCTGAAGGGCTGCCTGTTAAATACCTATTAGCACAAGTGCTTCCGAAATACAAACAGTGATCACTGCGGAGTGAAGCATTGCCAGAGCACTAGATCTGAGAGGTGTCTGCAAATCCCTGTCCTTAAATTTGTTAGGATAAAAAAGCCGTACCAGCAATATCACGTATTTACAATATTTCCTATTGAATAACTTAAATGGGCCAAATGTTTCTGAAAATAAAACATTTAACATGAACAAACTTTTTAAAGGGATTTTTATTAATGTTTCATCAGCTTTCTATTAATTAAGGTTATCCTCCTCATCCTCTAAGAGTCCACAGACTAATATCCCACCACCTTCTGGACCTGCCACCTTTCTTACAGTTCACTCTCATGCATGCTGCCATCTTTCCAACTATACCACTGCATTTTGGGACTTGTGGTCACACCCACGGGGGTAATTCATAGTGTTCATGCTACATGTTAGAAGATGGAAAGAGATACCAAACTGAAAATAAAGTTATTTAAAACCAAATATGTTTGCCAAAACAGTTCATTTTGATTAAATAAAGTAATAGACATTTATAACGTTTATATTTTACAAGGAAGAAATCAATTAGTGGGATTTACTCACAAAATGAATTAAGTTTTAATTTATTGCACTTTCATCTTTTATGATAGGGCAAAGTCACGGTTTAAATAAACTTTATTGGGTAACTATTAAAGTTTATTTCACCAAGTGGCCTGTAATTTATACACTTTTTATAAGTTAATAAGGTTTAATTCACAAAATGGTAGCGTAATTTTACTGAAGGTTTTGCTCTTTATCTGTAGTAAAGTGAATAAAGCCATTTAACTGTATTGGGAGTAGCGCTGTAGTTTATTTTTATTCATTTCACTTTCATGCAATTTAATAAGACTTACATGTTTTACCGTTTTGTGAGTTTATTTCTATATGTTCTAAGATATTTAAATGTTTCTGCTCTCTCTGTTTTTATTGGAATTCATCTTGTTTTTATCTTTTTTGTTTCCTTTAGTTGTCTTTTGTGAGGGAAACTTAGGTACCAATAATTCTTGCACTCTAGGATGCAATTGAAAGCTTTTCAGCGTACTAGGCCTCGCCTTACGGACAAAATAGAAAATGGCGGCTCCCTAAAAAATGTCCCCATTATTCAGATTAGTTTTTTGGACGATCATAATTTTTATTATGAGAGCTCAGTGATCCTTTTAATGTTTATTCTGAATAGTATATAGAGCTATAAGCTCTGTATTTATCTGCTTCATGTATTTTTTATTTTTATTTTTTTTATTCCCACAAATTTAGCAAAACCTAAAATAAAGTGGGTACTGGCTGCTTTTTATTTAGTGTCGCCATCTGAGACATTGATTCTGATGCCGGTTTTGTAGTCTACACGGAAATGAGCTCCTTGTGGTGTGGAGAAAACAACAACAATAAACAGAGTGGGTTGCTATGGGAACACTCCATTGCAGGCTTCAGGCCTAGTAAAATGAAATGAAAAACAGATAGGAAGCGGTTTTCTTCATGGTAATCATGAATTGTACGGAGATGAATCTGTGGCCTCCATATTTTATAAATTAATAATCATCGAACATAAACCATTCCAGATATTCTAAGAACTGCAGGATTTGTAATGGTCATGTGAAAGCAATGATATTTTGTGATGGGTGTTAATAGGACATGGGATGTAAAGATCTGTATAATGATCAGCCCAGCCCTGCAGATGTTCTCCTGCTTCTCTCTTGCTGCTTTCTCTCTCTGTTATCTCAGTTCTGTCTCTTCGACTGGTCTCTCGCTCTCTCTCTGACCGCTCTTTGCTCTCTCAGTGCTTTCTCAGTGATGTCTCTCCGTCTGCTCTCTCTCTGTTCTCTCTCTCTCTGTTCTCTCTCTGTTCTCTCTCTCTCTCTCTCTCTGTTCTCTCTCTCTCTCTCTCTCTCTCTCTCTCTCTCTCTCGCTGCAATCTTTCTGTTCTCCCTCTCTGATTGCTCCCTGTTTTCTCCCTGCTCTCTTGCTCAATACTTCTGCTGTTCTTGCTTCTCTTTGTGCTTTCACTCTTCTCTTTAGTTTATTATCCTCTCTAGCTACTCTCCCTCCTTCTGCTTAATCACTCTCCTGATCCACTTGTGCTGTCTTTCTCCTCCACTTTCCCACTTGTCCCTCCCTTGCTTTCTCTCTCACTTACTTCCTCTTGTCTCTCTCAATCATATGCCTCCCTCCTGTTCCTCACTGCACTTTATAATCTCTTTCTCCAATTCTCCTATTTGTAGTTATTTAGTCGTTCAGTCCCGTCCTACTCTCTGTGACTCTATGGACCACAACAAACCAGGTGCATCTCTGTCACTGTCCCTCTGAGCTCCATCAAGTTCATGTTCATTGCTTCAGTGATCTCATCTATCTCCGCCTTTGTTGTCCCTGTCTTCTTGTGCCTTCAATCTTTCTCAGCATCAGTCTTTTCTAGGGAATCCTGCGTCTCATAATATGGCCAAAATATTTGAGCTTCAGCCTCGTGATCATACCTTCTAGTGAACAGTTTGTGTTGATTTTCTGAAGTATTGTTTTAATGGATATTCTTGCAGTCCAAGAGACTCTAATCCGTCTTCTCCAACATCACAATTCAAAGGTGTCAATTCCACAGCGCTCAGATTTCTTTATGGTCCAGCTCTCACATCCTACTGGGAATACCATAGTTGGAACTATGCAGACCTTTGTTGATAGTTTTAATATCATCACTTTTTACTAGCTTGTCCAAGCTTGCCATAGCTTTCCTTCCCAGAAGCGAACGTCTTTTAATTTCATGACTACAGTCCCCATCTGCAGAGATCTGTTGTTCCATGTTCGGTTCTGATGCACCCCTCTCTCACACTCTCTTCCCTTATCGCTTACTCTTATTTTATCTTCCCCCTTCTATATTTCCATTCTAACAATAGAGCTGGATCTCTTAATGGACCATATTTACAGTATTCCCTTATCACATATTTACAGTATTCGCTTTTGAAGAAGTAAACTTAACAAGACAACATTTTCTTGAAGGAAAAATAAATACAACTTTTAAGTTTTTTATAACGATTATATTCACCTTTTCTGTATCCAAGTTTTGGCCCAGGTGACAAACCAAGTTAGTAAAAAAAACTCGGCTAGTTCATTACAGCACATTTGCATAGATCATTTCATAATGTATTTCTTTTTCTTTTTTTCTGTTTTTTTTATTTTATTTTTCTTTATGAAGCATTAATACCGCATACAGTAAAATGGCACCTACTCATAAGAATCCAAAGACAACTAAAGCCTTGGGCCTTGACTACCAAACATGGCTGTGGTAAAGCCATTTATCCATCTATACACATGCATACAATATAGTTATTGTTTAATAGGTGCAGCTGTTAGTCAGAGAGAGAAAGATTGACTTAAAGAAATTCTCTAAACCATTTACACTAACTATTTTGGGGGGATAAAATGTGATTAAAACTTGTTTTACAACACACATTAACATATTGCTATGCCTGGTGGTCCAGTGGTTAGGATTCAGTGCTTTTGCTTCTGTGACCTGGGTTCGATTCCAGTCAGGGAACCAAGAGGTCACACCACCCTGAAGCTGAGCAGGGTTGGGCCTGGTCAGTACTTGGATGGGAGACCATCTACGATTAGAAGGGGCTGTATTCTGTGGCCCACTGGAGAAGGAACTGGCATCCCACTCCAGTATCTCTGCCGCGGATCAGCATGGTGTGTTACGGATACACATGGCTAAAGCAAGTAAAAGAAAAAAAGATAGATTTATTAAAATACTTTTAAAATGTGTGGGAGACCAGAGCAAGAGCTCACATACTAACAGTTGATACATTTTAACACACAGAACCATCAGCTGCTAAGGGTATTTATCGTGCGTGAAGCGGTTTTAAAGGACCACCGAAGCGTCATATTTATAGTAAGCTTTTTCGAAGTCTATACTTTTTTTTTTTTAAGTATTATTATTATGTTATGGTTTTAAATGTTTTACTCTGCTGATGCAATTGATCAGCTTAGTCTTTTGTATACTTTCCTCTTTGGAGCACTCCACTAAATGAGAAATATTGAGAATATTTGTCTGATCGGTTAATGCAGCGGATGTGGACCCCGGTCATGCATTCTTTGCAAGTGGATTAAGTTTGACTCTTCTTCACTCTTGCCTGCTGCACATTTTAAAAGTACATTTATGTTAAAAGAGCCACTGTAGCACCAAGCTTTTTAGCATTTAAAAATTCAGGTTTAAAACTTTATTGAAACATCTAATAAATGACAATATATGTATGTATGACGATATATGTATGTATGTATGTGTGTGTGTGTGTATATATATATATATATATATATATATATATATATATATATATATATATATATATATATATATATATAATATACACATACATATATACACCGAAAACTAAAACTAAAGAGTAAACAGGGACTCACTGTGAGCCTATTTGTTTTTCTTAACTACTTTTGCATTCAAAAGAATGGGGATAAAATACAATCTTGTGATTGCTCACAATCTCAAAGCTCCTTACTCCTCGGTTTCCTGTAATATGGTAGTGGAGAAAAAATTAAATTAGACGTTAAAGGGATGTAGAAGTTTTCTGGATTTTACTAGGTACATAATACATCTTTGTATCTGTTTACTTTTGATGTACTTTTATTTTATTAAGAAATGTTTTACCAAACAAAATAAGATAAAATATTACCTGCCTGGTGCTGCCCTTTGCAGCTCACAAAGACACATACTCTATGGTGTGCTGTCTCATCGTAGTCAATGAGCTGCCATCTCTCCTCAACATTCTCTAATACGTGGTCTCTAATAGGCTAGGACATTACACTGCACGTCCAGCTCTACAGAGTCTATGTCTGCATATGATGTAGAGGGCCGACCCATACAGGGACTATTTGCTTAATAGTCCCTTTTTAATGCAATTTTTATAGATGGATCTAAGTTTGAATCAGGAATGTCGGCCCCTGTTGTGTCTGGTCCTCAAGTTTATTGGTTCTCAGTCTTAAAGCTTCAATATTTGAAATAAATGATCAGTTATTCTGTAGTCCTTTCTCTGGTTCTCCTGTGATTTGTTAATGTCCTTCCTATGTCCATTTTCTATACAGTTATATTTAAATATTTGTCTGCCTATTCATCCAAAAAAAACGATTGTGAACCTTGAATTAATTTTTACAACTTAATTTAGACCTTGAGGAATTCTGTGAAGACAGCACTTCTATATACTATTTATTTTTTAATGCAAAATTTTTTTTAAAACATTTTCATTTTAAAATGTCTTTATAGAACATGTAACCCACCTTCTGCCTAGAAATACTATCAATGAAAAATGACCTTTCAAGGACATTGTTACATCTAAATAACTACCCTGTCAAATAGAGTAATTGCTATTGAATTTTCCTAGTTGGCGTATAGATTTATTTTTATTGTTTTTTTATAGATATTATGACCCAGATTGTTATCTGGATTTTGAAGATACCATGTTTCGATACATGTGTGTTTGCATGGCTCAGTCATGACTGACTCTATGTGACCTCAACACATCATGCTGATCCACTTGGTTTTCATGGTAGATATACTGGAGTGGGTTTCCAGTTCCTTCTCCAGTGGGCCACAGGATACAGCTCCTGGTATTCCTAGGTGGTCTTCCATCCAAGTACTGACCATGCCCAACCCTGCTTGGCTTCAGGGTGGTGCGACCTCTTGGTTCCCTGACTGGAGTTGTACCCAAGTCGCAGTTGTGAAAGCACCGAATGCTAACCACTGGCCCGCCAGGGAACCCTAGCAGTTAAAGTGCTATTAAATATGTATGACTGAATTAGTGGATTTACAATTAAAGGCTTTAGGAGGGATCAAAGGATGGCTTCATCTTGTTCCATGTCCATTTAAAGGATCACTGAAGTGTGTTCTATGTCCCTTTTTAAGGACCAGTGAAGTGCCATAATTATAGTATTTCACTTGGTGACGTTCTTCTTGTCTCCTCTTCTACTCAAGACATGAGGAACGTATAGGCAATGCTCCTCAAGCAGTTTTAGGTCTGCAGGAAGTGGAGAAAACAGTAGCTGCCCACCGGATGAGGCTACAGCCTGAAGATATGAGTCACAGGAAGATCCTTAAAAACGTGTAAACACGCCGATTCCAAGATGTATTTCACATGGAACCACAAAGCTTCCAAAATAAATGTTTTCTATGAAAATGCTTTTATATCCATGACTTGCATAACGGCTAATGTTTTATTGTTTAAGCATGTGAAGTTTTTCTTAATCAAAAGAATCTGCATAATTAATAAATTAGGATATTTGCAATAGTTGAATTTTTTTGCTATTATTAGACAAAAATATTACTATTCAAGACCGTCCTAACTCTATCAGGTGATTAACTTGAATAATGTGGGGACATTAGAATGAAGAGCAATAAGATTAATGACCGTCACGTATACACCTCTCTGATTTTGCTAATTCAGCCCACTGGGCATGCTCTTCCTTCTAAACCCCACTGTGAGTGATACGTAATAACTGTTAAGAATATTATCTTTAGGCAGACATTAATATTCAAGATTTTCCTTTCTGGCCAGACCTCTGACATCAGGTCATGCATTAAATGGCCACTTTAGTGTTAATATTCTTCATTTAATATAGATTTTCATGCAAAAAAACACTTTTATAATGTGAATATGAATTAAATGTGGCTTGTGATATATGGTCTCTTCAGGACCTGATCCCTTTCCTGTATTTATATATAAATGTTGGTGCAGCTGAACTTGAGATAAAACATAAGGTAAATAGACACTTTGACAGCTTTAAAAGCCACATTGCAGCATTATAAATAATTCTAAAATTGTACAGGTTTTCTACTTGATTTCGCCTGATCTACATGATGGTGCAGACCAGATTCCATGAGTTCAGAGTCCTTTTTTGTTAACTAGCACACACAAAAAAAAAATCATACAACTCATTAAATCTATTTTAATACATTTTTTTAATAAAGTTTGATACACAGAATCAAGGCCAGGAATATAAATAAAGAAAAATGGAATAATGTGGCTGTTTCTAATATACAAATATCAAAGTACAGGATAGATACATATTGTGCTAAAATATTTATATACAGAAAATTAAACCCAATTATTTTTTTAAATGTTATATTCCACATCAAATCCTTGCATAAATGTGAGGAAGGTGCTAAAAATACAGGATATTGTTAATAAAATAAAATAAAAAAATAAAAAAATTTAAAATATGCACATTTTACTGTTTTAATAGAGATTTTATATAACATAGTTATTCCGTCAACTGTGCAGCATATGGTGCTATTGTGTGTGTAGGTTCAGAAAGGACCAAAAAGCACAAGTGCCGTACAACTGCTTACAACCAAAAACAGCCTTTAATTTTTTTCAAAGCTATTATTGCAGACAAGCGAATACAGTGCCTTGCAAAAGTATTCACCCCCCTTGGCATTTTTCAACATCCCCACAGCATGATGCTGCCACCACCATGTTTCACTGTGGGGATGGTGTTCTTTGGGTGATGTGTTGGGTTTGCACCAGACATAGCGGTTCTCCGATGGACGAAAAGTTCAATTTTAATCTCATCAGACCAGAGCACCTTCCCTCATACTATTTGGGAGTTTCCCACATGCCTTTTCGCAAACTCAAAATGTGCCATTTTGTTTTTTTGCTGAAAGTAATGGTTTTCTTCTGGACACTCTGCCATAAAGCCCAACTCTATGGAGCGTACGGCTTATTGTCGTCCTATGTACAGATACTCCAGTCTCTGCTGTGGAACTCTGCAGCTCCTCCAGGGTTACCTTAGGTCTCTGTGCTGCCTCTATGATTAACGCCCTCCTTGCCCAGTCCATGAGTTTTGGTGGGTGGCTGTCTCTTGGCAGGTTTGCTGTTGTGCCATGTTCTTTCCATTTGGTTATGATAGATTTGATGGTGCTCCTGGGGATCATCAAAGTTGTACTTCTCAACAACATTGTCCCTTACTTGTTTGGAGAGTTCCTTGGTCTTCATGTCAGTGTTTGGTTAGAGGTGCCTCTTGCTTAGGTGTTGCAGCCTCTTGGGCCTTTCAAAAAAGTTGTGTATATGTAATGATAGATCATGTGACACTTAGATTGCACACAGGTGGACATAATTTCCCTAATTATGTGACTTCTGAAGGTAATTGGTTGCACCAGAGCTTTTTATGGGCTTCATAACAAAGGGGGTGAATACATACGCACATGCCAATTTTCTATTTCTAAAAAATAGTTTTATGTATATATTTTTTCTCATTTGACTTCACCAACTTAGTCTATTGTGTTCTGATCCATCACATAAAATTCAGATTAACAAAACATTGAGGCTGTAATGTAACAAAATAGGTAAAGAGTCAAGGGAGTGAATACTTTTGCAAGGCACTGTATATAAATGTATAGAGTGAGCTTTTGTAGTTTATGGTCCTTACATAGGCTCTGTATATTGTCCGGTGTAGAACACCTTGGGATAAAACTCAAGATAAATTAACCATCTTGAGCCGTCTAATGGATAATACTGCAGCATTTAAAAACGGTTATAAAAAAAGTGAAACAAAGCTTCAAATGTAAAATACATTTACAGCGTTTCTACATCATTTTGACTAAAACCGAGAAGTCTTCAGTAAAGGACCAATGTAGCCTTGTTTTTACTATATTAGTTTTTTTTTTAAAGAAAAAAATTGTATTTTATCTTTTATACACAAATATTATTCAGTAGTGTTCCATTTTCTTTACTGTAGTACTTTTTTCAGCTGTTTTCTCACTTAAACTAATGCACATTCATTTAGTCCTGTTGAAGTGCTGGGATTGTTTGTGGTCTTATTTCTATTGTAGTAGATGGAAGCTTCCAGAGAATTGAGTTTTACTAGGAATATACTATACCTATACTAGGAATATACTATACCTATACTAGGAATATACTATACCTATACTATTAAGAAATGCTTAAAAGCTCTGTTTTTCCACCTAAAATCATAGAAATAATACCGGTTTGGGTCTGCTATCTGCAGCTCATGAAGACAGACTTGGCAGTGTTTCACATTAGCCATTCAGTGACCTCTCTCAGCAGCATGTTGGAGACTGTTGCCACTGATTGGTTACTACAAGTCCCTGCACAACCACTACAACAACTGTATCTTCATGTGCTACAGACGGCAGACCAAAGCAGGTACTATTGCATGATGTTAAGTGCTTCTCTACAAAATAAAGTACATAAAAGTAAATAGATATACAGTATATATTATGTTCCTAGTGAAATCCTACCGTATCCCTTTAACATAAAACTTGGCCTTTTAAGATGCTTGTAGTTTGATTACTTAATTACTAAAATAAATATTTAGGGATTTGTTTTTGGAAGCTTTGTGGCTCCCTGTGAAACACATATTGGAATCGGCGTGTTTACACGTTTTCAAGCATCTTCCTGTGACTCATATCATCTTCAAGCTGTAGCCTCATCCGGTGGGCTCCATTTTTTTGTCTGTTTAAGACATAAAGATCGTATAGGCAATGCTCCTCAAGCAGTTTTAGGTCTGCAGGATGAGACATGAAGAACATCACAAAGTTCTTCAAAAGCAAATACTATAAATATGGTGCTTCACTGGTCCTTAAAGGGACACTGAACAACATTCAGTGGTCCTTTGATCCTCCAAATGCTTGAAAGGCTTTAATTGTAAATGTACTAATTCAATCTTAAATATTTAATAACACTCAGTAACTAACTACTAGGGTTCCCTGAGGGTCCAGTGGTTAGGGATTGGTTATTTCACCACTGCAATTTGGGTTCAATTCCAGTCCGGGAACCAATCGATCACACCAACCTGACACCATGTGCAGGGTTGGGCCTGGTCCGTACTTGGATGGGAGACCACCTAGGAATACCAGAAGCTGTAAGCTGTGGCCCACTAGAGCAGGAACTGGAAACCCACTCAGTATCTCTGCCATGAATACCAAGTGGATCAGCATGGCCATGGACATAAAGATGTCACTGTTGTTTTTTTACAGCACAGAAACCTGACATTTTAACATGGGTGTGTAGACTTTTTATATCCACTGTATTTGTATCTAGGTCCATTAATTAACTCTCATAGTGGATGGTGCTAAGAAATAGAGAAGGTCTAGTTGAATAAATAATAATAGTAATAAATAATAATTCATCTTTAATGTGAGTGTACCCTGGTGGTCCAGTAGTTCGGATTCGGTGCTTTCGCCACTGCAAGCTGGGTTAGATTCCAGTCAGGGAACCAAGAGGTCACACCACCCTGATGCCAAGCAGGGTTGTGCCTGGTCAGTACTTGTATGGGAGACCACCTAGAAATAGAAGGGGCTGTATGTTGTGGCCCACTCGATAGGACTTGGCAACCCAGTCCAGTATCTCTTCCATGAATACCAAGTGGATCAGCATGACCATGGACATTAAGATGTCCTGGTGTGTTACAGTCCATGAGGTCACAGAGAGTTGGAAACAACTGAATGACGCACAAAAAACTAACTGTAAACTGCATTAGCAGGTATCGAAGACAAGAATATTAAAACTTTTTAAAGAAAATCCTATATATAGCTGATTTTACTTTTGTAATCCAGGAATTCCACCTTGGATTGTAAGCCTGCTTTTAGCCTGAGGAGTAGGGTTATCCTATTGGTGCTTACTTTTCCATTGAGTGCTTTTGACTACTCCTTCACACAGCCTTTTGACAACAAAACTGAATAGAGATCATATGTGGATCCTTTGTGCCCCCCCCCCCATTCTTCCTAGGTTTCTGAATGTCTTCATTAAAATAAAATTATATACGGCAGTAGAATATTAGTGGATGTATATATTTATTTTAAACACATTTTGCACATCCTCAAGTTCTTCAAAAGAGAATGATATAAATTCCAATTCAGTGCTTCTTAAAGGGACTTGCAACACAACTGTGCATCTTTAAAGGCATATCCAAGTTCCCGTTTTTTACTTTTTTCTAATCTAACACCTTCTGCTTATATCAGACACAGAGCTGGTTACATAGGCACCTGATCTCTACCAATAGAAACAATGCATTCAAATTTGGATTTAATCCCCAATCTTCAAGGCAGCAGAGTCCCTTTAATATATATATTTTTGCAAACCTTTGAAACTAACCTGTCTAATAATTTTCCTTTTTGACACGTATCTAGGTTTTGGATATTGGACATTATAATTTGCATGGAGCTCAGCAGAATCAACACAATATGCAAATATAACCAAAATTGCTTGTTTGTTCTACACCTGTATTAAACCTACCTTTTACTGCAGTTATGTCTCTCCTTTCTTTCCTAACATTGTTTGTATTGTTTTTGCTTTCTTTACAACTTCAGGATTTTTATTGTCTTCGCACCAGTTGCCTGGAAATTAATGTTTAACTGGAACACGCAAAACAAAACCTAAAAACTTGTGAGCATCCAGTGCTTGTGTCCTTCCTTGACCTATATGACCTTCCTGTTCTCTGTCCTATTTTATGTTCCTAATATTTATTGCTGCTGCATTTTAGAGATTCGTTTTGCTCTCCAGTAATTAACAGGCCCCTCTCTCAATGTATTTAGGAAGATCAGCAGAACCTTAGTGATGAAGGTCAATCGTCGATGAAACCTACATCTATCATGCTGGTCTGGCATTAGTTGCGGGTACAGTCTGGTCAGCTCCTCAAGTGAACAAAACACTTTTGAGACAGAGTGGGCATTATCCCACAGAGCATGCGATTTAAAGGGCCAGTGTAAGCACCTCGTGTGTGTGTGTGTGCACATTGTTCAGCCATGTCAGACTCTCTGTGACCTCATGGGCCATAACACACCTTGCTGATCCCCTTGGTTTTTATGGCAGAGATGCCAGTTCTTTCTCTAGTGAGCCACAGCGTAAAGCTCCTGGTATTTCTAGGTGGTCTCCCATCCATGTACAGACAAGGCCCAACACTGCATGGCTTCAGGGTAGTGTGACCTCTTGGTTCCCAGACTGGGATCGAACCCAGGTCGCAGCAATGAGAGCACCAAATCCTAACCACTGGACCATGGCAACCCAAGCACCACATAAAGGGCTGTGAGTATCTAATCCACCACTTGTTGGTTCAAGTAATGTGTGTTTATATAGTGAGCAATAAAGCCATCTGTAAATAAAATGGTATTAAAATGTTAACCTGCCTGAGGTGCTGGGTCTGCCACCACCTCCCTCTCGTCACATGACTAACATTATTTATCTTGAAGTCACCTTGAAGTTGTGATTTATCCTCTATCCAAGTGCTGTGTGGGTCCATGCCATCACCTGGCGGTGTTAGTGAGGTCAATGCTTACTTGTTTCCTGGTTTTTCTAAGAAATTATTAATTAACCGTATAAAAGCAGAGTTAGAGTTGGGACTTCCTAGAAGCGGTATTATTGAAATTTGGCTTGGCGGAATTTGCCACGAAAGCAATTAAAGCTTTAAAAGCTTGTTTGTTAGGCCCTGGATACATTTAACATCAGCAATGGGACACCCACGTCTCCCTTGTTGTTCCTGCTATTTATTGTATTTCTGGCCGCAACCATTAGATATGATGTAAATATAAAGCGGGTGCAAATAGGTAAAAATGAATACAAGATCATGCTATGCGAAGATGACATCATACTTACCTTGAGTGCACCATATAT
Organism: Discoglossus pictus; assembly: GCA_027410445.1. Taxonomy (NCBI): domain Eukaryota; kingdom Metazoa; phylum Chordata; class Amphibia; order Anura; family Alytidae; genus Discoglossus; species Discoglossus pictus. The sequence goes on along the minus strand of CM050172.1, from coordinate 39,815,924 downwards.
TATCAGAGTTCGGTGAGGTCTCTTATTTTAGGATAAACTATTCTAAAACATATATTTTTGCCAGGGGGTTGAATATGGATTTGAAAAAAATACCAGCAGAACGTTTTTTCTTATAATTGGAATTCGAAAAATGTTACACACGTAGGAATAAAATTCTCGTTTCAATTAAAAGACATATTTAAGTACACTTTGAAGGAAATATTGAATCAGATTAGATTATTATTCTACAAATGGCGAAATCTAAATTTATCATGGATGGCAAGAATTGTGGCGGTAAAAATGACAATTTTCCCAAAAATTACTTACGTATTTAAATGCCTTCCAGAAAGGGTACCACTATCAGTCTTACATTGAATCCAACAAGTCCTAGATAGCTATATTTATTTAAATAGGAGAATAAGAAAAATATAACCAGTAAAAATATTGAAAAAGGTGTTTGTGATCTCCTATTAAAGAACTACATGATGCTATTTCTATTTCCCATGTAATTGGGAGGAATTTATCAGAGAGAAGGACAGTTTGGAAAGATTTGGAAGATGATTTATTAGGATTTTTTCTGATTCAAGATCTGTTATGGCTCCCTAAGCTAGACCTGAGCATTGTGAGCAAATTGCCAGGGGGTTTGATCTCTCTTGTTAAATTTTGGTATAGAAATAGAGCGGGTTTGTATTTGTCGCATATTCCTTCTTTAGCCGCCCCGGTAAATTTATTATCATCATATAGAAATAAAAATATTCATAATCTGGACCTTATGAATCTAAGAAAGCTGGGGATAGGTGTAGTAGCGGACTTATACTCAGGAGGTTCCATTTTAGATATTGTTGGGATGCAGAGTAAATTCGAATACAAATACAAAAACATGGCTGACATATAAATCATTGGTTAAAAGGGTTAAATACATAAAATGGAAAATATTTATGACATGGAAGACCTTTTTATCAAAGGAATAGATTTCCATACTTTTTCAGAAAGAGGACTATTGAACAATACTCCGTTTTTTGTTAAATCTAGGAACATAGAAAAATGGGAAATGGAGGTAAATTTTTCATGTGACACCAATTCTTGGTCTAGGATTTTTAGCTTAATCAAACGTTCCTCCATTAAGGAAACATACCTGGAGCTATTTTTTACGATTTATTCAGAGATGGTACAGGGTTCCGTTGACTCTGAATACATTTGATCCAAATATCTCGCCACTGTGTTGGAAGGGCTGTGGAAATATTGGTACAACTAGACATCTATGGTGGGAGTGTGGAAGAGTAAATACCATTTGGAAGAAATTCCTAGTACCCCCCCCCCCCCCCAACTATTCCTATGTCATATTGATTTAGATATAATTATACCTCAAGAAATGTATTTAATATCCCACATATTGTTGATTGTGAAATATCTCCTGGTGAAACATTGAAATAAACCAACACTTACAACTGGCAGCATTTACATTTTCACACCACGATGGAACAGAGATGTGATGAACGATAGCAAATTAATTGCTCCAGTTAATAACAGAATAGTTTTCAAGTGGCATCTATGGAATCCATTCTGTGGTCCTAAAGAATCAACTTGATTTGTAAAGAGCATTTTTTTTTTTTTTATGTTTCTTTTTTTTTTTTGCTCTCTTTTTTTTTTTCTTTTGTTTTCTTCTATTGCGTTAATAGATAATTATTCGATCTAATAATTTCCCGTTGTATAGGTAGTGTGCATGACGGTTTGTTTGTTATCTATTTTTATTGTTGTTGTTTGTATATTGTCTAAATTTTTCTAACGATAAAAAAAAATAAGCAGTTACATAGTAATTGAGGTTGAGGAAGACTTTTATTCCACCAAGTCCAACCTTTTTAGATCTCTCTTGATTTTTGTAATATGGGTTTTAATTGTTAATTGATCCAGCGGAAGGCAAATAGATAAAAGCCAATTGAAACATTGCCAATTGTCCCATAAAGAAAAAAATCCATCCTGACCCCAGATACTGGCAATCAGACTCCTCCCTGGATCAATACTAGTTATCCAGGATAACCCTGAATGCCCTTTTTTTATTGAAAAATATATACAATCCCTTTTTAAGATATTTATCTAATCCAATGTCACCACCTCCTTTGTTAGAGAATTCCACAGATTAACCACCCTTACTGTGAAGAACCCTTTTCATTATTTAAGGTGAAATCATTTTACTTTTAACCTCAAAAGATTTTCTCCTGTCGGTTCTTAGACGCCTTTTTCTAGAGAAAATGATTTGAGTTTGGTTAGTCTTTTTCATAGCCTAGTTCATCCATTCCACTTATAAATTGCATCTTCTTCATGATTGTAATGGCTTCCAGGCAAACCATGTGAGTCCCGTGACTGGAAGAAGCTGGCAACAGACCCAGCACCTCAGGAACATTACATTTTTTGTTTTTAAACCATTTTATTTACAGATTACTTATTTGTTCACTTTATAAAAACACATTTCTTGAACTAAGAAATGATGAACTAGATACTCAAGTCCTTGGAGCTTATCTGGAGCTTATACGGTTCCTTTATTTGGTGTCTGCTTTTTCACTGTGTGTTTCTAGTAATTTGCCCCTTTTTCCATTATTTCTGGCCAATTCCTTCATTGTTTCACTTCTTTAAGACCTCTTGTTTCTGCTTAAACTTGTTCTACATTTAGTGATTTTCTTCGTCACATAAATATTTCACCCCCCCTGTGGAAGCTGGTGCGAAACGTGCGCGTTGGATCTTTGCTGCGTGTCTCCCGATGATGACGTCACTCCTTTGTGAGTAACTGATCTGCACAGCAATATCTGTACCTCCTTTGATGGTGTACGCTTGTAAATTCGTTGGAGAGTAGGTAAGTGCGCCAGTGGTGTGAATAGTCCCAGATAGGGAGTGTAGGATAGTTTATTATAGGTAGGTATATGGGTAAATAGTGGGCCCTTATCTTGCCTAATCCACTATACATATGTAAATAGGGCCACAGTGGTACAATATTTCATCACCTACTGGCTTGCATACTTCCTACTCTTCAACAAAACTGATTGTGTTATTTACTTGATTTTTCTGTGTGTTTTATAAAGACCCATGTATACTGATTCTGTATGTTACCATTAACCATATCTGTACAATAGGTAATTAGACTCCTTATGAAGCACATTTAGATCGATATAGACTACATATTTTGTGTGCCATTACGGTTGGTATTGGATAATACTTTGTGCAACATGGGAGACGTGTAGTGTAACGTCTTTTAACAATATTTTATGTTTTATATATTTAATAAAAATTAAATTTTAATTCTACAATGGTTTGAGTTATGATTCTCGTCTGCAGGTAGATATTTGTTTGGATGTTCCTTTGGGGGATGGTTGTCTTGGGAATTAAAGATGTACTTTCTCTTTCTCTCTAATATGGAAGTATAAGATATCAACTGAGAACATTATTCAAATCTTCCCCAGACAGCCTAATCAATTGAAATCATCCACTTCCTTTTAATAACGCTCAGGACAATGAGAGAGGTGAAAAAGGGTGCATCATTAGCCATTTAATGAGGTAAACTTTTTAAACGATATTTTCTGGCAAAATATTTGTTTTACTACTGCTTGCACATATATTTTTAATGGTGAACTTAAATAATGCGCAGACCATTTTACTGGAAGAGCCATTACACTACTTTCTCAAAAATAATGGCCTTGTACTCTGGTACAATTTCCATTAATCTTATGAAAAGCAATAGCACTTAGGATTGCCACATTTCATTAGAAATCACTGAATAGGCCAAGATCTCCTCCAATTTGTTGCAGCAGACATAAAAATGGCTCCCGTTATACATATAATAGATAACAAATTACATTTGTTGTAACAAATACATGGAGAGCTTACCATAATTATGCAATTGAGTATTTAAAAGAGCTGTTGAAAGCAGTAATTTATTTTATTGCATCTGAAGCAGGATATTTGATCAGGTACCAGTTTTGTGATTTTTCTTTTTTTAAATGACCCCTAAAACCTCCTATAAACATGTTTATGGGATCAGCTTGTCTTAGAGCCATAGTGTAGTAATGGCTATGACATACTCATGGGGTCAGTCTCTCCTAGGACCAGGCTGTACTAATGGCAGTGACATGTTAATAGGGTCAATCTCTCCTAGGACCAGAGTGTACTAATGGCAGTGACATGTTTATAGGGTCAGTCTCTCCTAGGACCAGAGTGTACCAATGGCAGTGACATGTTTATAGGGTCAGTCTCTCCTAGGACCAGAGTGTACCAATGGCAGTGACATGTTTATAGGGTCAGTCTCTCCTAGGACCAGAGTGTACCAATGGCAGTGACATGTTTATAGGGTCAGTCTCTCCTAGGACCAGAGTGTACCAATGGTAATAACATGTTTATAGGGTCAGTCTCTCCTAGGACCAGAGTGTACTAATGGCAGTGGCATGTTTATAGGGTCAGTCTCCCCTAGGACCAGGCTGTACTAATGGTAATAACATGTTTATAGGGTCAGTCTCTCCTAGGACCAGGCTGTACCAATGGCAGTGACATGTTTATAGGGTCAGTCTCTCCTAGGACCGGAGTGTACTAATGGTAATAACATGTTTATAGGGTCAGTCTCTCCTAGGACCGGAGTGTACTAATGGTAATAACATGTTTATAGGGTCAGTCTCTCCTAGGACCAGAGTGTACTAATGGCAGTGACATGTTTATAGGGTCAGTCTCCCCTAGGACCAGGCTGTACCAATGGCAGTGACATGTTTATAGGGTCAGTCTCTCCTAGGACCGGAGTGTACTAATGGTAATAACATGTTTATAGGGTCAGTCTCTCCTAGGACCAGAGTGTACTAATGGCAGTGACATGTTTATAGGGTCAGTCTCCCCTAGGACCAGGCTGTACTAATGGCAGTGACATGTTTATAGGGTCAGTCTCTCCTAGGACCGGAGTGTACTAATGGTAATAACATGTTTATAGGGTCAGTCTCTCCTAGGACCAGGCTGTACTAATGGCAGTGACATGTTTATAGGGTCAGTCTCCCCTAGGACCAGAGTGTACCAATGGCAGTGACATGTTTATAGGGTCAGTCTCCCCTAGGACCAGAGTGTACCAATGGTAATAACATGTTTATAGGGTCAGTCTCTCCTAGGACCAGGCTGTACTAATGGCAGTGACATGTTTATAGGGTCAGTCTCTCCTAGGACCGGAGTGTACTAATGATCATGACATGGTTATGGGTCTGTCTGACCTATGGCAGGATTGTAATAATGACTATATCAATGACCACTGGAAGCTAGAAACATGAGATACTCA